>CM077150.1:131120447-131683551 GCA_039583875.1 Platanthera guangdongensis | reverse complement strand
ACGCCCGGGACCTTAACGCGATTTAATTGACGTGGCAGAGATACGACCACCGCGCCGGTTTCGAAGGAGTCTCGCCTATTGACCAGCCTGAGTGGTCACGCCCGTGACTTGGCGACGGACATTGTAAATTTTCCTTCTTTTTTCTAGTTTATGTCTCCTGAAACATCCAACCCCAATAGACTTGGCGATTGAAATTTGCAGCCCAATTGCCCTGAAATAAGAAATTAGAAAAATTTCAAAAAATTGCAATTACAAAATATGATATAAACTAACTATTATTAAATCAAAGATTGCATGTAAAGCTCGCCAAGCCTCCGTAGCTCGCACCGCCCTAACGGCGGTCAACACAAAGCTCCTCAAGTTATACTTCTGCGAGCCCGACTCCAAGAGGTCAAAGCCATTCCCTCAGGCGGCTGAGCCCATTTACAACGACCTGAGGGCACCCTGGCCCGCAAGACCGACTCTTCCACCCGAACTATTCTTGAGAAGGATAGAGAGGTTGTCGTAGTCGGCGACGACCCCGGACAGTCAACTAGATCGTGGGGGCGTCGCGTCGCGGGAGCCCACACCGCGAGGCGAGACCACGCTCGCCGACTCGCAGTTCATGGCACCGGACAGCCATCCACAGGACCCGCCTCTCCTCTTTGGGATCCTGCCATGAGCTCGCAGAGGCGAACTCGCCAGTGCGCGCCTCCCCTCCTCGCCAAACTGACGTGGCTGCGGGTATGGGTCTGGGGACCATCACCACCCTGGGATTCGAGCTCATCTCGCCGGGGGCTCGCGGCCCAGGTCGTGGGAAGGATCTGAGGTTTATCCCTCCACACATCTCCCTTGAGATGCCGAGCTCGTCTGGTCAGTCTTGCTTGACTTCTTGCCTCATGAGTTTTTTCTGCCTCTCTTCTCGCTGACACTTGTCTTCACAGCTCTTCCCAGTCAATCCACTGCCGAGGAATCCTCGCGGGCAGCCCACTACTCTCCCCTCCCCTCCCCAAGCTCGCTGGACTCTTACCTGGGTCCTTAGGTGGATCAAGGCGAGCTGACGAGGAGGGAGGTCAAGCTCCTCAAGAAGCTGGTGTGTGGCTGCGAGGTGCAGGGGGTCAACGAGACGCTGCAGCGCGACTACGCACGTCTCGCCGACGAGGTGCGACGTGGCCAGGCTGGTGAGCTGATGTCCCCCTCCCGGCTCCTTGACGAGATAGATGACGGTCTCTTGGTTGCGCAGAGGAATTCCGGAAGGATCCGCGAGCTGCTCCGCACGCGGCAGTCTGGGGGGAGGGGGTCGCGAGGCCGGGGTAGGCAAGTGAGCGGCACCCTTGCTGAGTCGACCGGTACTCGCATCCTGATGCCCTCCCTGCTTGCGCGCCCTGCTTTTTAATTCCTGAACTTTATTTCTGTAAAAAATAGCTTTTAGAATATTCGTGATCATGTTACTCAAATAAAATGTTGCAATGTTTGACTTAGCCTTGGTTGGGATGCGCCGGAAGTCGGCGAGCTGGGGTGGCGAGCTGGGGTGGCGAGCTGGGGCGCAGAGCTGCGCTGATTGGATAGCCTGCCCAAATTTCTTTTCCTATAAATAGCCCCCCACCCCCCCCCCCCCCCTCACCTACCCTGTACTGTGCCTTTATTGCTTTGCTTCCTTCTCTCTGTGCTTTTCTGTTTCCTGCTCGCGCTCTACCTCTTCCTCCGTGAACATGGGCAAGACGAACCCAGATGCCGACGGCCGCTCCAAGTGCGCGCTGCACTTCATATATAATTGCATCTTCGATGGGCACACCAGCGAGGAGGAGCTCGAGGAATTTAAGGCCGCGTATGTGTTGCCAGGTTTCGAGGCGCACAGGTCGGGGGAGGCGGAAGCTATCAACACATTCTACGAGTACGAGCTCGCTTTCCCCATCTCTCATTTAGAGGTGGGGTTGCGCCTCCCCCTCTGTCCGGAGATCCGCCAAATCTTGAAATACTACGGCGCGGTACCCGCCCAGCTGAACTCTAACACCGTCGCGATGATGGTGGCGTTCGCGAGTTACCTCCGGCGGGAGAGGATCGATTTCAACCTGACGGTGTTCAGGAAGCTCTTCTCCTACAAGGTGATGCCGGACGGGGTCGCCTACTTCGGTGGCTCGCTGATCAAAGTTTGCGAGATCGCGAACAAGCACCATACCTGGATGACCATGATCTCCATCATCAATGGCGATCTCGGCAACATCCCCTACTCGCCTCAGCAGAAGGGCGAGGAGGTGTACCGCCCGCCAGCCGTGTCCGACAACGAAACCGAGCTCCACAAGTACTTCCTCCATAAAGACTTCGAGGTTGCCTTCCTGCGGAGGGGCCTCGACGCGCTCCCTCCTGTTCTGCCCGACGAAGGTATGCTTCTCTCCCCATCTTGCCGAGTTCTCCTGAGCGCCGATCGCCATATCATTGCTGAATTCCTAACTTTTTCAAAGTATTTTCCTGCATGGGAGCGAATACTCCCCGTGAACCCTCCGTTCGCGGATCCGGGGATTCATACCGACCCTCTTGCTCGCGAGAAGGCGGCGGCGGCGGCCTGCCGAGATGAGGTGGCCCTTTCGCAACCCTCTTCCAGTAAGAGGCGACCTGAGGACGCGGGATCGAACCCGCCACTCCGCCAGCGACAATTAAAGAAGATGCGGAGAGCCCTACTGGCTCCGCGGGGGCAACAACAACAACAGCCCAACCCCAAATACATCAGCTCGTTGGAGACCCCTCCCGACGCGTCGCCAGAGAGCCCGCTGAAGGAGACAAGCAGCAAGGGACGAAAAGGTGGTGAGGGCCCCTCTTCCACGGCGGAGATCTCCCCTCCACCATCAGCGAAGAGGGCCGCCGCGAGCGCGCGCGCCGCCGAAGCAACACCCCCTCTTCAACTTCGGCTGGAGGTGGAAGGACTCGGCGGGCGAGCCCATGCTGCAGTGGGACGAGCTCGCTCATCGAGTTTCCGTCTCCACCCTGCACCCCTCATGGCACGACCGCGAGCCCGCCACCGGTCACTCCTATCCCCTCGGCTTCGGCCTATATGGCCGGGAGGATGCCGAGGACTACAAAAAGATGACCCTCCGGCAGCTCGGCCATGAGGGACTGCAGTCCCACCTGCGGACCATGGAGCTGCATCACATGCTAGCACGCCGCAGCTTTGCCCTCAGGCACCAACTCGAAAAGGCTGAGCAGGCTCGCGACAACGCCAAGGATAAGGTCAGCGACCAGGCGAGGCAGCTCGTCATAGCGGAGGGTCTACTCGCCCAAGCCGCCGGCGGGCTGGTAAGTGTTAAGCACTACTCTTCTCTTTTACTTAGAACATTTTGCGCTGATGCCAGATTGAATTCTCTTCACCAGGATGCCAAGGCTGCAGGGGAGCTTCAGGCTCGCAATGCCGAGCAGGAGGAGGAGATCAGCCAGCTGCGCGCATGCCTCGCCGAGCTGGAGGGAGCGAACACAGAGCTGAAGGGGGAGAATCAGCACCTCCTCAGCGAGGTCTGTCGCCAGGCGGAGATCTTCTTCCCGCCTCACGACATCGACCCCACCCTACCTGACAAGAGCCCGCGGATCTTTGGCGAGGCTGACCTCGCCGAGAGATTGCGGATCAACTCCATCCA
Source organism: Platanthera guangdongensis (assembly GCA_039583875.1). NCBI lineage: Eukaryota > Viridiplantae > Streptophyta > Magnoliopsida > Asparagales > Orchidaceae > Platanthera > Platanthera guangdongensis. The sequence continues at coordinate 131,679,946 of CM077150.1, read as the reverse complement.
AGCCACCGAGTGCACCCTCCAAATGATGAAGGACTCGATGGTGCTGGTGGAGGGATGCGAGGGGATCTCAGCCCGGGACCTGATGCCGAGCCTGTTCCCGGCAACGCCGCCAAGCGCGAAGGAAGACAGCTTGGACGCGATGTTCGGGAAAAGCTTCCAGGATCCTTCGGGTGACGGAGAGGATCAGTCCGGCGGAGTGGGCGACGCCTGAGGATAACCTGTACTTTTTTCCTTTTCCTTTTTTGTTCACTCGCCGAGGCGAGCCCCCTGTAATTACTTTTGTAAGCAATTAATGAAGGAGTTTTTGATCATACCCGTGCCACTTACTTTTTCCTTTTTCTTTACTTTGTTTGTTACGCTCTGAATATATGCGAGTGCTTGCCCACGCGACCTCGCCGAGACAGGTTCAGCGAGTAGAGTAGTTATGAGAGCGCGCCCACGAGTGGATGCGTTTTGAATGTTCGCCGAGCCCCAAGCGATTCGGGGTTGGGTTGCTCTCTGCCCTTGTCACGCCACCATAACTCGCACGCGAGCCACCCAGGTTGAGCACGAGAAAGAAGAAAACATTTTCGAAGTCAGGCGGGCTAATGGGTGAGTTGCCCCGGCTTGGCTCGCCTTCCTTTGGCGAGGCCCGGGTTCGCCACCTACTCGCCAATGCCGAGCCGGGAATGACGAATCCGAACTCGCCCATGCAGAATCCTCTTGCTGATGCCGAACTGGATTAGCCGAGCCCGGGCTCGCCTCTACAGAACCCCTTTCCCCTTGCTTCCTGGCACTTTGAGACTTCTTGATCTTTATCTGGCGATTTCGGGGCCGACACCATCGAGTGACTTTCGGCCCTGTCAGCTAGGTGAGAGCCTGACAACGGGAACTGCTCGAGGCCAAGGATGACACCGATTGACTTCCGGCCCTGCCAGCTTGGTGAGAGCCTGACAGCGGGATCTGCTCGGGGTCCAAACACATTCCATGGAGTGAATTCCGGCCCCATCAGCTAGGTGAGAGCCTGACAGCGAGATCTGCTCGAGGCCAACGATGACACCGAGTGACTTCCAGCCCTACCAACTAGGTGAGAGCCTGGCAGCGGGATCTGCTCTGGGTCCAAAAACCTTCCATCGAGTGACTTCCGACCCTGTTAGTTAGGTGAGAGCCTGACAGCGGGATCTGCTCGAGGCCAAGGATGACACTGAGTGACTTCCGGCCCGGCCAGCTAGGTGAGAGCCTGGTAGCGGGATCTGCTCGGGGTCCAAACACATTCCATCGAGTGACTTCCGGCCCTGTCAGCTAGGTGAGAGCCTGACAGCGGGATCTGCTCGAGGCCAAGGATGACACCGAGTGACTTCCGGCCCCGTCAGCTAGGTGAGAGCCTGACAGCGGGATCTGCTCGGGGTCCAAACACATTCCATCGAGTGACTTCCGGCCCTGTCAGCTAGGTGAGAGCCTGACAGCGGGATCTGCTCGAGGCCAAGGATGACACCGAGTGACTTCCGGCCCTGCCAGCTAGGTGAGAGCCTGGCAGCGGGATCTGCTCGGGGTCCAAACACATTCCATTTCTCAATGCAGGCTAGCTATGACAATTCTGGAGGGTTGAAGAAATTTATTATAATCATAGTATCGCTTACATGCCTCAGGGGAAAAATTGTTTTAGGTCGTCACCATTCCAGGTGAGACTCAGGGTCTCGCCCTCTATATTTTGGAGTCGATAGCCTCCTGACTTCAAAGCTTCCTTTACAATAAATGGTCCCTCCCATCTAGGATTGAGATTCCCTACGGATGCCGACCTCCCTGCTGCATCCACCTTCTTCAGCACCAAGTCCCATTCCACGAACTGCTTGACCCTGACATGCTTGTCAAAGTACTTGGTCATTCTTCTTTTCACCTCCTCCTGTCGGATAGTGAAAAGGTCCCTCAGCTCTTCCACCATGTCAAGGGAGAGCCTCAGCTCCTCCTCGTTCTCCGCTTGCCACTCCTCTCGGCCTTCTTTGGCCGCAACGACTCGAGGTGTTTGGACTTCAAATTCCACTGGGAGCACTACCTCGCACCCATGGGAGAGTTTGAAGGGGGTCTCTCCGGTAGCCATGTTGGGGGTGGTTCTTAGGGCCCAAAGAACCGCGGGAAGCTGCTCCACCCTGCTCCCTTTCAAATTCTCGACCTTCTTCTTGAGGAGGTTGACAATGATCTTATTTGCGGCCTCCACCTGCCCGTTGCTCCTGGGGTGATGGACCGAGGCGAACCTGAGGTCGATTCCAAGCTATTCGGAAAAGCTGGTGAATTCGGTGCTGGCGAACTGGGGCCTGTTGTCCGTGACGATGGCCTGGGGTAGCCCATGGCGGCAGATGATCTCCCCCCAAACAAAGTTCCTGATTACCTGGGAGGTCACCTTGGCCAGCGCCTTCACCTCCATCAACTTTGAGAAGTAGTCAATCATTACTAGGAGGAACCTTCTCTGACCATTGGCTTGGGGGAATGGTCCAACCAAATCCATCCCCCAAATTACGAAGGGCCAGGGGGCCGTGATACTTCTGAGTCGCTGGGCCGGCTGTAGCTAGAGGGGGGCAAACAGCTGGCACTTATAACATCTTCTTGCGAACTTCGCAGTGTCTCGGCCCAGGGTGGGCTAGAAATACCCTTGCCTGACTATCCTTCCTTCCAGGGTCCGACTCCTGCAGTGACTCCCACATTCCCTGGAGTGGACTTCCTCCAAGATCCTTTGCACTTCGCCCTCGGCCATGCAGCGAGCCAGCATCCCTGAGAGGATCTTCCTGTACAGTTGTCCGTCCTGGAGGAGGTAATACGCTGACTTGTGCCTTAGCTTCTTCTTATCTTCCCCCTCCGGATACTCTCCGTGGAGAGGAAAGCCACAACTGGGTCCATCCAAAAAGCTTGTTGATCAATTTCCATAAGCTCTCCCTCTTCGATGGAGGGGCGGAACAGGTCGGTGATGGTACTCCCCACCTGGGGACCATGCTTTGCTAGCTGGTCGGCTTGTTCATTCTCTTCCCTGGGCACGTGTCAGATGGAGAAGGTTTGAAAAGTGCCTATGATCCCCTTCACTTTGGCCAAGTATAATCATAGGGTGGGTTCCCTTTCCTCGAACTCCCCGTTGATCTGGGAAGCTACCACCATGGAGTCAGTAAGGACCTCCACGTCCGACACCCCCAGCTCCCTAGCCAGGCGTAGCCCTGCTATCACGGCCTCGTATACGGCCTGGTTGTTTGTAATGTGGAAGTGTACCACCACCGTCTGCTCAATTCGAGTCCCCTGAGGGCTTTCCAGGATCACCCCCACTCCAAGGGAATGCCTCCCTGAGGCACCATCCACCCTCACCTTCCAAGGAGTCGGGTGGGTAAGTTATTCCTCCGCTACTTCAACCACGTAGTCGGCCAAGAAGTCGTACATCGCTTGAGCTTTGATCGAGAGCCGCAGAACGAAGGAGACATCGAACTCACTCAGTTCCACCGACCACTTAGCCAGCCTGCCTGAATGCTCCACCCCCTCAAAGATGTTGCAGAGATGATGGTCGGTCACCACTCAGATTGAGTGTGCCTGGAAGTAAGGCCGCAGTCTTCGGGCCGAGATGACCAGGGCGAAGGCTAGCTTCTCCAGAATCGGGTACCGGAGCTCGACATCCTAAAGACCCGGCTCACGTAATAAATAGGGAGCTGCTTCTTCCCCTCTTCGCCAACTAAGACGGAGCTCAAGGCCTCCGTACCGACCCCGAGATATAAGAACAGGTCTTCCCCCTCCTTCGACCCTTGGAGTAGCGGAGCCTGAGTTAACTGCATCTTGAGGGCCTGAAACGCCTCCTCGCACTCCTTTCTCCACTCGAACTTCTGACCACCCCTCAGGATTTTGAAGAAGGGGGAGCACTTTTCTCCTGCTCGGGAGAGGAACCTACTCAGCCCTGCGAGCTTCCCCGTCAACCATTGCACCTCCTTAGCATTCCGTGGCGCCCCCAGCTCCAAGATAGCCTTGACTTTATCAGGATTCGGCTCGACCCCTGCGGGGGTGAGAACGTGCCCCAAGAACTTTCCCCGGCTGTCCCCAAAGACACATTTTAGGGGGTTCAACTGCATCTTGTATTTGCGCAGGGTGGCAAAGGTCTCCTCCAGGTCCCGGAGGTGGGAGTCCACATCCCGACTTTTGATCATGAGGTCATCTACATACACCTCCAAATTCCTCCCCCTCTACTCATTGAAGACCCTATCCATCATTTTCTGGTAGGTTGCCCCAACACTCTTCAGCCCGAAGGGCATCATCTTGTAGAGGTAGCATCCATCCCCTGTGATGAACGAGACATCCTTGATGTCTGGGGGTGCATCCTGATTTGATGAAAACCTAAAAAAGCATCTAAAAAACTCATTACAGAAAAACTGACGGCTGAGTCAACCAGCGTGTCGATTCGAGGCAAAGGATAACAGTCCTTAGGACAAGCTTTATTAAGTAAGGAAAAATCGATACACATACTCCATCGGTCGTCACCTTTTTTAACCATGACCACGTTGGAGACCCAGCCGGGGTACTGAATCTCGGATACGAAGCCAGCCTTGAGGAGCTTCGCCACCTCCTCCCTGATGGGCTCCGCCAGCTTGTCCGCAGTGGATCTCTTCTTCTGCTGAACGGGGCGTGTTCCCGGGTCCAGGTTGAGGCGGTGGCAGGCCACATCCGCGTCAACCCCCGGCATCTCCGCGGAGTTCCAAGAAAAGATGTCCACGTTCTTCTGGATGCACTCCAGCATCCTGCATTGGTCCTCCGAGGTCAGCCCCTCGCACATGCGGATCTTCTCCACCCTGCCTCCTCGGATGTGCACCTCCAGCACCACCACTTCCTCTGCAGCCTCCAGCCTGGATTGCTCTTCCTACCCTTCAGCATCTTTCTCTCCCGGGACCAGGACCTCTATCTCCATCTCTTCCACTACGGCCGTCACTTCGGCCACCTCCTCCAGGTCTACTCCTGACGCATCCCCGACCCAGCTTTCCGTCTCCAGCTCCTCCCTCCTTCCACCTTGCTCGACTTCCTCCATTCTTCGACCCATCTCCTCGGCTTCTTCCTGCCAAGAGATGGTGTTCACCGCAGTGACATAGCACTCCCGCGCCACCTTTGGGTCCCCCCTGACCCGGACCTGAATCCCCTCGACGTTGAACTTTAAGCACTAATGGAAGGACGACGGGACGCAGTGGAAGGCGCTGATAAGGGGCCTCCCGAAGATGGCGTTGTAGCTGCTGGAGGCATCCACAATGACGAACCTACAATTCCTGGACTGCCCCCCCCCCCCAAGGTAACATGGAGGCCTTCTCCTCCCTCCACTTCCTTCCTTTCTCCTGAAAACCCGAACAAGGGTCCATCTGAGGCTAACACCCTCTTTGCCTCCACCTTCATCACGTCAAACGCCTTTTTGAAGACGACGTTGACGGAGCTCCCGTTGTCAACGAGGATCCGAGAGACAGTGAAATTCTCGATGGCTGCCTTGATGACCAGCGCATCCTAGAACGGATCCTCGTAATCTGGCATGTCGCTTCTGGAGAAGGTGATCCTCTCCTCCGGGGGTGCGGTCTGGGAAGTGGAGGCAACACTCCGACGGTACATGGTGTGGAGGCTCGCCTTACGGGAAGCCTCGACCTCCACCCCCCCCCCCCCCCCCCCCCCCCCCCCCCGTGGATCACTCTGATCCCTCCTCGGGTTCCAACGTCCACCCGGTCCTCGCAACGATCCTCCTCTGTCCGAGGCAGTACCTCCTCTATCCTCACTTCTTGTCTCCCCTGCTGTTGCTGCTCCGTATTCCCTCTCATCTCAAGAAATTTCGGGCACGTGGCTGTTGCGTGCCCCTCCTACTGATGGAAGTCGCAATAGGGCAACTCCACCCTCACTTCTCTCCTCCTCCTCCTCATTATTCCCCTCCTTGACCCCAAGGCTATGGCCATTGCATCCTCTTGATCGGGAAGCCGGGGACTCTAGGCCTGCCCCCAGCCTGCAGGGTGGAACTGATCTTGCCTCCCCTGGTAGTGACCCCTTCCGTAGTACCCACTCTGTGGCCCCTGCCCTTGCCACTCAGGTCTCCAGCCCAGTCGACGGTCGGGCTCCTGACGCACCCACCTCGGCTGCTGCTGCCACTAGAGCTGCCTTTTCTCCCTCTGCCTAGGCTCTCCTCTTCACTCCTCCTATCCTTTCCCTCCTCTTGACTCCTTCTCTTCCTTAGTGGCCCACCTGGCCAGCTTCCTTGCAAACTCCGGGTTCGACGACTCCCTGTCAACTTCTCTTGCCGCCCTCTCCATCAGCTCCTCATAGGAGAGGGGGGGAACTCTCTTCAGCTCCACCCGGAAGAATCCCTACTACAGGCCCTGGGTAAAGTCCATCATCAGACTATGGCCTGGCATCTCCTGGACCTGAGTGACCTCCTCCTGAAATCGGTCCACATAGTTCCCCAATGTCTCGTTCAGCCCCTGCTTAATGTGGAACAGGGACTCAGACTCCTTCTTCCGATTCTTTGAGGTAGTGAACCTCAGCATAAACCCTCGACGCAAGTCCTCAAAGTAGTAGATGGAGCTGGCCGGTAGCTGATGGAACCACTCCCTTGCCTTCTCCCTGAGGGTGATAGAGAAGAGTCGGTATTTGAACCCATCCGACATCTGACGGATGGAGACCACATCTTCAAACCATTGGACATGCTGGACCGGGTCTCCCTTCCCGGTGTAGTAGGACATCTCGGGTTCCCTAAACCCATCTAGAACTAGAGCTGAGGAGACCAGCTCGCTGAAAGGACTTCCTTCCCCCACCGAGAAAGCCGGCAAGTCTCGCGAGCCCAGCTCGCCGAACCGGCCTCGGCTTGCCGAGTCGGGTAAGAGCTCGCACCTAGGGAGCTCGCATCCCCGGCCTTCCTCGGCCACCTCCATCCCAGCTCGCCTGCCGGGAGCGTCCTCTCCCAAAGAGGGGGCGGCCGTGATCTGGGCTGCCGGAGTGGAGCACTCGGCCCGCGTGCCGAGTGCGAACTTGACGAGGCTCAGCACCTCATTCCTGAAATCTTCCAACATCCCCACCATTGCGAGAGGGGGGGGGGGGGGCGAGTTCGACCTATTAGATCCCTGTCCTCCTGTCATTGAACTCGCTGAAGCTTTTCTGCACTGACCACTCTCCACGCTCACCGCACCAAAATGTTGAAACCGATTCCTCGATCTCCTATGGAGTTCGACCATTGGGGAAAGGGGTGATCTCGCGCCTACTTCGCCCCTACAAGCAAAACAACAGAGAGGACAAGGTAAGACCGACCTAAGGGCTCGGCGGGGGAGGTCCCACCACAAACCCGGAAGATCTCAGAGCGCTTCCCCTCCTTAGCCAAAAGCCGAGTTAAGGCACCCTCAAAAAGCACTTGAAGATTGGAGCAGGAGAGCACCGGGAAAAACCTGCTTTCTGGGGTACCCCTTGGGTCCTATTTATAGTTTTTAAAATCTGGACTGCCAATAACAAAAAAGAACTGACCTGAAATTACCAGAAAGCCCTTGGTTTGGTCTGCCAATAGCCAAACCCCGCTGTTTTGAAGTGCAATGGGCAGACCCGCGGGGGCAAAACAGTAAAAAGTACCTCATACATCCAGGCGAGCTGGGCAGCTTTGACCACCTCGGCATGTTCTGCTCGCCTATTGCTGCCGAGCTCCACTGTGAGGACGCGAGTTGTGGCTCGCTCGCTGAATGCCGAGCTCGGGGTCACCGAACGTCGATCTCTGGTCGACGGATGCCGAGCTCGGGCTCGGCCCCCTCCACTGCCGAGCTCGCCTATTGTCCTCAGCCCGATCTGCCTACACCCTAGTGATCTTGCTCGCCGGACACGGGGTTGTACAATCCCTCAAGCAGCAAAATTCAAGTTGACCTATGTACTAATTATATATTAGACATATCACTATCATTGGGAAAAGTCATTTCGGACAGAAGAAATCTAAGGCAGGATCAAAGATTTATCTAAGTAAATAATTGGGTGCACAAGTTAGAAAGCTAAGTAAAAAATTGACTGCATCGAGTTCATGGCTAAGAAAAAATTTGACTGCATCGAGTTCAAGGCTAAGAAAAAAATTGACTGCATTGAGTTCATAGCTACAGAAAAGTTCGACTACATCGAGTTCACGGCTAAGGAAAACATCGACTATATAGAAGATAAAAAGTTCAACTACTTCAACAACATCAAAGGGAAAAACGTTCGACTACATAATTACAGAATGTTGTTGCAGGATAATTTTGTTAAGTATTAGGAGTTTCCATATATAATCTTATATACGTCTTAAGTTGACCACACATTATTCTTATATTCCATTTGACTTTATCATTGTGGTCATGTCATGTTTACATAGATTTATTTTTCTCCAACTTGACACATGTCATAACTGCCAGGTCCATTATTTAAGGAGCAGAATGTGCATAGATTTTAAATCAAATTGATTTGTGGGATTTGCTGCAAAAGGTTAGGGATCGACAGCAAGGAGAAATATTCTCATTCATTAGAGAATATTGCCAAGATTTCGAATTCCTTCCTTAATCAAAGTTCGTCAGTCATTGCTCTTTCCAAATCAGGATTATCTCCTAAAGTGACAGCTAGTCAATTGAAAGATCTAGATAGAATATTTTCAAGATTGTAAATATTCCTTATGCAGAATTAATATAGCCGTTTAGGGTTTCTTAATCAAGTGTTTGCCAAAGGAAGATTGTTCTAGCCATTAGAGAATTAAGATTGAATCTTCATTCCCATGTCGGCCTAGACAAGTATAAAAGGAGGATTTGGAGACTTGAGAAAAAGTTAGACAGTTGGTGAAGTTTTTGCAAGATCAAGCTCTTAAGAAATATTATCAAGCTCTCATAATTCACAGAGAGTTTTTCACTACTGTTCTTCTATGTCTTGTGAATGAATTGCTCAGTGGTCATCCTTCAAAGAGTTCATATTCAACCACTACTCATGTCATCTTGATCAAGCCAGTTATTCCAAGAAGATATTTCAAGTGTCGTTCACGATCAGGAAGAAGAACCATGTTGTGTGTGCTTCTATTTAAAGACTCAATCTTTCAAGTGCTGAGTCAAAATCTCTATAGTCTCTTACTGTGTAGGATCCTTAAAAGATCTAAGTGTAGGATTCCAATATGAATCTGAGATGTAGATCTAGTTTCAGATCTGAGGTTGTTGGGCCAATTGATCCTGAGTTTTTAAGGCTTGTGATAAGCCTGAGTTATTGGGCTTGGTAGCCTGTGATTGTAAGGCTTGGAGAAATCCTGAGTTGCACGATCTTTTTGCAGATGTAATATATAGTGCTTGGATCCTGAGGTGTAGGATCTTTATGGAGGTCTGAGATAGGGAAATTTTGTCCCTGAGTTTGTAAGATCTATGGATCTGAGATGACAATTTTGGAGGAGTTTTGGCCTAAGCTAGCACTCTGCTTGATAGGTCTATAGGGAAAGTAGATGTACCCATTTTTGGGGAACCACTTTAAATATGTGTGTGTTGCGTAGATGTACCCATTATTGGGGAACCACTTTAGATCTCTTCTTTCATTGTGCTTTAAGTAAAATAACTCAAAGAAATCTACAAATCAGAAAATCTCTTATTCACCCCCTGTAGGTGAGTAGCAACCCTCATCTTTCAGAAACAACACTTACAATGTTAAGTGCATATTGTATTGGATGGCATCTCTATTTCATGATTATGCAAGTTATATAATGTTGACTCCAAAACATGTTTAGAGTTGAGAAGAGCAGATATCGTTGAGATCAATATATAATTCTCCATGATATCAGGATGATCGTAGAGAAGACTCAGAAATGGTGCTTCAACAATAAAAGATTATATTGTTGAGATCGATATATGGTTCTCCTCATACCAATGAGATCATGGAACACTTCGAGTTGATATCGAGGATAATATGTGAAAGTGAGGCATAGATACAGTTTACTCTAGAGGGGGGTTGAATAGAGTATACAAAATTTTTAGATTTATTGCGGAATTAAAATATTGATACTTATATAAAAGAGGTAAAATCAAGAAACTATCACAGCACAATACACAAAGAAAACACAAGGCCATCCGGACGACACGAGAAATTTTATAGTGGTTCCCCAAATATGGGTACATCCACTCTTCTACCACCCTGGTAGGAATCCACTTAGGTTTTTGATCAGGTGCCATATCACCACAAGATTTGCTTCAGGTAGATCTAGAAACCCTTCAGGCTTTTGATCAAGTGCCTAAAACCAATAAGTTTTTGATCAGGTGCCCTATCACCAAGGAGTTTACTTTTGAAGGGTGTAAGAACCCTGTACACGAGAGGTTAAAGAAAAATAGATGACAGTCTTCTCTTTCTCAAACATAATGAGAAGACTATGTGGATTTGATGATGCCAAAGCTCCCCCTGAGATATTGAGTAGTTTCAGGAAGAAGGAAGCTTTGTCCAGAGTGTAGGTCTTCAGATTGATGTTGATTCGAGCTCTCTATAGATTATTGAAGCCTGATGAAGGAAGAAGACTAGAGAGATTTGTGTGTTCAACAAGTTCTTCTTCTTCCTTGTATTTTTCAAAAAACAAGAGACCGTTGAGAGAAAACAAGATTGATTTTTTGACTGACTCTTTTTTTTATTCTTGTTGTCTCTATCTTTTTAAGTTCTCTATATTTTTGGAATGACTAACGGCCTGAATTTGAATTCCCAGACAGTACTTAATTCTCTGCAAGAATTTAGGAGCACAAACGGGTAGAATGGCTGGCAATCATAAATGCACTTCTATAACTGTCTTGATAAAATATTCTGTGAATACCATAATCAATGCTTCATGAGATACAACTATAAGCCTTGAGAATGTCAGCATTAATTATCAGAATATATTTGTTTGATGAGAGAACTGATAACTAAAGGCAATAAAACAATCTTAGAGCTTGACTCATAGATCGTCGAACTGGGTTAAGAGATCGTCGACCTGAGAGCAACTATCGTAGATCTGAGATAACTGCTGAGAAGCACAAGATCGTCGATCTGAGCTCGTAGATCGTCGAGGTCAATTCAGAGTAGAAGACTCTGAGATCGTCGATGGTAGATCGACGATTGTCAAGTTGAGATATGCTTCTAGACTTAGAATATTTTCTGGAATGTCACACTTAGAAGCCAGAAATTGTCGACCTAAGAACTTGGTTCGTCGACCTGAGAATTTGACTTGTCCTTCTGAAACAGCTTCTGTGAACTGTGTCGATAGATGGTTTTGGGTGTCGACACAAGTACTTCTGGTGTCCACTAATAATCTGTGAAATGTGTCGACACAAATCCTTCTTGTGTCGACACAATTCTTCTGGGTGTCGACACAACCACTCTGTGTGTCGACACGATTCTTCTGGGTGTCGACACAACCTTTCTATGTGTCAACTGATATTGTCTGTGTCGACACAACTGCTTGAGTCTCTGACAGGTTGTTGTAGGCTGATCCATGTGATGTTGACTCTTGGCCTAGACTAAAGAAATAAACTTATGACCCTGACTATACATTTTTGGTCAGTCTAAGAAAGCCTAATAATGATCCTTACCGAAATTAGAACCAGGGTTCCAACAATCTCCCCCTATTTGGGTGAGGACACTATTTACATAACACAAAGAAAATACAAAGCAATAAACTGGAGCATTTGCTTCTGCTGTTGCTATTGCTGATGTTGTTGTTGGTGTTGAACCTTGCCCAAACCTGTGTCATTACAATCTGTATCATCATAATCTGCTTCTGTTATTTCTTGAATTGCTACTGCTGTTGGAACTGCTGCAGCTTCATTGGTCATCTATATCTGCACAAAATTTTTGAAACACTTCTTCTTCCTGTACTGATGGAGTGATGGTGTGCCCCCTCATCCACCATTTGAAGATGATGCTGACGATGGTGCTGATGATCCGGTTGATAAGGCCATACGACTCAAGGACGTGAGGCGGCACGATGACGCTAACGCAAGGCTACGCTACAACCTTCGCCTGCGACGTGCTATCACAACGGCAACGCATTAGCTTTATTTATTTCCTTTTCTTGCACTTTATTTTATATTCATTGCATGTGTTGTTATTTTTTCATTTTGAACTATTTTTAGTATTGGTGTGCAATTAGCCATTCGGATGGATGAGATTAAATCTCCATCATGAAGGGCTAAGGCTTGTTTGTAACTCCTATTTAAAGGAGGCTATCATGAAGAGTTAAGGCATTGGAAAAAAGAAAACCTAGATCTCTCCTTGAGAAATTCGGCCAAGTGGAGACCATCTCCAAGCCGACGCCCCCCCCCCCCTGGTTGTGGTGTGAAGCCCCCCCCCCCCCCCCCCTGCTCCCTCCATCCGTTTGGTGCGACTCCGGCGCGGCTTCCTTCGGTGCGACTCCTTGGAAGAAGGTTGCAAACCATTCGGTGTGACGCCGGTGGATCCGTGGAGAGAGTGTTTCTCCCACAGTTATCTTGTGTGAAACGCTTTCCGGTTGGGTAATCTCTTTCCTCTTCCTTGTGTGATTCTTCTCCTTAGTTGTGGTGGATTTTCGCAAATCGTTTTCTCCAGATCTTTAAATTAATCGCTGCAAGTTTTGAAACGAAAACGCCGTTGCAAGGCTTTTTATTTCCGGATCGGGTGGATCCTATTTGCCTGAGCGGATCTTGGCCTATAGCCTTGGTCTTGCTCTCAAAAAGGAGTGGCAACCTTTGTGTTTTCTTTGGGAATATTCCGACTCAAATTTCCGATCGTTGTTTTCGAGTCAACCATTCCTCCTTTGTTGTTTGTGCTGCATTTTGTGACGAGGAAATATTGTGGGCGATAGGTGATGTGTTGGTGCGGTAGATCTACGACGTGTAGAGCGGAGATAGAGCGTTAGATCCGTGGAGATCTCCGATCCGACATCCCTACATCAATTTGGTATCAGAGGGAGGTTGTTTCAACTTTCATGTTGCAAACATCCTCTCTGCGTTCCTTGTTGGAGATCGGATCGTTAGAAAATCAAAAAAAAATCAAAAAAATTATTTTTTGTGGTCTGCCAATAGCAGGTTGAAATCTTTATTTTTCAGCAAACTTTCAAAAAAAAAATTTTTAACGCTCTACGTGTTATTCACATTGGGAATATATAAAAATATCTTATTTTCAATATAGCTACAGCCCTAGGAAAATTCATCTTGCCCGGGGCCTCCCAAACCTGAATGCGCACTAGGCTAGGAACGGAGTACGCAACCCCGTCTACGTCTAGGATGGCTGCGAACAAGCATGGTGATCCCAACACCGAGGCTATAGCGGGTCTTCGTGCCGAAATGGCTAAGCTTAGGAACGTCTTAGCCCAGATCCTACAAAATCAGGCTAGGCCACCCCCGCCACCCGTTAATGTTGACCGGCCCAACCGGCACCAACATAAATCTGATTCGGATTCTGATGGGGACTCTCCATGGGTGCCCCCTAGAGGACACCGCCCCGAGCGAGACTTTGACATTACTAGGGCCATTAAAATAAATGTCCCCACTTACGATGGCATGGGAGACCCCCAACTCTTCCTGAACTGGACTGTGGACATGGAGTGTTACTTCGAGTGGCACAACCTGACGAATCCCCAAAAGGTCCAAGTTGCCCGGATGAAGTTAACAGGTCGTGCAAAGACGTTTTGGCTGAATGAGGAGCGAAGGTTAGGAACTGGACACGTAGCCCCCCTTATAGGTTGGCCGGTAATGAAGAACCTGTTGACCGATCAGCACGTTCCCGCGTACCATCGGACACAGATGTTCGATGAGCTTGCCACTCTGCGGCAGGGCTCAAGCTCGGTAGCTGAATATGTGGGTGAACTTAAGGACCGAATGGTGCGATGTGACCTTAGGGAGATCCCCGAAGTCACTTTATCTAGATTTCGAAAGGGCCTTAACCCCGATATCCAAAGGAAGCTCTTGCGATATGGGCATACGGACTTGAACACGACTTTCAATGCCGCCTTGGACATTGAAAAACACCTAGCCTCTAAGGCTCACTCCCGTTACGCTTATGCGAAGAACAAGTCCACCATCGGGTCATCTTCTTCCACATACCCCGAAAAGGGAAAGTTCAAATATACCGAGTCGAAGTCAATCGTGATCACCGCTAGGAACTCCAAGAACCCTGCGAGTGAGCGTGTCCCTATCGGGAAGGTTAGCAAGGCTAACACCACTTGTTACTCTTGCGGCATTCAAGGACACTATGCCTACGAATGCCCAACAAAGACAAAAACATTAGCCTTATTAGAGCCAACCACCGACCCTGACGATTACGTATACGAGGCCGCAGAGGAGAGTGACCCCGAAGGAGTCCCTAGTGACTTAGAGGACGATCACCCCCTTATGGTGATGCGTTGTATCTTGACCACTCCGCGTCCATTAGATGATTGGAAGAGGACGAGCATATTTTCTCTGATTTTTAAGAGTGGCGAGAAGCTTTGCAAGCTGATTATTGATAGTGGTAGCTGCGTGAATGTCATATCTGAGAACGCCGTTGCACGTATGTCCTTGGTCACGGAACCGCACCCGACCCCATATCAGGTCGCTTGGATCAACAAGCTCTCTGTACCCGTTACCAAACGATGCCTGGTCCCACTCTCATTCAAATCCTACATTGATGAGGTGTGGTGTGATGTCCTTCCGATGGACGCTTGTCATGTGTTATTAGGCCGCCCTTGGCTATACGACCGTGATGTTACACATTTTGGTAGAGCCAACACTTATGAATTCAAATTCAATGGCAAAACCATCACTTTGAGGCCGACTATCCCAAAGGAGCCCATAGTCTTGGCTAAGGACACCACTATTCCGGTAGAACGGAAAACGTTGAATCTAGTTGGTAGGAAAGAGTTTGAGAGGGATCGGTTCTTTGATGGAATCATGTATGCGCTAGTCCTCTTAAGTGCGAAGCCCAATTCTAGCATTTTGGATGAGTTACCTAGTGAGTTACGGGTACTGTTGGAGGAGTATAGGGACGTGTACCCGGATGAGTTGCCGCCCACGTTACCCCCGCTTAGGAATATCCAGCATGCGATAGATCTCATCCTGGGGTCTTCCTTGCCAAATCAGCCCCATTACCGACTCCACCCCGCAGCTCACCTGGAGTTGTAGTCTCAGATAGAGAGATTGCTAGCGAAAGGTTTTATTAGGACTAGTATGAGTCCATGTGCTGTACCAGCCCTACTTGCCCCCAAGAAGGATGGTACATGGAGGATGTTCGTTGATAGTCGGGCTATCAACAAAATCACCATCAAATATAGGTTCCCCATTCCCCACCTAGATGATTTGTTGGATGTCTTGTCTGGAGACACCGTATTCTCCAAATTAGATCTTCGAAGTGGCTATCACCAGATTAGGATACGAGAGGTCGATGAGTGGAAGACGGCATTTAAGTCGAAGGATGGTCTGTACGAATGGCTTGTGATGCCCTTTGGGTTGTCCAATGCCCCTAGTACCTTCTCCCGGATGATGACACATGTCTTTCAGCCGTTCATGGGAAAGTTCGTTGTCGTCTACTTTGACGATATTCTGATTTATAGCACCTCTACTACCGAGCACATCTCCCACATGAGAGTGATCCTTTCCACCCTGCAGAAGGAGACGTTATTTCTCAACCTTAAGAAATGCACTTTCTATGTCTCGGAGGTAGAGTTCTTAGGCTATATAGTCGGCTCCGAGGGTATCCGAGTCGATCCGGGCAAGGTTCAGGTCATTAAGGACTGGCCCGTGCCAACCACCCTATGTGAGGTGCGTAGTTTTCATGGGTTAGACACGTTTTATCGTCGTTTCATACGAGACTTTAGTAGTATTATGGCGCCTATCACGGACTGTATGAAGAAGGGAGAGTTTACGTAGACGAAGTCCGCCACCCATGCTTTTGAGCGAATCAAGGAGCTTATGACTGAGGCACATGTCTTACGCCTACCTGACTTTGCTAAAGTCTTTGAGCTCACATGCGATGCGTCTGGGGTGGGGATTGGAGGTGTCTTGAGCTAGGAGGGCCATCCCGTTAGTTATTTTAGCGAGAAGTTGTCTGACCCTAAGCTGAACTACTCAAATTACGATAGGGAGTTTTATGCTGTAGTCTGATGTCTACACCATTTGAGGCACTATCTCCTCTCCAAGGAGTTTGTGATCCTCTCTGATCATGAGGCTTTACGTTTCATCAACGGCCAGCATAAGATCAGCCCTCGTAACGCTAAGTGGGTCTCTTTCCTACAAGGTTACACGTTTAATCTCAAGCACCTTAAGGGAGCTGATAACCAAGTCGCGGATGCCCTTAGTCGTCTTACTCTTTTACTCACCTCTATGGAAGTACATGTTGTAGAATATGAGCGGATTAAGGATGAGTACGCCACGTGTCCTGACTTCCAGGACTTCTATCTTTCTTCCCAGGATAGCTCCCCCATGGCGATATCTGCCTACGTCATCAAGGACGATTACCTGTTTAGGAACGGGAAACTATATATTCCACAGTCATCGTTACGCCTACATATCATATGGGAGTTGCATAGCAGAGGGTTGAGTGGCCACTTCGGTAGAGTTAAGACCATTACGTTAGTCGAGGACAAATTCTATTGGCCAAAACTTAAGGTTATGGTGGGATAGGTAGTGAGTAGCTGCCGCACGTGCCAGGTGTCTAAGGGTAGTAAAACCAATGTAGGATTATATACACCCTTGGTTATTCCATCCATGCCTTGGGTAGACGTTAGTATGGATTTTGTATTAGGCCTCCCCGTTACCCTACGCCGTCACGACTCCATTTTTGTAGTTGTGGATAGGTTTTCAAAGATGGCTTATTTCATCCTGTGCAGTAGGACGAATGATGCGTCTCACGTCGCTAAACTTTATTTTAAAGAAGTCGTTAGTCACCGTGGAGTGCCAAAGACCATAGTATCGGATAGGGACGTAAAATTCACTAGTTATTTTTGGAAGACTCTTTGGATATTAATGGGAATGAAATTATTGTTTTCCTCTGCCTATCATCCCAAAACTGATGGGCAGACGGAAGTGGTTAATCGGAGTTTAGGAAATTTGTTACGATGCCTTGTGAGTGATCACAAGAGCACTTGGCATCTTCTCCTTCCCCATGCCCAGTTAGCCTACAATAATTCCAAGAATAGGTCTACGGGTCTGTCTCCGAATGAGATTGTCCACGGGTATAAGGCTCCTGTGCCGCTTGACTTGGTGTCGTTGCCCCCAACGTACAAGGCAAGTCAGTTTGCACAATCCTTCGCCCAGCTCATCCATGATTTACACGCACGTATACGGGCCACCTTTACAATGCAATACGACTCTTATCAAGCGCATGCTAATTTACATAGGAGAGTATCAGACTTCAAAATTGGCGATCTAGTTTTAGTCCGTTTGGTTCCCGAATGCTTGCCAACTGGCACCATTAAAAAGCTAGCACCAAAGCGCGCCAGCCCTTTTCGGATTATTAAGAAGTTAGGTGACAACGCTTTCGTTTTGGACTTGCCTGCTGATTGGGTATCTCCCCCATTTTTAATGTTTCGGATTTAACGATATTTGTGTCACCACCACAAGAGTTGATTTCTTTGTCGTCTTCTTCTCCCACTAAAAATTCTCATGGGTTGGGGAGTGGCAGTACGGATGATCTCTCTATTTCGGTCCCCATAGGTATATCATCGGATGGTAAGTTGCCTTCTTTCCTGCCTACTGCTAATATGTTCCCCATGTTTCCACGGACGTTTTCCCCTCCAGAGATGATACTTGTTGTTGAGCCTGTTACCACTGCTGATGGAGACACCCACCGCTTTCTCATCCGTTGGCATGATCGGCCCCCTTCGGATGACTCTTGGGTACTCGAGACGGAGCTGCAGAGTTTGGATGTCGCTCTCCTTCACCGCTATCGCTTGGACCATGCAACGGAGATGCGTGCATTTGAGCGGGGGAGGATTGATGGCGTGCCCCCTCCTCCACCATTTGAAGATGATGCTGACGATGCTGCTGATGATTCGGTTGATAAGGCCATACGACTCAAGGACGTGAGGCGGCACGATGACGCTAACGGAAGGCTACGCTACAACCTTCGCCCGCGACGTGCTACCGCCACGGCAACGCATTAGCTTTATTTATTTCCTTTTCTTGCACTTTATTTTATATTCATTGCATGTATTGTTATTTTTTCATTTTGAACTATTTTTAGTATTGGTGTGCAAATAGCCATTCGGATGGATGAGATTAAATCTCCATCATGAAGGGCTAAGGCTTGTTTGTAACTCCTATTTAAAGGAGGCTATCATGAAGAGTTAAGGCATTGGAAAAAAGAAAACCTAGATCTCTCCTCGAGAAATTCGGCCAAGAGGAGACCATCTCCAAGCCGCCGCCCCCCCCCCCCCCCCACCCATTGGTTGTGGTGTGAAGCCCCCCCCCCCTTGCTCCCTCCATCCATTCGGTGCGACTCCGGCGCGGCTTCCTTTGGTGCGACTCCTTGGAAGAAGGTTGCAAACCATTCGGTGTGACGCCGGTGGATCCGTGGAGAGAGTGATTCTCCCACAATTATCTTGTGTGAAACGCTTTCCGGTTGGGTAATCTCTTTCCTCTTCCTTGTGTGATTCTTCTCCTTAGTTGTGGTGGATTTTCGCAAATCGTTTTCTCCGGATCTTTAAATTAATCGCTGCAAGTTTTGAAACGAAAATGCCGTTGCAAGGCTTTTTATTTCCGGATCGGGTGGACCATATTTGCCTGAGCGGATCTTGGCCTATAACCTTGGTCTTGCTCTCAAAAAGGAGTGGCTAACTTTGTGTTTTCTTGGGGAATATTCCGACTCAAATTTTAGATCGTTGTTTTCGAGTCGACCATTCCTCCTTTGTTGTTTGTGCTGCGTTTTGTGACGAGGAAATATTGTGGGCGATAGGTGCTGTGTAGGTGCGGTAGATCTATGACGTGTAGAGGGGAGATAGAGCGTTAGATCCGTGGAGATCTCCGATCCGACATCCCTACATCATGGAGGAGACTGGGCTTGAAGTTTTGCTGAGGCTGAACCAGCTGCATCTTCATTGGACACCTCCCCCTACCTGGTTTCTGTGAAAACTGGAAGCAGGCCCCTAGATGAAGAAGGGACAGAGGAAGCAGAAAGGGAAGCAGAAAGGGAGTAGTCATTTGAAGAGTACACCCATTCTTTGATCTTAGCAACAGTTAGTTTGATCTGTGTAGACATGAACATCTTCAGACCCTGATTATCATATAGCTGTAACATTTCGTGAAAAAGAAGATCACAGTGACTGATACCACTTGAAAGATAGGATCACAGTGACTGATCGATTCGAAGTTGACATGGAAACCAGTGTCAAACTTCATCTTTGAAAGAGCCGCCGTAGAAATCGCCATGGAAAATCTGTAGACTCAAGAGAGAAGATATCAAGGGCAAAGGGAAAATAGAATATAAAAACGCGGGACAGAGATCGAAGAGAAACCTACATATATGTTTTTGGAATAGAAAAGACGATCTCTGTTCGACGATAAAAACAAAACGTCGATCTTAGGTCAAAGATTAATTTATAAACAAATAATATCTTTGGTCTCTGATCTCAGTCGGAAATTAATAGTCAAGCATAGCTTGACGATCAATTAACTGAAGCAAAGTCGTCGATCTCTGGTCGACGATTTTTGTCTTCACACAGAGCTGTCGTCAAACGTAGTTCGACGATTTAGCTCAAGAGCTATTCGAAAATCGTCGATCTTTGTTCGACGATTTAGGAACAGATCCAAAAACAGAAGACAAAAATTAAATTAATCCTTCCCATTAATCATTCGAAAATGATTCAGGAAGAACAAGTGCTTCTTTTCATCAAGGGGTTTGGTGAAAATATCTGCTCTTTGAAAATCAGTGGAGATAAAGTCTAGATTAATTTTCTTTTTGTCTTCATTATCTCTAATGAAATGATGTCTTATATCTATATGCTTTGTTTTAGAATGATGCACTGGATTATGTGTTATAGATATAGCACTAGTATTATCACAGAAGATGGTTGAATTATTTAGATTGAAACCATAATCTAAGAGTTGGTTTTGTATCCACTAAATCTATGAACAGCAACTGCCAGCAACCATATATTCAGCTTCAGCAGTAGATGTTGATACAGAGGTTTGCTTCTTGCAAAACCAGGACACAAGTCTATCACCCAAGAACTGGCAAGTTCCTGAAGTGCTCTTTCTGTCCACTCTGAATCCAGCATAGTCATCATCTGAAAATTCAGTTAACTCAAATGCTTACTCTATTGGATACCAGAGTCCTAGATTAGGACAACCCTTTATATATCTTAAAATCCTTTTTTATGAAAATAAGATGAGATTATTTAGGGTTCACCTGGAACCTAGCACATAAACATGTAGCAAACACGATATCTGGTCTGCTTGCTGTTAGATATAGTAGGGATCCAATAATGGCCCTATACCTGGTCTGATGAACAGGTTTTCCATATTCATCAGTGTCTAATACAACATTGGCAGCCATGGGAGTATTCATAGAAGATGCATCAGCCATCCCAAACTTCTTAATAAGCTCATTAGCATATTTAGATTGGGAAATGAAGATACCATCAGGAGATTGTTTCACTTGGAGACCAAGGAAATAAGATAACTCTCACATGCTGCTCATCTCAAATTTAGAATGCATTAGATTAGAAAATCTCTTGCACAATTTGGGATCAGTAGAACCAAATATAATATCATCTACATATATTTGTACTAATAAGATTTTATCATGATGTAATTATGTAAAAAGGGTTTTATCTACCATGCCTCTAGAAAAACCATGCCCTAAAAGAAAGCTGGCTAAGGTCTCATACCAAGCTCTTGGAGCTTGCTTTAAACCATAGAGTGCCTTATGCAGTTTAAAAACATGAGAGGGGGAAGTTGGAGAAACAAAACCTGGAGGTTATTCTACATAAACCTCTTCTTGTAGTACATTTAGGAAGGCACTTTTGACATCCATCTGATAAACTATGAACTTTTTGAAAGCAGCATAGGCTAGAAAAATCCTTATAGCTTCTAGTCTGGCAACTGGAGCAAAGGTCTGATCATAGTCAATTCTTTCCTCTTGCCTATATCCTTGAGCAACAAGCCTAGCCTTGTTCCTCACAATCACATCTTGGGCATCAAGCTTATTCCTGAAAACACACTTAGTTCCAATTACTGGATAGCTTTTAGGCCTTGGAACTAAGTCCCAAACTCTACATCTTTCAAATTGATTTAGTTCCTCTTGCATTGCAATGATCCAATGGGGATCTTGCTCAGCATTAGTTATGGATTGAGGTTCAATTTGAGAGAGAAAACAGGCATGCATCACATCATGGTTAAGTTGATGCCTTGTCTGTACACCTACTGATATGTCTCCAATTACTTGGGATCTAGTGTGATCCATAAGTGTGACAAAATCAGATGGTGGAGTTGGTTCAGTAACAGCAATTGGAGTGAATTCCTCTTGTAGAATTACTTCTGCTGTTGGAGGAAGTTCAGTTTCTTCCATAGAGTCTTCTTCACTGTCTTCATTTGCTTGTGGTGAGGGATGAGATATCAGCTTCTAGGTGAGATTTAAGTCATCCAGCTTTTTACATAGACTTTGTACCTACAGATGATCACTGGTAGAAGGTTCCTTCTCCTTGTAAAATATATTAGCTTCATCAAATGTAACATGTATTGACTCTTCAATTTTCAAGGATGATTTATTGAGAACCCTATATGCCTTGCTAACTTGGGAATATCCTAGAAAGATTCTCATTATAGCTTTGACCTCAAACTTTCTAAGATAATCTTTGTTGTTATTATGTATATAACTGATACAACCAAAAATTCTAATGTAGTCTATTTTAGGTTTCTTCCCTTTGAGTAATTCATAGGGAGTCTTGCCTTTAAGTTTGTGTATCAAACTTCTATTCAGGACATAATTTATTGTGCTTACAGCTTCTGCCCAGTAGGATAGAGGCATGTGAGCATCAGTAAGCAATGTGCCTGCAGTTTCAATGAGTGTTCTATTTTTCCTTTCCACTACCCCATTTTGTTGAGTAGTTCTGGGAGCAGAGAAGTAGTGTTTGATACCTTCCTTCTCACAAAATTCTTGCATAGGAAGCAATTCAAACTCAGTTCCATGATCACTTTTGATCTATGCAACTGGAGTAGAGTACTCAATCTTTATGCATTTTAGAAAGTCTGTAAGAACTTTAAATTATCAGACTTATTTCTCAAGAAGAAAACCCAAGAGAACCTAGAGAAGTCATCTACAATAACTAAAGTATAGGACTTCCCTCCCAGGCTTTGTACAGCAATTGGTCCAAAAATGTCCAAATGAAGAAGATACAAAATCCTAGGTGAATCACTCTTATTAACTGATTTAAAACTATTTTTAGTTTGTTTGCCTTCTTGACATGTCTTTGCAAAGGCTTTCCTTCTTTTAGGGGCAAGAGGGCAATCCTCTAACAACGTTGTCCCTAGATAACCTAGCAATGTTTCTTAGATTTACATGTCCTAGCCTTTTATGTCACAAAGTATTATTATTGTTAACCTGATTAAATAAACAGATTTCTGAACAAGCATAATTAAAATCAACTAAATATATATTGCCTAACCTAAAACCTGATAACACAGTAATGCTGTTTCGAGAAATATTGCATTTATATTCAGAAAAACATAACTCATAACCTACATCACATAGCTGCTCTATGGATATCAAGATATGTTTCAGCCCACCTACATATGCCACTTTCCTGAAGGTGACAGCTACAAGTGTAAATTCTCCATAGCCTTCTGTCTGACCAAAGCTTGAGTCTCCAAATATAACCTTTGGACCTAGCTTTGCCTTGTAGTTACTTAGATTGGCCTTGTTTCCTGTCATGTGCTTGGAGCACCCACTATCCAAATACCACTTATCCTGTATGGTAGGATAGGTATTAATCTGCAAAGAAAACTTATATATTTTGGACCCAGGTAACCTTGGGTCCTGGCTTCTTTTCATACTTAAAACTTGAAATATAAGAGTATACTGGTTGACTTTTATAACCTAAGGGATGAAATCTCCTAGGTGGGATTATCCAGTTAGTTAAGGGATTGAAAGGTTTAGGGTTAGAATTCATATTGAAATTTCTGTTGAAATTATAGTTTTGATAGAACTGTTTTGAGTTCGACGATTTTAGTTCAGATCGTCGATCTGCGTTCGACGACCAGCATTGATATCGTCGATCTTGGTTCTCAGAATAATAGTGGCTATAATCTGGGTTCCACGATCGTCGATCCATGTTCGACGATAAATAATGATATCGTCGATCCCCATTTGCATAGTGTTTAGGCTCAAGCTCTGGGTTCTGAGATCGTCGATCGTCGTTCGACGCATAATGCTGAGATCGTCGATCTTGGTTCGACGATTTTTGTTCAGACTTAGCTTTTTGTTTTTCTTTATTTATCTCAACTTGTTTTAAAACTTTGTTAACTGTTTTAATTTGTTCTATATTCTTCTTACCTTTTTCTGAAATAAACTTTATATGTTGTGGAAGGTGGTTTTTCTTAATAATTGGTGGTTCACTGTGTTGGATCCCTAGTTGATTTGGGCTAGGTTCACTGACTTAGGATGTGACCCATCTTGTATAGCCAGGGTCAATTTGTGTCCTAAAGTCTAGGTTAAGTCCTTAGGCTCAACTCCAGATGGACAAGCTTTCAACAAGACCCTCAGAGACTCCAGACTCACAAGTTTTCAAGACTAAGTAAAGTGAGCTCGATGTTCGTCGAACTTAACTCGACGAAAGGAGTTCTGCGCTCGACGATCGTGAGATAATTCTTAGTACTGAGCTCGACGATCTATGTTCTCTGTTCGACGAAAACTCAGTTTCTACATCAAGCCAAAGTCAGGAGGACTTCAAATTTTTCTAAGTCCAGCTTCATGCTTCGGTCGACGAATTATATTCTGAGCTCGACGAACTTGGACCTCAAGTTCACAGCTTCTCAGGTCGACGAAGTCAGCTTCTCAGGTCGACGGATGCTATACTCTACTCGACGATTTTTGGACTTAGAGAATCTGTGTCGACACTTAGGGTTTGTGTCGAAACCAGACGATCTGTGTCGACACCAGGATTTCAGTCGACACCAGCTTATGTCGACACCAAGATTTTAGTCGACAACAGCTTATGTCGACACCAGGATTTCAGTCGACACCAGCTTATGTTGACACCAGGATTTCAGTCGACACCAGCTTATGTCGACACCAGAGGATTTGTGTCGACACCAATTTATGTCGACACAACATTTCAGCAGATGCAGAGTATTTTGTCTAAGTCCAGAACTTTTCTCAGGTCGACGAATTTGATTCTTAGCTCGATGAATGAAGACTGTCTATCAGATGAATGAAGATTGTCTCGTCGACGAACTCTATCAAGCTCAGCTCGACGAACTCAAGCTCAGCTCGACGAACACAAGTTCAGCTCGACGAATTGTGTTCTTCATTCGACGAATCCAGATTAGGTTTTCTTAAAGGCACCCGTCCCTTTTCTTGGCGCTGATTCCTGAACATTTAATGCCAGATCTTCTCGGAATGTTACCGTTAGAACGTGCATTGACTATGGACGATTACATGCCGTTTTTCCATGGGACAGTTAGGAAAGACATTGATTGCTGATTCTTTCCAAGGCCGATTGTAATTACCGGTCGACATTCAAATGTTTGAATATTTCTCAGTCAGTCACAGACACAAGAGATACACATATACACAAAAAAAATAGTGACACGATTTGAGAACAGAATCAAGCAGTGATAGAGTTCAAGAATCACAGTACAGAAAACAATCTGACAGACACTCTGAAGCTGCAGAAGAACAAAACATTCTCAAATCTAAAGTTTTTGACTGCAATCATCCTTGAAGAAGAAGAAGAACAACTAAATTCAATCAAGAGACTTCTTCTTTCTATTCTCAGGACAACTTCAAAGGACAACAGAATTTTATCAGTCAAAAGAAGTTCCTGAAGCAATTCTGGTTCAGGCATTCTAGGTCATTGAAGGCCTATCACCCTAAAGCAGTGCTCCAGCATTCCTGACCAATTCAAGATCTCAGGGGTAGCAAGATCTGCTACATCAATCCACAAGTATTCTCTCTGACTGTTGACAGAGAAGACACTATCACCCTCTCTGTAATTCCTATACAGGGTTTTAAATCCCTTCAAAATTATCCTGGTTGCAAGTCTCCTTCCAAAAGACTTGAGGGTTTGGTTTTTGGGGACCTGATCAAAACCCATTGGTGGCCAGGACACCTGATCAACTCATCATGCAGTGGATTCCTACCTAGGGTGGTAGAAGAGTGGATGTACCCAGATTGATTGGGGAACCACTATAGCTACTTGATGGTTAAAACTCCAAAATTATTTGCGGTCACGCGGCGACCCGGCGGTTTTATTTGCGAAAAAAGGCGGAAGTGAATTTATTTAAGAAAACGGGGCGCGCGTATTTATTTATTTATTTTGGATATAAAAAAGGTTTAGAAATCGAGTTTTAACGAAAGGAGGCAAGTGCACCTATCGTGAGTAGTACAGGATATTCCGGGTGGAATATCGAGGTCGTATTGTTCTCGGGTCCGGTTCGATTATTTCTACTCTTCCCTGGAGGGGACTATTATTTTACCGATAATTATCTTGTCGGGATATTTTATATAAAAATACAGAAAATGGCGGAAAGAAAATGAAAGCAATAAAAAGAAAGCTTGAAGGTGCTGCCGATGAAGAGCTTAGCTCGATGGCACCGAAAAAACAATTGAACTAAAATAGACTTTAAATAAAAAGAGCTCCTAAATTTCTAATTAATTAAGGCGGAGACTTGGCCGTGGAGGTTCCACTAAAATGAGCTCACCTATCTCTAGGACTATCGCTCACCTGAACGCTAAGACTATTCGACCGAACGCTAGTCCGACGAAGGATTCCTCTTAACGCCCGCATTACGCTAAGAACCCCGCTATTGGGTGGGGAACCCAATCCGGTAGAGTTGGCGCGCCTCCTCTCTCGAGGGTTAGTGCGGAACTCTCTTTGCCAAGGGGTGATCTGTCCATACGCACGGCCTCTCGGCGAGCGTATGGAAAACGGAAATAGGGCCCACACATCGATATGTGGTCTACGCGTCGTTAACCCCGGGCAAACCTTAAGTACTATTAATTAATTAGAAAGATACGACCTTTAATTATTTTAAGCTATTTTATCTGTCCCAATGCTCTTCGATGCCGAGGGCTAAGAACTGTTAGCCAC
Source organism: Platanthera guangdongensis (assembly GCA_039583875.1). Taxonomy (NCBI): domain Eukaryota; kingdom Viridiplantae; phylum Streptophyta; class Magnoliopsida; order Asparagales; family Orchidaceae; genus Platanthera; species Platanthera guangdongensis. The sequence continues at coordinate 131,653,746 of CM077150.1, read as the reverse complement.
TCATCGGAATGGGGACGGCTTGCGAGAAAAGCAAAAAATAAAGCAGTAAAGAAAGCTGAAAATGAAAGCAGTAAATGAAAGCGGTAAATGAAAGCTGAAAATTGCAAGTCCTACCCAAACGAGTAGGACTGAAGAAAGCTGTAAATTGCGAGTCCCGGCGCAACTGCGTGGGCGGGAGAAATGAAAGCAGTAAAACGCACACACGCAAGTCCTACTCAAATGAGTAGGAGAAAATAAATACGGGTCCTACTCAACCGAGTAGGACAAATAAATGCAACGCACGCACACTCTCTCTCGACATAAATGAAAACACACACACTCTACTAAAATAAAATCCAGCCATTAAACTCAAGTGAGTAGGCGGAAAAAAGGAAAATGACAAACTCACGCACTCTACAGAAAGTAAATAAGCAGGCGCCATTTAACTCTTAACGAGTAGGCGGAAATAAATGCGCATACATAAAAAATTGCAAAAAACTAAGTTAACGAAATATTAAAACAACTGCATTTCTACCGCTAAAATGCGGTAGAAATGCATAAAAAGCGAAAATAAAAATTAAACGGGAAGAAAGTTTGCAAATAAAAATGAAAATGCAAGTGATCGAAAATTAAAACGAATACATTTCTACCGCTAAAATGCGGTAGAAATGCGTAAAAAGAAGACGAAAAAATTAAACGGACAAAAGATTTTGAAATAAAAACAAAAATGAAAATGCTAGAAAAATTAAAACGAATATGTTTTCATTCTTATAATTTTATAGAAATGCCTAAAAAGTGGAAATAAGACTAAAAGAGAACGAAAAATTTTACAATCCTAAAGAGCCTAAGTTAAAAGAAAATTAAAAATCACTTTTTAAAACATCTTTTATAAACCTATAGGAATGAAAACAAAGTAATAATAAACTAAACCTAAACAAGTATTTGCATAAAATTGCGATTATAACGGCTAGAAATTAGACAAAAGCTATAAGCTAAAATGATTTAGAAGACATAAAGGAAAAACAAAATAATAACAAACATTAAAAAATCACTTCGAGTAGGGCGCATAAATGGATTCCAAGCTATGCAAAGAGAGAAAAAAACTAACACATTTTATTAATGAAAAAAGTGATTACAAGAAAGCTAAAAACAAACACGAAGAGAGGGGGAAGAAAATCCCTTACATAGCATAAGAAGGCAATTCGGCAGCACCTACCCTAAGCAAAGTGGTTCAAAAAAAGGAACAGAAATCCTAAGCAGCAGCTCTGAATTTATAGAAAAAATTTACATGGGTCACGCCCTTGGTCACGGGCGTGACAGGGGGCGTGACAGTACTATTTGGAAGGCGGCCGACGATTTGACGGGAAAGTTGACTTCGGGCTGGACACGTGGCGGTCTCGCAGTGGTCACGCCCTTGGTCACGGGCGTGACAGGGGGCGTGACAGGCAGGTGGATCTAGGCGCGGTGCGCGCCGAAAGTCTTCGGGCAGGTCTTGTCGGGCTAGCTGGAAAGGTCACGCCCCAGGTCACGGGCGTGACTCTGGGCGTGACAGGCAGGTGTCGACACTCGACGATCGTCGAGCTGAAAGTGTCGAGTTGAGTGAACACGGGCTTGGGTCACGCCCCGTGTCGGGTGACACGGGCGTGACCCCGGGCGTGTCAGGCTTTGGTCTTCAAAAATTGCTGATTCACGGGATTTTGACGTGTCACACCCTGGTCACGGGCGTGACCAATATGTCACGGGCGTGACAGGTCAAATTTTGGCAGATTTTTGATTTTTTCTGAAAAATAAAATAAACAAAGTTAGTATAATATTTACAAAAATAGGAGCATTTTATTGAACAAATATAAGAAAAAACGACAAAAATAAATGAAAACAACTAAATTAATGTACACAAAAATAGGTATATTTACAACTTATCAAATACCCCCATACTTAAGCTTTTACTATTCCAGAGCAAAAGTTGGAGATGAACTTATAAGGAATAAAAGAAATCCTAAGTTTAGCTACCGCTTGAATTAATTAAAAGTAAGATCAAAATAAACATCCGGGGTTAAAGAATTAAATCCTAATTTATGAAATGTTATGAATAGAGGAACAGTTTCAAAAAGACTTCTAGAAAAAATAAAATAGAAAGCAAAAATTTTTTTTTTGTTAGTTTAACAAAGATGGATTGGATTTATACAAAAAACTTTAGCTTAAAAGAAGTTAAAGGAAATAATGCAATTTAAAAAATATGCTCTCAAAAAATTTTAAATTAAGTCTAGAATCATTGAAATAGGCTAAGTGGTTTGGTGGTTTATGAAGAATACTTGGATATTGAGGTGAGGTAATTTTTTCTCGAACCTCGAATTTTTTTCTTTTCGGATAGTTAGGAAAACGAAATCTTATTTTCCTAACACATAAAAACTTTTTTTTTTCTTTCTTCATAATAAATAAAATTAACCCAATGTATATTTGTAGGAGTAATGAATTTTATCCTCTTACTCCATATATAATCTTTTTAAATTATTGGGTGCCTATGTTTACGGAACGAAATCTTATTCCCATTGACATAGGATCTTTTAAGGGATAGGGGGGAATCATGTCAATTAAGACACGAAAAAAAATGGAAGTGGGTTTAGTTTTCAAAAATAAAACTAGCTTTTAATCAAAAAGTTTTGAGAGCAACCTTTTTAAAATGAACGTTCCAATGTTTCTAAAAGCATGAAGTTGAAATAATTGAAATCCATGGATGTTATTTTCTAACATAAAAAACGAGCTTCTATTTATAAAATTAGAAGTGGTGGTGAAAAACAAGTTCCCTATTATAAGGATAAGACATAAAAAAATTCTTTAAGACTTAACCTCAGACACTTAAATATATCGAACCTTAATTAATAAACGAATAGTAAGCAAGAATAACTAAAATTCGCATATAAATTAACTCGAAACTAGATTTTTGGAAAGCAAAAAGGGTTAAGAAATGGTGTATTCGAATTTTTTTGTTACAAAATTTTAACAAAACATTTTTTTTTTGGAATTTTTAGAGTTTTATCATTTTTTTTTGTGTTTTAATTATTATCTTTTAGGATTTTTTAGATTTTTTATCTTTTTGGGGTTTTTGGGTTTTTCTAATTTTTTTATTTTTAGTTTTTGAGGATAAGCTAAATTACAAGAAAGAGGAGAGAAAGAAAAGTTATTTACAAAGAAGATAGGGGGGAAAGAGAGATTTTTACAAAAAGCAAAGTAAAAACTCGATTGCGGCCCCGCGAACAGACTCTTATTTGAATGGTTGGTTCGATGAGTCGAACGTCGCGGGCAGGCAAGACGCAAGTTTTTACAAGAAAGAGAAGAAGAGGGGGGAAGAGAGAATTATTATTTTTAAAACATATTTAAAAGTAAAAAATTTTTTGATTTTTTGTTTAATTATTATTAGAATAATGAGAATTTTTTTTAAGTTTTTGATTTTTGCATTTTTTTTTTTGTATTTTTTTGTTAAGTACCGAATATAAAAAGTGCAGAATAGGAAAACACCCCCATACTTAAACCCAACATTGTCCCCAATGTTGCAATCTTAGTATGCGGAACAGATAAGATACAAAATATAATAAGTACAAAAATAAAAAGGGAGGGCAGGAGCTTCCCCGGCAATGGCGCCAAAAACTTGATGGTTAAAACTCCAAAATTATTTGCGGTCACGCGGCGACCCGGCGGTTTTATTTGCGAAAAAAGGCGGAAGTGAATTTATTTAAGAAAACGGGGCGCGGGTATTTATTTATTTATTTTGGATATAAAAAAGGTTTAGAAATCGAGTTTTAACGAAAGGAGGCAAGTGCACCTATCGTGAGTAGTACAGGATATTCCGGGTGGAATATCGAGGTCGTATTGTTCTCGGGTCCGGTTCGATTATTTCTACTCTTCCCTGGAGGGGACTATTATTTTACCGATAATTATCTTGTCGGGATATTTTATATAAAAATACAGAAAATGGCGGAAAGAAAATGAAAGCAATAAAAAGAAAGCTTGAAGGTGGTGCCGATGAAGAGCTTAGCTCGATGGCACCGAAAAAACAATTGAACTAAAATAGACTTTAAATAAAAAGAGCTCCTAAATTTCTAATTAATTAAGGCGGAGACTTGGCCGTGGAGGTTCCACTAAAATGAGCTCACCTATCTCTAGGACTATCGCTCACCTGAACGCTAAGACTATTCGACCGAACGCTAGTCCGACGAAGGATTCCTCTTAACGCCCGCATTACGCTAAGAACCCCGCTATTGGGTGGGGAACCCAATCCGGTAGAGTTGGCGCGCCTCCTCTCTCGAGGGTTAGTGCGGAACTCTCTTTGCCAAGGGGTGATCTGTCCATACGCACGGCCTCTCGGCGAGCGTATGGAAAACGGAAATAGGGCCCACACATCGATATGTGGTCCTACGCGTCGTTAACCCCGGGCAAACCTTAAGTACTATTAATTAATTAGAAAGATACGACCTTTAATTATTTTAAGCTATTTTATCTGTCCCAATGCTCTTCGATGCCGAGGGCTAAGAACTGTTAGCCACTCATCGGAATGGGGACGGCTTGCGAGAAAAGCAAAAAATAAAGCAGTAAAGAAAGCTGAAAATGAAAGCAGTAAATGAAAGCGGTAAATGAAAGCTGAAAATTGCAAGTCCTACCCAAACGAGTAGGACTGAAGAAAGCTGTAAATTGCGAGTCCCGGCGCAACTGCGTGGGCGGGAGAAATGAAAGCAGTAAAACGCACACACGCAAGTCCTACTCAAATGAGTAGGAGAAAATAAATACGGGTCCTACTCAACCGAGTAGGACAAAATAAATGCAACGCACGCACACTCTCTCTCGACATAAATGAAAACACACACACTCTACTAAAATAAAATCCAGCCATTAAACTCAAGTGAGTAGGCGGAAAAAAGGAAAATGACAAACTCACGCACTCTACAGAAAGTAAAATAAGCAGGCGCCATTTAACTCTTAACGAGTAGGCGGAAATAAATGCGCATACATAAAAAATTGCAAAAAACTAAGTTAACGAAATATTAAAAACAACTGCATTTCTACCGCTAAAATGCGGTAGAAATGCATAAAAAGCGAAAATAAAAATTAAACGGGAAGAAAGTTTGCAAATAAAAATGAAAATGCAAGTGATCGAAAAATTAAAACGAATACATTTCTACCGCTAAAATGCGGTAGAAATGCGTAAAAAAGAAGACGAAAAAATTAAACGGACAAAAGATTTTGAAATAAAAACAAAAATGAAAATGCTAGAAAAATTAAAACGAATATGTTTTCATTCTTATAATTTTATAGAAATGCCTAAAAAGTGGAAATAAGACTAAAAGAGAACGAAAAATTTTACAATCCTAAAGAGCCTAAGTTAAAAGAAATTAAAAATCACTTTTTAAACATCTTTTATAAACCTATAGGAATGAAAACAAAGTAATAATAAACTAAACCTAAACAAGTATTTGCATAAAATTGCGATTATAACGGCTAGAAATTAGACAAAAGCTATAAGCTAAAATGATTTAGAAGACATAAAGGAAAAACAAAATAATAACAAACATTAAAAAATCACTTCGAGTAGGGCGCATAAATGGATTCCAAGCTATGCAAAGAGAGAAAAAACTAACACATTTTATTAATGAAAAAAGTGATTACAAGAAAGCAAAAAACAAACACTAAGAGAGGGGGAAGAAAATCCCTTACATAGCATAAGAAGGCAATTCGGCAGCACCTACCCTAAGCAAAGTGGTTCAAAAAAAGGAACAGAAATCCTAAGCAGCAGCTCTGAATTTATAGAAAAAATTTACATGGGTCACGCCCTTGGTCACGGGCGTGACAGGGGGCGTGACAGTACTATTTGGAAGGCGGCCGGCGATTTGACGGGAAAGTTGACTTCGGGCTGGACACGTGGCGGTCTCGCAGTGGTCACGCCCTTTGTCACGGGCGTGACAGGGGGCGTGACAGGCAGGTGGATCTGGGCGCGGTGCGCGCCGAAAGTCTTCGGGCAGGTCTTGTCGGGCTAGCTGGAAAGGTCACGCCCCAGGTCACGGGCGTGACTCTGGGCATGACAGGTAGGTGTCGACACTCGACGATCGTCGAGCTGAAAGTGTCGAGTTGAGTGAACACGGGCTTGGGTCACGCCCCGTGTCGGGTGACACGGGCGTGACCCCGGGCGTGTCAGGCTTTGGTCTTCAAAAATTGCTGATTCACGGGATTTTGACGTGTCACGCCCTGGTCACGGGCGTGACCAATATGTCACGGGCGTGACAGGTCAAATTTTGGCAGATTTTTGATTTTTTCTGAAAAATAAAATAAACAAAGTTAGTATAATATTTACAAAAATATGAGCATTTTATTGAACAAATATAAGAAAAAACGACAAAAATAAATGAAAACAACTAAATTAATGTACACAAAAATAGGTATATTTACAACTTATAGCTACTTGTGTATTCTGGTTGCTTATTTTCTTCTGTTTTATGGCTGTGGTCTGTGATTGCTCTGTGTTTAGTTAGTTGGTGTGTTTACTTTATGTTATTTGCTTCCCTATTCACTTAGGTATACAACAACAGTTGTAAAAAGTTTTTAGTAAGCACTATACTCTATTCACCACCCCCCTCTAGAGTATATCAGATCTAACCTGCACTTTCAATTGGTATCAGAGGGAGGTTGGTTAAAATACCACACCTTAGTGGTTGCACAGGCTAACACCTGAACCCAAAGATCACTCTAGTTAGATCTGTTTTAGGTTTGTTGTTAGATTTATTTCTTCACAAAACATGACCCAAAACAAAGATTATGCTAGAACCAGACCTCTAGTGTGCAATCTATCTAAGGTTGCACTTTGGAAGGCAAGGATTAGATTGTAAATGAACTCTATTGATGAAGAAATTTTTAATTCTGTTTTGACAGCGTGTCCAAGACCCCCAAAAAATACATGTATAAGTGTTGTTCCACCTCCATCAGGAAGAGATGCAGAAATCAAGAAATGGAAAGTGGCAGATGCTAAGGCAATGAATATTTTAGCCCAGACTATGTCTGATGAAATATTCCAAAAAGTAGCTGAATGCAACTCAGCAAAGGACATCTGGGACAAGTTATCTGAGATAGTCTCAGTATCTGCTGATGAGAGAAAAGATAGAAGATCTCACCTCATAACCCAATCTGAGAACTTCAAGAAAGGAGAAGTTGAGTCAGTAGCAGATATGTATAATAGACTCAGTCTCATAGTCAATGAGCTGAAAACATTTGACAAAGAAATCTCATTGACTGAGCTCAATGATAAAATCCTAATGTGCTTCCCAAGAACTTGGGACTCAAGGATCTGGCCAATCAAGGATGCTAGAAGCCTAAAAGAGATCACAACTGAAGCTCTCATGGGCAAGCTAAAGTCTTATGAGCTGCTCATCAAGAATAGAGAAGAAGAGCAGAAGGCTGCCTCACCAGCTATAAGAAAGGAAAAATCAATAGCTTTCAAAGGCATTGAAGATCAGTCTGAAGACAAAGTCACAATCAACGAAGAGCTGCTAAGCCTACTGGACAAAAGATTTTACAAAATATCCAGGAAAGATTTCAGGAAAAAGTCTGCCAGAGGGCATGACAAGCCAAGGTATGACAAATCAAATAACAAAAAGATTATTTGTTTTGGATGCAGGAAAACAGGTCACATGGTGTCTGACTGTCCAGAAAATCGGTATAAGGCCAAAAAGTACAGGAAAGAAAGAAGAGAAGACAAAGACTTCAGGAAGAACAACAATGACAAACCCTCCTCCAGCAAGAACAAACACACTAGGAAGTGGTTTGTAGCTGAAACTTGGAGTGAGACAGAAGAAGAATCTGAATCTTCATCCAGCTAAAGTGATGATGAATATGATGCCGAAGAAAAAGAATTCTGCATGATGGCTATCAATGCCTCACAAGAAAATTCTGATGCAGAAGAATCAGAGTCAGAATCAGAGACTCAATCTGAAGAGGACCAGGTAATAAATTCTTTTGATTTTAGTTCTGAGGACTTCAAGTGTGAGTTTAAAGCACTGTGTTTAGATTTACTAAAATCTGAGAAGGAAATCATTTCTCTCAGAAATCAGCTATCTGAACACAGCACTTTAAAAGCAGAAAACCTCAAACTCTCTGAGGAGTTGGAATGTTGTAGGGAGCAGATAGCCTCACTGAAAAGTGACCTATCAGAGGCCAAAACGTTTGAAGAATCCCTCAATGGGAGAAGTATCAAACTAATGGACTTCATAAGCACAGTGAACTCAAGATTCAACAGTACACTGGGCTTGGGTGCCTCATCTAGCCAACCTATAGTATTAACAACCCCAATCAAGTTTATCTCTGATAAATATAAGGGAGTTGTAGAGGTAGCTAGGAAGAATTCTGATCTACCTAAGAAAACCATAGTTCAACAAAAATCGTCGAACGGATCTCGACGATCGCCGAATGGAGCTCAACGATCTCAGGCTAAATCGTCGAACTCAGGTCGACGAACTCTGAACCGTGAACTCTGGCACAGTCGATCTTCGAACGGAGCTCGACGATCTGACCCAAGATCGTCGAACTCAGCTCAGAGATCGTCGAACAGAGCTCAGAGTTTTGAAAACTCTTTCAAAGGCAAATCAAAGTTCAATCCTAGAGGTTCTAGATCTCAATGGTTTAACCCCTATACTGAATGGATAATACCTCCTAGGAGGTATCATCCTGAAGGCTATAAGAGTCAACCAGAGATGTCTTTTATTTCTGTATTCAAAGGTTATCAACCTAGGCCCAAGGTAAACTGGGTCAAAAACAAGTAAATTGCTTTATGTGCAGGTGAATACCTATCCAACATCAAACCAGTAATGGTATCTGGATAGTGGGTGCTCAAAGCACATGATAGGAAACAAGGACAATTTCACATCCTTCAAAGCCAAACTTGGACCCAAAGTAATATTTGGTGATTCAAACTTTGGACTAACCAAAGGATATAGTGCAGTCCAGATTGGCTCAGTCACTTTCAAGAAAGTAGCCTATGTGGAAGGACTGAAGCACAACTTAATCAGTATCAGTCAACTGTATGATGAAGGCTATCAAGTGACTTTCAGCAAATCCTCATGCAAGATCAAATCAGAGGACAACACCATTTTGTTGGCAGGTAAAAGGAAAGGAGAAAGAAATTTCTACCAAAACTCTTTGCATGTTCCACCATTGTGTGAGTCTATGGATGGACTGAACCTTACCCAAGAGGTATCAAACCATCCCACTCCACATGATACTGAAGATAGTGATGAGGAAAGTCAAGAGGAAGTGGCTGAACTTCCCCCAACAGCTAATATCATTCCCCAAGAGGAATTAAATACTGAAGCTGTTGCTCAACCAACTCCACCAACTGATCTTGTCACACTTAGAGATCACCCTAGATCTCAAGTGATTGGAGACATCTCAGTAGGTGTACAGACAAGGCATCAACTCAACCAAGACTTGATGCATGTCTGTTTTCTCTCTCAAATTGAACCTCTCACCATACATGAGGCAGAGCAAGTTCCCCACAGGATCATTGCAATGCAAGAGGAACTCAATCTATTTGAGAGATGTAGAGTTTGAGATTTGGTTCCAAGACCCCATAACTACCCAGTTATTGGAACCAAATGGGTCTACAGGAACAAGTTGGATGCTCAAGGCAACATAGTGAGAAACAAGGCTAGGCTTGTTGCTCAAGGCTACAGACAAGAGGAAGGAATAGACTATGACCAAACCATTGCCCCTATTACAAGGTTAGAGGCCATTAGGATATTCCTTGCCTATGCAGATTACAAGAGATTCAAGGTCTACCAGATGGATGTCAAAAGTGCATTTCTGAATGGAATACTTCAAGAAGAGGTTTATGTAGAACAACCTCCAGGTTTTATCTCTCCAACTCAACCCTCTTTTGTTTTTAAATTGCATAAAGCTCTTTATTGTTTAAAGCAAGATCCAAGAGCTTGGTATGATACCCTAGCAAGTTTTCTTTTAGAGCATGAATTTACAAGAGGAACCATAGATAAAACACTTTTCACTAGACATCATAAGGACCAAATATTGTTAGTACAAATATATGTGGATGACATTATTTTTGGGTCTACTGATCCCAAATTGTGCAAGAGGTTTGCTGACCTCATGCATTCAAAATTTGAGATGAGTAGCATGGGTGAGCTTTCCAACTTCCTTGGTCTCCAAGTGAAGCAGCTCCCAGATGGTATCTTCCTCTCTCAAGCTAAGTATGCTAAGGAGCTTATCAAAAAGTTTGGGATGGGTAATGCTTTAGGGACGAAAACCCCTATGGCTACAAATGTTGTTGTGGATTCTGATGTAGCAGGGAAACCTGTGGATCAGAAAAGGTATAGGGCAATTGTTGGATCCCTATTATACCTAACAGCTAGCAGACCTGATATAATGTTTGTCACATGCCTCTGTGCTAGGTTCCAAATGAACCCTAAAGAATCTCACCTTATTTTCCTAAAAAGAATTTTAAGATATATAAAGAGTTGCCATAGTCTAGGACTCTGGTGTCCTGCAGAGTCAGAGTTTGAGTTAACTGGATACTCAGATGATGACTATGCTGGATGTAGAGAGGACAGGAAAAGTACCTCTGGAACATGCTAGTTCCTTGGTATGAGACTTGTCTCCTGGTTTTGTAAAAAGCAGACATCTGTGTCTACATCAACTGCAGAAGCAGAATACATGGATGCTGGTAGTTACTATTCACAAATGCTATGGATACAAAACCAACTCTCAGATTATGGTGTCAACTTAAATACTTCAACATTATTTTGTGATAATACTAGTGCTATTGCTATAGCACAGAATCTAGTTCACCATTCTAGGACAAAACATATAGAAATAAGACATCATTTCATTAGAGATATTGTGGACAAAAAGAAAATTAACTTGATCCATATTCCTACAGATCTACAAAGAGCATACATTTTCACCAAGCCATTGGATGAGAAAACCCATCTGTTCTTTATAAATCAATTGGGAATGATTAATGGAGAAGAGTTAACCTAGTTTATATCTGCATTCGACGAATTTTCCAGAGTTCGTCAAACGGAGTTCGACGAATTAGGGAAAGTTTGAGAGATTCTCGTCGAACGGAGATCGACGAATTCTCTGTGTGAGGAAACAATTTTCGTCGACCAGAGATCGACGAACTTTGCTTCAGAAAGACATTTCCTCGAACGGAGTTCGACGAACTATTTTCGATTCTTCTGGATGAGATCGACGAATTATCTGTCTATAATTTATTTCATCGAGCTCAGTTCGAAGAATTTTTCTTTCGTGGACCGGAGTTTGTCGATTCATATTCTGAAAATCTTATATCTAGGTTTTCTTCGACCTCCGTCCCGTGCTTTCAGTTCCTTTGCTCTTGATCGCCGTTTCTCTCTGTGTTTTTCTTGCAGGACATCAATGGTGATTCCCTCAGGTGCTTTGGTTGCAATGAAGTTTGACACTGGGTTCGACATGGACTTTGAGTCATTTCAACATTCTGACCCCATCTTTCTATACATCTTAGAACTACTGGAAGAACTCAGTTTAAAGGATTTCGTGACCAGGCGCATTAAACTTCATGGAACGGAAATATGAGAATGGGTATATACATTTACAGTTTCTGAAGAAGATGTTTTGATCGGCAATATATGGAACACTGTTGTTTCCCTCTCTCCCGCAATTCTCACTGAAATATTTGGATTAGTGAACAGAAAAGACAATATGGAAATGGATTCTGAGGAATTCAGTGATATGCTGAAACTGATGGGTTTCTCTGATAACAACCCTAATAAGTTGTTGAAAAAGCAATTATCCGCCGCCTACCAATTTCTGGCAGATATTACGGGAAAGATACAGATGGTCAAGCACTATGCTCATGACTATATTACCCGTCACCAATTTCTGATAATGTGTACAGTAGTGAATAAGCAACAGGTTGACTGGAGTATGGTGTTCTTTGAATTGATCAAGAAGAAGAACAGGAAGAAGGAAGTCTGCTTTGGCAGAATATTGGGAATATTTCTCAAAGAGAAGGCTGCTGAATGTATGGTCTCCCCGACCATCTCCATTAATGCCAGCAAGCGCCTCACTTGCGCTCTGTTTGGCAGATGGGAGAGGACCATCTCCAAGCCCTCAAAGGCTTCTTCCTCCTCCCTCCAAACTTCTAAGAGTACAAGGGCTGTAATGGCCACTCCCCACCCTGTTGAAGAGGTTCCTCCATCACAACCATGTCTTCCAGCACCTCTTCCTCCAAAGAAGCCTCCTCATGTACCTACCCCTCCTTCATCTCCACCACTCGACCTGACAAACATTCCATCTTCACCTCCATCTTCCCCTCTGCAAGTTAATCAACAACCCACTCCTCCAGATTCCCCTCATGATACAATACTTCCTACACCTCCACAGTCTCCTCTTCCCCCAAACATCCACTCCATCTGTTATTCCTCCTCCCATTCCATCCCCTTCCCCTTCCCCATTTGATCCATCTACCCTGATTTCTTTGCTCACCCCTCTCATAAAATCTTTGATCCAAGAGGAAATTACACCTCTTGTGACCTCGATTAATTCCTTATCTGCCCAGCTCTCTCTTCTATCTGCTATCCCCTCTTCATCTAGGGGCCTGGCTCCAGGTATTCCTGAACCCAGGCAGGGGGGGATGCTCTGTGATGAAGTTATAGAAGATGCAGCAGCAGCAGCAGCAGTCACAGCAGATTCAGATTCAGATGAGGATACAACAATCTTGACAGACTTTGATGCTGAGATGTTTGAGTTAATTCAATTCATGGATACTGAAATTGATTTGGATGAGTCAGTTGCACAAATAACTCCTGTTGGTGATTTCTATTTAAATCCCATAGTGAATTTATCAGTTTTGCTGAGTACTTTTGATACTGTATATAAACAATCTCTTCCAGCTGATTTTACTAAGCCATATTTGGCTATGGTACCATATACCTCTCCAGCTAGTCCAGCAGTTGCCAAGCAACTCTGTGACAATTTTGCTCTCTCTGCCTCCAGCCCAGTGGTCATTCCAGAAGATACTCTAGTGCCAGTTTCAGCACCAGACTTTATTATGGATGACTCTCCAATGCCTACTCTAGATGAGCTTATTCAGGCTGACATTGAAGAAGAGAATAAGTCATTAGCTGATAGCTCTGTCTCCTTTGTTTCTAAATCTTATACAAATATTTCTTCTCTTGTTGCCGATACCCCATTTCCTGAACCTTCTGCCTCTCCTCCAGCAAACGCTGTTGTTTCTGATAAAGCTTTAACAGCTTTGGATGCTCTTTATGACATCCCTCAAGGTTCTGAGTCAGAAGAAGATGATGATGATGATTCTGATGAAGATGCAGCTAGTAAGAAGAAGAGACTGTTGGCAAAGAAGAGAAAGGCTGCTCCTCCTCCAGCTCCCAAGCCAAATCCCAATGCAGACACTCCCTATTATATTCTGCACAAGGTGACTCCATATAAGGGAATGCCAGCATGGATGTGGCTCTCCAAAAACCAGCAGAAAGATAGAAAGAGAAGCATGAGATACTCCCCTCCTCCAGTGCACAGATACAGGAAGGATCCTCCTCCTCCTTCTCCTCCAGCAGCTGGTGCCAGTGGCTCTAGATCCCAGAGATCTGCCCCAATGCAAACTTATCAGAGACTATCATGGAGATCTTCTGGAAGCAGCCAGCAGAGGTCATCATCCTCAGGTAGTCAATAGCATAAGCAGCAGCAACAACAACAAAGTCCTGAAGTACAAAAAGCTGAAAGCCAAAAGAAGCTTGACTCCCCTCCAATTCCTTTTGAAGATCCAGAGACTGCTAATAGTGCAAGAATGGCTAGGTACCAAGAGCTGATTGGTCTATCTTTGATAAATAAAGCCAAAGCAGAAGGAAAAGATATCTCTGGTCTTTCAACAATGTCAAAATATAGAAAATAAGAGCTAAAAAGGTTTGACAAAGGTAATAAATTGTTTAATGTTGATGATTATATGAAACTTCACCCAGAAGCAGTTGTCCCCAGGGCTACATCATTAAAAATTATTGGGGCAGCTGATATGACCATGACAGTGTCTCAAGCTCAAGATCCTAACAGAGAAATCATTTTCAAGAAGTCAGGAGAAAAAAAAGCAGAAGACAAACCTCAGTAGAAGAAGCCAAAGAAGTATTTTTTCTTATTGTTTCATTTCGGTCTGTTATTTATTTTTAAACTATGCTATCTATAACAAAGTTGTGTATATATATATCTGTTGCATGTGTTATAATTCTCTGCCAGATATATCTCTTCTCTTGCTTAGTTTTTCTGTTTTGAGTCTCTGTTAGTGACCTCACCCAAATATGGGGAGATTGTTGGATCCCTAGTTAATTTGGGCTAGGTTCACTGACTTAGGATATGACCCATCTTGTATAGTCAGTGTCAATTTGTGTCTTAAGTCTAGGTTAAGTCCTTAGGCTCAACTCCAGATAGACCAGCTTTCAACAAGACCCTCAGAGACTCCAGACTCACAAGTTTTCAAGACTAAGTAAAGTGAGTATGATGTTCGTCGAACTCATCTCGACGAAAGGAGTTCTGCACTCGACGATCGTGAGACAATTCTTAGTGCTGAGCTCGATGATCTATGTTCTCTGTTCGACTAAAACTAAGTTTCTACATCAAGCCAAAGTCAGGAGTACTTCAAATTTTTCTAAGTCCAGCTTCATGCTTCGGTTGACAAATTATATTCTGAGCTCGACGAACTTGGACCTCAAGTTCACAGCTTCTTAGGTCGACGAAGTCAGCTTCTCAGGTCGACGGATGTTATACTCTACTCGATGATTTCTGGACTCAGAGAATCTCTGTCGACACTTAGGGTTTGTGTCGACACCAGCCGATCTATGTCGACACCAGGATTTCAGCCGACACCAGCTTATGTCGACACCAGGATTTCAGTCGACACCAGCTTATGTCGAAACCAGGATTTCAGTCGACAGCAGCTTATGTAGACACCAGGATTTCAGTAGACACCAGCTTATGTCGACACTAGAGGATTTGTGACGACACCAAGATCAATCTGTCGACACTAATTTATGTCGACACAGCATTTCAGCAATGCAAAGTATTTTGTTTAAGTATAGAACTTTTCTCAGGTCGACAAATTTGATTCTTAGCTCGATGAATGAAGACTGTCTATCAGATGAATGAAGATTGTCTGGTCAACGAACTCTATCAAGCTTAACTCGACGAACTCAAGCTCAGCTCGACGAACACAAGTTCATCTCGGCGAAATGTGTTCTTCATTCGACGAATCCAGATTAGGTTTTCTTCAAGGCTCTCGTCCCGTTTCTTGGCACTGATTGATGAGTCCACATTTTACACCGATTTTTGGACTCATCTGGGCTAGTTTTATCGTCTTAGCACTACACTTGAGAGCCTTTATTGCTTATTTGTGCTTATGTACCTTTTTCACGATTAAGTGCATTGTAGGCCTGCTTCTGTGTGCTTTCTGTGTTTCCATTTTGTTGTTATTCCTTAGCCCTATCTCGGGGATGCGGTGTGCATGTTCTGGTGGCCTTTCTGCCCCTTCTGCTGGTACAGTGGTCGTGTGCGTGCTCCGGAACTGCTCGGCAGACTCCGACGATGCAGGAATACTGCGCACGACCACTGGACTTACTGCGCACGACCACTGGTCATGCGCCACTATTAGTGCGCATTACACCCCCGTTTTCATAACCCTGTCCAGGTAATCGCACGAGCAGTGGCCACAGTGCGCACGACCACTGGTCGTGCGCCACTGCTCGTGCGCTTATATGCTGATGCTTCTTGTCCAGGTTGCAGGTTTATTTGGAAAAGCCGCACGATCAACGACCTACAGTGCGCACGACCACTGGTCGTGCGCCACTGATCGTGCGCACTGCTTCTGCTCCCTCCGTATATAAGGCTGTGCTCCGTGTTTTAGGTCAACGCCTGTCATTTGCTGCGATCGGAGAGTGCGCGGGAATCGCATTTTCACTTCTCCAGCTGCTCCATCACTTCCACCTTCATCGGGAAGCCATTTCCAACTACTCCGAAGCTTTTCAACACTCCTGCGAAGCCCTCTGCCATTGATGACTTCAACTCCAAGCTTTCCTGCAGAATTGGTGAAGTTAATAACCTAGAGAACGGACTTAAAGGCCTTCGAGGTGACAGATCGTTGGTACTGGAAGCCTCCTTGGACTGAGCCCGGAAGCGGATTGACAACTCGCTACTTCGGCCACGACCCGCGGTGGATCTTCATTCTCTTTTGGTTTACTCCTCTTCCCCTTCCTCTGTGTTATGAATGTTTTGAGCAGTGTAACGAACATTTCCATCCCTGAACATCAAGTTTACTTTCTAGTTAATGGAATGTTAGACTCTTCTTATGCTTGTGAGTTCTGTCTGTGAATGCGCCTCGCTCACCCCACATCCACTTCATTCCTGTGCCTTGTCCGATTGCAATCCACACAAGAACACTGCAATCCATTAGCTTCCCTTCCACTCACCCAACTGAAGTTCGGCATCGCGGCTGACAAACCCACTTCGCCTTGCGAAGCTGTGCCGTCGACCCGCATAGCTTTTACTAGTTCAGTAGATCAAACATCCACAATCTCCCTAGTCCGCTATTTCCTTTTTGTTCTATTTTTAACTCTCATAACGATATTCTCGGTACGGTTACCGTTCTACTCTAATTGCATTCCTCAAGAGACCGACACTTGGGGATTTATTCCCAAAAACTTTATTACTTGTGCGACTGGTGCGCTTGCCGATTTACATGCATCAAGTTTTTGGCGTCGTTGCCGGGGAATGCAACAATAGAGCAACTCCAGATGACTGTGAATGTCGTTATACGAGTTGTTTTGTTGTTTTTGATACATTTGCTCTTGTGTTGTTATTCCGTCAGATGGAATTGTTAGTTTTATTCGCAGAATCTATGCCAAGTAGTTGTATCCCTGATATTTGAAATCGCTGCAATGTGGGCCAATTTCAATATCAATTGCCGTCATTGTGCAGACATCTCTCATGTTAGTGACAGATGCCCTCAGAAGTATAGTAGCTAGGAAATTCATGCATCGACATATCGTCGACATAAGCCGGTTAGCTACCGACCTGCGGAGCCATTGCCGCACTACTTTTATTCGGCTGCAGCACCAGTTGCACCGCCGAAGCCGGCTAAGCAGTGCCTTTTTTGTCGAAGCTGGGATCATGCATTGAAGGATTGCGCCGTGTACCTAGCTGAGCTAGCAGTGGATGACGAGCCGGATTTTCGGATTGTCTCCACTTCAACCTTGGGCAACATCCCTTCTGTATCGGGGTATGTGCCATTGCCATCTCTATGTTATGGAGAAGACCTCCCAGGTATGTGCACCAATACATGTGCTTATCCCCATTCCGACACTGCTATTTATACTCCTGAAGTGCATACTTCAACTAGCATAGAATCTTTTAGTTGTGAAGAGCCAGCGCTTAACGTCCTACCAAGCTTCGTGTATTCACCTTCCTCTTTGCATATCATTCTTTCTTCTTCTGACAGTGCTGTTGAGATTGAATCGCAGGTGGAAATTAGCATTTCCCGCGTTCTGTTAGATCCAGTCGAGGAGGATGACTCTGTGGCAGAGGTTTTGACCTCCATCCCATGTGAGGATGCCCGAGGCATGGCCGAGGAAGATGCAGCTTCAGAACATTCCTGCACTAGCTTAGACAGCTATTTGGAAGCATCCACAATTCCGCCGACGGGGGATGACTCCGGGATCATCCTCAAGATCGAGGTCCGTTTATGTTATTCTTCTAGTTTATATCTTGACCCTGCTCTCGTGTCTACTCCCATGCAGGACCACATTGTGGAATTGGTCCAATCAGTACAAGGGCCTGTAATGCGGCCTCGGACTTATTGTAACCAGATGCAGATGGAGCTGGAGTCGATGAGCTTCCCAAGTTACTTTCTGCCCATGCCTGAAACTTCTGATAGGTATACGTATACAGGTATTGGGGCTTCTGTTCTATCTCCGTTACGGTACCCGCTACCGCAGCGTGACCATGAACCTCTACCTGAGCATTTCCAGTTTCATTCGCCCATCAGTTAGGAGATGCTCAGATTTTGAATAAGTCCTGTTGGGAGACAATAAACCCAACAGTTATCTAGGATAGTGTTTCTTTTGTTAAATTTTTGTTTGTATTTCATTATTTGGGTGTGGTAGCCCAGCTGTGTGTTGAACTTTCTATTTGAACTGCTAATACAGGTATTTGGTCCACCTTAAGGACGATATACAAAAGGTCTTCGGGAGACAACCCAAGTTGGACCGTTTGGTCCTATGCTGTGTTTTGAGTTCTGTTTATTTCTTTATATATATATGTGTGTCCAGATTTTGTTTGGCTTGCATCCTTTAATCGCAGGTGCAGGAATATTTGAGGCGCGACAACTTGGCCGCACTTGGACATCTCATTGCACGACTGGTATGCTCAATTTTGAGCATAGGTACTTCCTACCCTTGCTATTTATCCTATTTTGAATACTTATTTTTACTCGTTGTCAACTTTAAGTCTGGGGGGAGTATGCCTTTGGTCACTACACCGCACTTTCTATTGCATTCCAGTTTCTTGTTTACTTATTTCTTGCATTATGTTGCACACACTGAATCACCCACAGGAGTGCGCTCTTACCCACGCACACAACCCGAGTTAAATTTATTGCTTTTGTGTAAACTTTAAAATAGTGGTACTGGCTTAGGATTTTAGGATTGAGTAGTTTGAAACTCATGCAGTGCTCCTAATCGAGTACTCATGGTTTGTGTAGAGTTAGGATAGAACTAATTTTTCTTTATGCTCGTAGATTTATTCTTTTCTGCACACGTAAATATTGTTTGTACTGCTCAAAATCTGAATCTGGGATAATCAAACGATAGTGTAGGAATGTGTGTAGCCGCCACTAGACTCGTATTGCTCGAGTCGGGGGGAAGGATCATGTTTCTCGGTGGCTAAGAACTTGCCCTAAGCTACTCTCGAAGCATTGGTGCACGGTTAGTTAAGCGTGAGCATGACTTAGGCCTTCTTTTTGGATAGTTTGAGCCTTGTTTAGCCATTCCTACTTGTTAACTATTGCATGCCAAATTTGTTCCTACCCTTCCTTTGATCCAGCTCCACTCACTTTCACCAAGGCCTGAAGCTAAACCCACCTTCGCAATCAAATGCTTGAGCTGATTTGTATTTCCTGTTTTGCCGAGGTTGTGATTAGTGGACATTATTTTTGGGGGTGCTGATTTTATTCCCGTTTTGATTGCTTCGTTTGGGGATTGCTAGCGCAGAAAATAAAACAACAGTTTACGGAGATAAAAAGCTGATTCGCGCAATAGAAAAAAAAAAAATATATATATATATATATATATATATATATATATATATATATATATATATATATGAAAGAATTGCTTTGAGATTTCGATCCCCATCCTCTTTATTAAATTTGGTCGGGTTCGGCCGTGTTCACACCCAGATTTCCAGCTAAGTCTGGGGGCGTGTGCCCCATTCTTTTCTAAGTGCCTGTTTTGGTTTGGGTTGTTTTCGCTCGCTTTGGTTGCATAGAGCCTTCATGTTTATCTTTGACCACCAAGCCATCGCCTAAGCCCCATTTCCTCCTACAAGTCCTACTAATTCACGCTTGAGTCTAACCCGCGCCGTGGAGAGAGTGTGAACGTGCAAGCGTATGGTCCCCGACAATGGTGGATTCCTTTGGAGGTGATCCTGAGTCCCGAACTTTGGCAATGCTCACCTTAGTGGCCTGCCTACTTTCTTCCTGCACATGATCGCACGATTCTCCAGAATTCTAATTTTGAGCAATTACAATATTTATTTACGTCTGTCGAATAGTTTAAACTACGTTGTATAATTAAAAAGTTTTTCTATTATATCTTCTATATTCATGATATATTTGATTTCTCCTCTTACTTCTTTTTGAAATTGCTGAGCCAGTTAGCTATCTTCGAGTCCATGGAGTGATGATTTGCTCGGGACGTGCAAATGGTTAAGTCTGGGGGTGTGATGAGTCCACATTTTTCACTGATTTTTGGACTCATCTGGGCTAGTTTTATCGTCTTAGCACTACACGTGAGAGCCTTTATTGCTTATTTGTGCTTATGTACCTTTTTCACGATTAAGTGCACTGTAGGCCCGCTTCTGTGTGCTTTCTGTGTTTCCATTTTGTTGTTATTCCTTAGCCCTATCTCAGGGATGTGGTGTGCACGTTCTGGTGGCCTTTCTACCCCTTCTGCTGGTACAGTGGTCGTGTGCGTGCTCCGGAACTGTTCGGGACACTCCGACGATGCAGGAATACTGCGCACGACCACTGTTCGTGCGCATTACACCCCCTTTTTTATAACCCTGTCTCGGTAATCGCACGAGCACTGGCCACAGTGCGCACGACCACTGGTCGTGCGCCACTGCTCGCGCGCTTATATGCTGATGCTTCTTGTCCAGGTTGCAGGTTTATTTGCAAAAGCCGCACGATCATCGACCTACAGTGCACACGACAACTGGTCGTGCGCCACTGATCGTGCGCACTGCTCCTGCTGCCTCCGTATATAAGGCCTTGCTCCGCGTTTTAGGTCAACGCCTGTCATTTGCTGCGATCGGAGAGTGCGCGGGAATCGCCTTTTCACTTCTCTAGCTGCTCCATCACTTCCACCTTCGTCGGGAAGCCATTTCCAACTACTCCGAAGCTTTTCAACACTCCGGCGAAGCCCTCTGCCATTGATGACTTCAACTCCAAGCTTTCCTGCAGAGTTGGTGAAGTAGATAACCTAGAGAACGGACTTAAAGGCCTTCGAGGTGACAGATCGTTGGTACCGGAAGCCTCCTTGGACTGAGCCCGGAAGCGGATTGACAACTCGCTACTCCGGCCACGACCCACGGTGGATCTTCATTCTCTTTTGGTTTACTCCTCTTCCCCTTCCTCTGTGTTATGAATGTTTTGAGCAGTGTAACGAACATTTCCATCCCTGAATATCAAGTTTACTTTCTAGTTAATGGAATGTTAGTCTCTTCTTATGCTTGTTAGTTCTGTCTGTGAATGCGCCTCGCTCACCCCACATCCACTTCATTCATGTGCCTTGTCCGATTGCAATCCACACAAGAACGCTGCAATCCATTAGCTTCCCTTCCACTCACCCAACTGAAGTTCGGCATCGTGGCCGACAAACCCACTTCACCTTGCGAAGCGGTGCCGTCGACCCGCATAGCTTTTACTAGTTCAGTAGATCAAACATCCACAATCTCCCTAGTCCGCTATTTCCTTTTTGTTCTATTTTTAACTCTCATAACGATATTTTCGGTACTGTTGCCGTTCTACGCTAATTGCATTCCTCAAGAGACCGACACTTGGGGATTTATTCCCAAAAACTTTATTACTGGTGCGACCGGTGCGCTTGCCGATTTACACGCATCACTGATTCCTGAATATTTAATGTCAGATCTTCTCGGAATGTTACCGTTAGAACGTGAATTGACTATGGACGATTACATGCCATTTTTCCATGGGATAGTTAGGAAAGTCATTGATTGCTGATAATTTCAAAGGCCGACAGTAATTACTGCTCGACATTTAAAAGTTTGAATATTCCTCAGCCAGTCACAGACACAAGAGATACACAGATACACAAAAAAATAGTGACACAGTAAGAGAATAGAATCAAGCAGTGATAGAGTTCAAGAATCACATTACAAAAAACAATCTGACAGACACTCTGAAGCTGCAGAAGAACAAAACATTCTCAAATCTAAAGTTCTTGATTGCAATCAGCCTTGACAAGAGAACTTTTGAAGAAGAAGAAGAACAACTAAATTCAATCAAGAGTCTTCTTCTTTCTATTCTCAGGACAACTTCAAAGTACAACAGAACTTTATCAGTCAAAAGAAGTTCCTGAAGCAATTCTGGTCCAGGCATTCTAGGTCATTTAAGGCCTTTCACCCTGAAGCAGTGCTCCAGCATTCCTGATGAATTCAAGATCTCAGGGGGAGCAAGATCTGCTACATCAATCCACAAGTCTTCTCTCTGACTGTTGACAGAGAAGACACTATCACCCCCTCTCTAATTCATGTACAGGGTTTTAAATCCCTTCAAAATTATTATGGTTGCAAGTCTCCTTACAAAAGACTTTAGGGTTTGGTTTTTGGAGACCTGATCAAAACCCATTGGTGCCCAGGACACCTGATCAACTCATCCTGCAGTGGATTCCTACCTAGGGTGGTAGAAGAGTGGATGTACCCAGATTGATTGGGGAACCACTATAGCTCCTTGTGTCTTCTGGTTGCTTATTTTCTTTTGTTTTTTGGTTGTGGTCTGTGATTGCTCTGTGTTTAGTTAGTTGGTGTGTTTACTTTATGTTATTTGCTTCCCTGTTCACTTAGGTATACAACAACAGTTGTAAAAAGTTTTTAGTAAGCACTATACTCTATTCACCCCCCCCTAGAGTATATTAGATCTAACCTGCACTTTCACACTGTATGATGCACCTAATCCTAACTTACTTCTATTAAGTCTAGCATTAAGTGTGCTGGTAATCTCTACTAGTTGTTTGCTTCTTCTATTCAGTGATTCCTCTAGCTGTTTTGCTTTTCTTACTTCAACTTTCAGAAAAGTGATTTGTTTACTATACATGTCTATTTCATTTTTCAATTTAATGTTTTCTAATACTAAGCTATCATAATTAAATTGTTTTTCCCTGAGAAGTTTGATTTCCTTCTCAGATCTAATCAGATCACTACACATAGATTTAAAGTCATTTTTAAAATCTTCAGAGGTAAAGTCGAATTCTTCCAATACCTGATCACAATCTGAACATTCTTCAGATTCTTCTTCTTCTGAAACTTGCCCTGAAGCATTGATGGCCATTAAGCAGATTTCTTTGGCCTTTACTTCCTCTTCATCTTCACTAGAGCTGGAGGAAGATGATTCTTCAGTGTCACTCCATGTTTCTACAACAAACCCTCTCTCCTTCTTCCTGTGCTTGTAGGAAGATGGTTTGCTGGAGTGCTTCTTGTAGTCTATCTCCTTTCTCCTTTCCTTATACTTGTTTTCTAGACATTCTGGAAGAATATGTCCAGGTTTCCTGCAACCAAAATAGATAATCTCTTTAGAAGGGGTTTTATCAGACCTTGGTCTATCATCACTCCTTCATGATTTCCTTCTAAATTATTTTCTCCCCATCTTGAAGAATCTCTTTGCAAGGAGACTCATCAACTCTTTATTTGATGGAGAAGTTTCTGATTCTTCTGAAGCTTTGAAGGCTATATTCTGCTCCTTCCTAGTAGGTGTAGCAGTGTTTTGTGGCTCAGCTTCTCTTGTCTTCAGCAGCTGTTTATAGGATTTTAGATTTCCTAAGACTGATTCTGTAGTCATCTCATGTATGTTTCTGGTCTCTCTGATAGGCCAGATTTTAGAGTCCCATGAGCTGGGGAAGCACATGAAAATCTTGTCATTTATTTATGTGACTAAGATGTCTTTGTCAAGAGTTTTCAGCTCATTAACAATGAGACTGAGTCTATTGTACATCTCAGAAACTTGCTTAGTTTCTTCCTTTTTAAAATTCTCATATTGGGAGATGAGATGAGCTTTCCTATCCTTCTTTTCATCTGCTGATCCTGCAACCATCTGGTTTAAGGAATCCCAGATGGCCTTGGCTGATTCACATTCAGTTACTTTTTAAAATATATCATCAGACATTGTTTGTGCCAGTATGTTCATGGCTCTTGCATCAGCCATCTTTGCTTTCTTGTATGCATCATTGTAATCTGGAGGAGGTACTGCAGTCATGTTTGAGGAAGTACTTGCAGGGGTAGCTGGTGGTGGAGGTACTCCTGTTACGATAGAAGAAAAAATATCTTCATCAATAGAATTCATATAAAGCCTGATTCTTGCCTTCCAGATTCCAAACTTTTGCAAGTTGCAAACTGGAGGTCTGGTGCTTGCAAATTCCTTGTACTGTGTCATAGTATAACAAAGAATAGAGTAAACAGATATCTATCAAAGATCTTAGGTTCAGGTGTTAGCCTGTACAACCTTAAAAACACACCCTCTGATACCAATTGAAAGTGAGGGATAGATACAGTTTACTCTAGAGGGGGGGAGGGGGGGGTGAATAGAGTATAAAAAATGTTTAGATTT
Source organism: Platanthera guangdongensis (assembly GCA_039583875.1). Classification (NCBI taxonomy): domain Eukaryota; kingdom Viridiplantae; phylum Streptophyta; class Magnoliopsida; order Asparagales; family Orchidaceae; genus Platanthera; species Platanthera guangdongensis. The sequence goes on along the minus strand of CM077150.1, from coordinate 131,629,622 downwards.
ATTGCGGAATAAAAATATTGATACTTATATAAAAGAGGTAAAAGCAAGAAACTATCACAGCACAATACACAAAGAAAACACAAGGCAATCCAGACGACACAAGAAATTGTATACTGGTTCCCCAAATCTAGGTACATCCACTCTTCTACCTCCCTGGTAGGAATCCACTTAGGTTTTTGATCAGGTGCCCTATCATCACAAGATCTACTTCAGGTAGATCTAGAAACCCTTCAGGCTTTTGATGAGGTGCCTAAAAACCAATAGGTTTTTGATCAGGTGCCCTATCACCAAGGAGTTTACTTTTGAAAGGAGTAAGAACCCTGTACACGAGAGGTTAAAGAAAAATAGATGACAGTCTTCTCTTTCTCAAACACAATGAGAAGACTATGTGGATTTGATGATGCCAAAGCTCCCCCTGAGATATTGAGTAGTTTCAGGAAGAAGGAATCTTTGTCCAGGGTGTAGGTCTTCAGATTGATGTTCATTCGAGCTCTCTGTATATTGTTGAAGCCTGATGAAGGAAGAAGACTAGCGAGATTTGTGTGTTCAGCAAGTTCTTCTTCTTCCTTGTATTTTTCAAAAAACAAGAGACCCTTGAGAGCAAACAAGATTGATTTTCTGACTTACTCTTTTTTTAATTCTTGTTGTTTCTGTCTTTTTAAGTTCTCTGTATTTTTGGAATGACTAAAAGCCTGAATTCGAATTCCCAGACAGTACTTAATTCTCTATAAGAATTTAGGAGACCAAACGTGTAGAATGGCTGGCAATCATAAATGCACTTCCATAACTATCTTGATAAAATATTCTGCGAATACCATAATCAATGCTTCATGAGATACGGCTATCAGCCTTGAGAATGTCAGCATTAATTATCAGAATATATTTGCCTGACTGAGAGAACTGATAACTGAAGGCAGTAAAACAATCTTAGAGCTTGACTCAGAGATCGTCGAACTGGGTTAAGAGATAGTCGACCTGAGGGCAACTATCGTAGATCTGAGATAACTGCTGAGAAGCACAAGATCGTCGACTTGAGCTCGTAGATTGTCGAGCTCAGTTTAGAGTAGAAGACTCTAAGATCGTCGATGGGAGATTGACGATATTCGAGCTGAGAATTGCTTCTGGACTTAGAATATTTTCTGGAATGTCATACTGAAGAAGCCAAAAATTGTCGACCTGAGAACTTGGTTCTTCGACCCGAGAACTTGGTTCTTTGACCTGAGAATTTGACTTGTCCTTCTGAAACAGCTTCTGTGAACTATGTCGACAGATGGTTCTGGGTGTCTACACAAATCCTTCTGGTGTCGACTGATACTGTCGACTAATAATCTGTGAACTGGGTCGACACAAATCCTTCTTATGTCAACTGAGCTAGTGTCGACTAATATTATCTGTGTCGACTGATAGTCTGTGTTTCGACACAAATCTTCTTGGTGTCGACACAACCTTTCTGTGTGTCGACACAATTCTTCTAGGTGTCGACACAACCTCTCTATGTGTCGACAAGATTCTTCTGGGTGTCGACACAACCTTTCTGTGTGTCGACTGATACTGTCTGGGTCGACACAACTGCTTGAGTCTCTGACAGGCTGTTGTAGGCTGATCCATGTGATGTTGACTCTTGGCCTAGACTAAAGAAATAAGCTTATGACCCTGACTATACATTTTGGGTCAGTCTAAGCAAGCCTAATAGTGATCCTTACCCAAATCAGAACTAGGGTTCCAACAATATGTAGAAAGGGGCAATTCTCAGTGTCAAGGTCGATACTGTTGAAAAAGAAGATTTTGCTCAACGATATCTTGAAGACAGGATTAAATATTACTGTGGAGCTCGTATAGTTTAATGAGATTCAAATTTGGCTCTAACACATAAATAATGGATAGAGTATTATATTCTCATCCATACCATTAACTAGACATTTCTTGAGACCATTGAAAAAAGTCAGGGGTATAAAAAGGATATGTTAGGGTAATGAAACAATGTTGTTACCTTCACACAGAGAAATTATGAAACCAGAAATGGCACACTATTAAAGCAGATAGTTCTTTCTGAAGAATTTTACAAGAATAAAGAGGAATCAATCAACTGAACTCAAAGCTAGGTCTGCTTCTTGCTGAAGAAGAAGATCAAGAAGGAAAGACCCAAATTGTTTTACCTAAAGATATTTTCTACTGGGGCTCCTTGTTGAAATTTCCTTTCACAGCAAGAGTAACAGAAGACTTTGAAGATTCAAGGTCTAATTAATTTAGTATTATGTTGTAAACTTTACTTCTACTATTTCTGTAGGATCTCTACGGAGATCTGAGTTGTAGGGTTGTACTCCAAGTCTGAGGGTAGGGCATTGTGTAGAGCCTAAGTGTAGGACTTAGTGGAAGTCTGACGTAGGAAACTATGTGGCGTTTTGAGTTGTAGTACTGGGAGGGCTATGAGTTGTAGGGACTCTGTGTTTAAGTGTAGGACTTCTTGATAAGTCTAAATGTAGGGTCTTTATGCCGGAGGTGGTGATGATGCATAATAAAATACAAATTATTAATAATCCAATATATATATATATTGTTAATTTTATCCGTTGTATTTTTTAATTCTATCCAAATCATGCTTATTTTACTATTTTGTAGGTTCTTTGAGCATTTTGGTAAAAATCCTAATGAACACACCCTCGATCAGGGCATGCCAACTATCAAGTTTAGTCATATTGTCGTCTTGCTGAGATGAATTCATAAAGAAATTGAAGTCCAAGCCCCTCCATGGTTAGCCCAAGCACCTCCAAAGTAAGGCCCAAGCCCCTCTAGACAGGACCATGCCTCTCCCAAGTCAAAACAACCATTTTGCTAGAATTTCACTACCATCAAAAGTAGCTCTGTCAACATGCTGTCGGGCGGCAATCCAGGGTCAATGTCTCAGACCGCCTTCACACCTATTCTAGCTATCACTGGTGATAGTTAGCTACCGATCGCGGTTGCTCTCAAACATATAAAGAGAGCTCATAGTTCATTTTAGCATATGAGAGAGTTATTTGGGAGTTTCTTTTAGAGTATTTTATCTTAGTGTTTTTATGGTTCTAATGTTCTTGTAATTTCTCATTTTAATCTTGCACTTCTTCCTTTAGAACTATTGATATTTCCTATCACTCATTTTATTGTAGTTTCTTTATGCGCTATTTGTAATTACTCCTTAATAAGAAATAAATTAGTTTGCTTTACCTTTATTCTCCTCTCTCTCTCTTATTATGCCTTCTCTTAATATGATTTTCTTTTCTCCATTATTATGATTAACTAAACTTTGCTTAGTGCTTGATCGAGATGATACGAGGAATGAAATGATCTAATTATCTTAATCTATATTTTCTCTTTCTCTTTTAACGGATGTTTAGAATTTACCCTTGATTAATATTTAGAGAGGCCATATCATTGATATATGATTTTTCTCTTTTGTTTTTGTATTCTAGTGGATGAAAGGATCATGCGTACGAATGGATAAATCACAGGTAAAGGGAGTTGAATGCAATCCTTGAAAGGGGATAACAAAAATGTTTTGGATTGAAGTTAAATCTAAAAGTGGGGTTCACCACATAAAGAGACTTTTGGGGTTTCAATTATAAAACGAAAGTTCGGTTGATCAACCTAAACTCAGTTGGGCGTAGCCTTGAAACAGATGCATTCATATTTTGGGAACCTCCATGGTCCAAACATTTTCATTGAAGAGAATCAGAACACTATCTATTTTTGGTCATTTTTATTCCATGGTGACTCGAGATCAAGTACTAACCTTTTAATTATAGTTTAATCATCCTTTCTTATTCCCAAACTGCCGCCCCAAAGAGCGGAGTAAGAAGTGACGAGACAGCCTTGGTGAAGCCTTCTAGTCGCCGCTTATCAGAGATCCGGTGCTTAAAACATCGACGGAGCATAGATCAGAAAAGCACTCGCCGAGATCTTCATGTGCACGGTAAGATTTTCCCATTTCGTGGATTTTTGACGTTAGGGCACTTGACCTTAACCCTTATTTTACCCTAAAAAGTTTCAGAAATCATAAACAAGGAGTTCTTGAGACCGATTCTTGCAGCGGAGCGCTTGAGAGGCTCGTTTTTGGAAGATTTTGAGGCAAGTGATGATTCCACCCCTCTTGTTTGTTCCTTTGTTCTTATTTCCTCACTTTTCTTTCCTTCATAGAGTGTAGGAGTACAGTAGGGTTCAGCCAAGTCTGAATTCGTCAAGCAGGGTAGAATTTTTGCTGAGTCTGAATCCGTCGAGTATAATTCGTCGAGTAGAGTAGGGTTTGATCTGAGACCAAGTTCTTTTCGTCAAGTGAGATTCATCGAGTAGTCTCGACAAATTAGTCAAGTGAAGTGTCGAGTGATCCTGTGAGATTGAGTGCTTTTCGTTGAAGTATGATTCATCGGGTATTCTCGATGAATTTGTCAAGTGCCTTAAGTTTTCACGTCAAGTGTCTTGGATTCACGATGTGTAATTTGTCGAGTGTCCTTGGGTTTCGCTCGAATTCATCGAGTCAAATTCATTGAGTAAAATTCATAGGAAGCTTCTAAGTAAAATTCGATAAGTGTAAAGCCCTTTTTGATGAGTAAGATTCGTCGAGTATCGTTGGATTTTTATTGATTTCATTGCGTATGTCTTGGATTCGTCGAGTATCGTATGATTTTGGTTGATTTCATTGAGTCTATCTTGAATTCGCTGAGTATCATTGAATGCATTAAATTTTGCTAAGACTTATTCATCGAGTTTAACCGTCGAACCAAGTTAGAGTCGTTGAGTGAACCGAGAAATCGTCGATTGCTTTCGACGAATTTGTGTGGACTTAAAAACTCTTCGACGAGTGACCTTCCTATTCGTCGAATATTCCTTAAAGAAATGTTGGGATTTTCCCTTCCTCATCATCGTAGAGGAATTTTGATGTTAATTTTTGGGTTTTATCTGTGTTTTTTTTATGTTTTATTATGGCCTTTGGTTGGCAGTGGATAAATTACCGCCACCTTAGTGTCGTCTTATGAACTATTACACCTTGTGTGTTTTCTTCACTTCTTATGGACTGTTGGGTTATGTTGGACAATGTGGCCACCACCACAATGACTTTTTGAGATGTTTGATCTGATCATTTGTGTTTGACAATGTGGTCGTCGACTCAGAACCGTTTTTATCGGTGTTAACGATTCATGTATTTGAGTTGATCAGTCTCTTTCTTTTTATATACATACAAATGTTGATATGCATACTTTTGCAGATATTATTGAAGCATGACTTCATATCGCACTTGGTGCAACATTTACATAATTAACCTCTTAAATTCTTCATTTGTTTACTGAGTTTTGACTCATCTGCTATGGTGTGATAGTTTTTCTTTCTTGGGTTGGTAACCCTTGGACTTCTCTTGACGGTTTACTTTTGTTCTTTATTGCCACTAGCTTATTTTTTCTTGCTGAGGTGTTCTTTCTTTGAATGCCTCAGGTTCAGAGCAATAGTGGTCCGAGCAGCTAGTGTTGGTGGTTCTTGGCCTGGGCTTAGTAGTTGTGGTTTTCTTCCCTCACCTTCATGAGGTAGATTTGTTGTTCCTCTTTTTAGTTCAGACAAACATTTTATTTTGTGGGTTCGTGTCAGGTTGTTGACGCCCACAGTGAATTGTTGTAGATGATAGACTATTTGCTAGCCATTATGTTATTTCTTGCTGTTTGTCATACTTACTTGCTCCCTTGGACGGTTTTATGTTAAGATTATATGTTAGTTACTTTCAAAATATAAAAAGATAAATACTTTTACCTCGTACTCATAGCATCTCTTTTAATCAAATAACACCCTATTAACGAATGTAAAAGCTCTTTTCTTATTTATACTAACTCTAGAGCTGTGCATATCATAAATAGTCATGTTGTATCTTCATACTCATATAGGATAATAACTGAAATAAACCAACTATTTTTCGCTACATGTGTGTGTGTCTATATATATATATATATATATATATATATATATATATATATATATATATATATATATATATATATATATATATATATATATATATATATATATATTAAAAGTATAAAAAGATAAATACTTTTACCTCATACTCATAGAATCTCTTTTAATCAAATATCACCCAATTTTAACGAACGTAAAATCTCTTTTCTTATTTATACTAACTCTAGAGGTGTGCATATCATAAATAGTCATGTTGTATCATCATACTCATATAGGATAATAACTGAAACAAACTAACTATTTTTTGCTGCGTATATATATATATATATATATATATATATATATATATATATATATATATATATATATATATATATATATATATATATATATATATATTCACCCGTGGACTAGTTGATCCACTGAGTCGAGGGATATGGCCATAAAAACCTAAACTCAAACTATATCTTCATTTTAACAAACTTGAGAAATTTCATTAAAAGTGTTAGGAGTAGGTTCTTGCTGAGCATCTACAGTTATCCCTTGCACTGCATGGCATCACGGCTTGTATTTTCTCTTACTCTGATACTTTAGTAAATGCGGAGAAAATGCTGGTTGTGACAGTTTGTAACGCCTCGAAACTCAAAAGAGCGACGGGAAGCGTTTTGAGCCAAGTATGGGGCTTGGTAGCGGTCACACGGCCTTGGACACGGGCGTGTACCATGGGCATCTCGTGCTCGGGTTCGATGATGGTCGTGTGGTCAATGAATTTGCAGTCCACGATCGTCGAGCAGCGAACACGGCCTGAGACACGGGCGTGTCCCAGGCCGTGTCCTACTCGGGTGGTTGGCCGAGTTGTGTCGGGGGAGAAACACGGCCTGGAGCCCAGGCGTGTTTGGCCCTGACCCGGGCGTGTCAAATTCTACATGGGTGTGTCGAATGCTCGTGTTCTCCTCGGGTTGGTGGTGGTCCTGTGTTGATGGAGGAACACGCACAGCTACACGGCCGTGTACTGGATGACACGGGTGTGTCAAGCCTGACACGGGCATGTCAAGCCTGACACGGGCATGTCGAGAGCCCGTGTTCTTTTCGGGATGTGACGGTTTTGGCGCTGAAGGAGGCACACAGTCTTGGAATGGGCATGTCACAAGCCGTGTTCGGCCGAGGTTTTGGATTTTTAGCCCGAATCGTGGCCGTCTGTTTCCTTATTTTGGGATCCAACGGCTCAGGGTTGTCCTTGCTGGGTTATACCCGGGAATAGGGCTTAGAAACCCTCATTCTATTTGGGTTTTCTCTTTCTAAAGTTCTAGAGAGAGGGGAGAGCAAGGAAGAAGAAGGAAGTGGGATCCGGCCGCCGGTGGAGCTTCGGAGCCCCTAATCGCAAGCCGAGTTGGGATCTACGAAGGCGAGGACATTGCGGTGCTTTTCATCCGCATAGAGCTTCATGGCGCCAAAGAGGAATGTTAGTGTAACGATTCTCATCTTGGACATGTGAAGTCCACTTTTCTCTTGCATAGGAAGCCTGCTCTAGCGAGTTTGCAGTGAGTGTGAGGTGTTCCTTCGGGTAGACATGAATAGTCCCCGTTGTTTTGCATGTAGAGTCCGTAATCGAGAAACAAACATAGGCATGATGTGTGAATCCTACCTGGACAAGTTGTTCTTGATCGGTGATGTTGCATTGCATGAATGGCCGGAGAAGACTCCGTGTAGTTGATTGTTTTTCGGATTTTCTACGCGGTAGATTGCAACAGGGAGCCTTGGGGACTAACTTCATTGTGCAACCGGAAAACTGGGCAGTTGCATGATTCTGCCAACATGATGGCCTGGGAGACAACTTGTATATAACTGGTTTATGTAAAGTGTGTGATCGAATTTGGACTCGGGGAATCTTTACCCGCGCAGATGACTTAAATTAACGTTGCGGTGTGAGCAACGGGTTAGGCGGAACCGTACCCGCTCTATGTGGTTCGGTTAAAGAGACCTAAGGTACATGGAACTTACCATTATCATAGATGGAGGGTCTTAAGCAGTGGCCAGAAAGACCGTAATGCTCACGAGAAATTGTCGTCCAAGTGGCAGTGGTGAGACCGCAGACTTTGACTAGGTTTACCGAGAATGTGCCCTAAGAGCACGGGGTGTGTGGCCATGCAAGCATACGCCTGTGATGATGTGTTAATTCTCTATTATATGACAATGCTAATAAAGTGCAGGGAAGGAGCATCGCTGCCCCGAGTTTAGGGGCGGGATCATTATAATTTGGTCATCTTAGCTGACCGTTGCTTTTGTTTTTAAACCGCTCGGTGGATTGTTGCTTGCAGGTGATGCGGAGCCAAGTGGCAAATAGTGGGCTAAAGCCCTTGTTGCTGAGCCAACCCTCGAAGGCCTAATTTTGAGTGTTTTTTATTCTCATGTATGACCAGCCTGCGTGCGGAGGTTTGGAAGACACTTAAATTTGAGAAAACTATTGTAAGACCATAATGCTATGAACTTGTGTATTTGTATGTTCCCTATTTTATTATTGTAGTGGACATTCAGGTTGATTGGCTGGGTTCTTATTCTTGCAACTTTTAGATTACTTCCACTAGAGTGTACACTATGTAGGACATTGGTTATTGGCAGGATGGTTTTCATTGCGTAACCTTCCGGTCTGTCTGTGGTATATGGTGTCGGGTCCCGGCCGGACCTACTCTATATACTATGCGATGGATAGGGGGTGTTACAATTTGGCATCAGACTACTAGTTTCAGTCAACTTAACTAAATTCATGAGCGAATTCTTTTAAGGGGTGGTGAGCACATGTGTGTGCGTCATCGTTATAACATAAAAGAACCCATGAGTGTCCACTTAGGAATGAAAATACAGATATTTGAGGAACCTGCGTGTTCCTATAATTGCTTTTTGCAATTTTGTTTGGTCGCTTAATGGTATTTTGTACAACTATAGGTGACCAGAAGTTATGTAGGGCCATCAGAACGTCTGGTTTCTGAGGCTAGTAGCGCACCAAATGATATGCCTGCAACACCTCCCTCGATAGAAACCATACGATTTGTGGCTGAAGCGGTGTTTGCTATGATCAATGCGCAGCCTACAAGGCAGATGCAGCTGTCTCCCCTGTGGTGGAGCAGGTACCGCTTCAAGCGGCTGAACCGAGAAGGGCAGAGCAAGTGGTGGTGGAACCTTTGATGCCTAGGAGAGCAACTGAAAGGCAACTCAAACATGTTATGGGCTTCAATCCTCCGTTGTTCTTGGGGATGGTAACCCCATCCCAAGCTGAGGATTGGCTCTCCCGAGTGAAGAGAGTATTGACAGCTACTGAAATGGAAGAGTGGTAGATGACCACCATAGCTACGTTCCTATTGGACGAAGATGCAAGGCTGTGGTGGGAAGGCTTGGAGTTACATCACTTGAGGGGAAGGCAACTTACGGACGTCTCCATGGAAGAATTTTCGAGACTGTTCTTGGTAAGGTACCTTCCCTCGGCTCAGAATATTGCATTGGAGAATGAGTTCCAGAGGTTAACGCAAGGAGAGAGTAGCGTGGATGAGTATCTTCACGAATTTACACGGTTAGGTCGGTACTCCAGCTCTACGTTTTCGGATGAGGAGCGTAAGACAAACCGATTCTATAAAGGTTTGAGGGATGACCTAAGGCTACTGCTCTCAGGGCCTATGACACAGGGCTTCTTGACCTTGGTCAATACGACCAGTCGTTGGAAAAGGATCTGAGGAACGTGCAGACAAAGAGAGACTCTAGAGCTAAGAAGACAGAGTTTAAGGTGTCGACTAACACGAAGTCTGGATATCGATAGTTTAATAAGAAGGCTAGGACTTCGTGTCCAGCCCCCTCTTTCGGTGCTTCGGTGGAAACTACAAGCCAAATCCCGGGCGCGTTCTATAATTGTTGGAAGCCGGGACACTTTGCCCGAGAATGCTGGAGCGGACATCTAAAGTCTAAGAGGAAGCCGCGAGGAACATATGAAGAGAAGGGCAAGGAGGTGGAGTCAACCACATCTCATTATGCTTCGGCTCAACCCAGAGTTTATAATCTTGGCTAGCAAGAGGCTATCAAGCAAGCAGATGTGGTGACAGGTACGGTTTTAATTTATATCAAGTTAAATATTAAATACTTGTTACCTTGCGCGTGTTACCTTACCACTGCTTGTATAGGCTTTATTTTGATTTGGGATAATCCGGCGAGAGCACTCTTTGATACGGGAGCTTTGCACTCCTTTTTGTCCGAAGGATTCATATCGCGCATTGGAGTACCTTCTTTGATGGCAAAGGAAAAACTGGATGTGTTATTGCTGAATGGGTGTTCGATGCGTGTGGATAAAGTCTGTGGCTTAAGTATTCATATTAGGAGTCTATAGTTCGATTTGCAAGCATCTTTACTGCCGCTGGTGGAGTTCGACGTGATATTTGGAATGTAATGGCTCTCGGAGTAGCAAGCTTATATTTATTATAGTCACATTGAAGTCAAGTTGGGAACAGGTCGTGAGATGACATTTACGGGCTTAAAAGGGTAGAGAAAGACTTTGATGTCTGCTCCTTAGGTGGTGAAGGCGGTTCGTGTGGGAGCAGAGCTGTTCTTTATACTAGTGGAGGTTGCAAAGCCTAAGCCTACATTGTACAGTATTTCAGTGGTATCTGAATACCCTGATGTGTTCCCTGACGATCTTCCTGGAGCCCCACCTCAATAGGAGATTGATTTCACCATCGAGATAGTGCCAGATGAGAAACCTGTGTCACGTTCACCGTATCGGCTAGCACTATCAGTCTAAAGCCCCTGGATCAAGTCTCTCAATTGAAGGCTTATCACCCTGTGCAAAGCTCCAGTCCTCCTGTACCTTTTTTCATCTCAGGGGGAGCTTTGACAACATCATTGAATCCACATAGTATTCTCATTGTGATTGAGAAAAGAATACTTCCATCACTCTCTCACACCCCCGCATCTATAAAGGGTTATCATCTCCCTTAAAAAGTGATTCCTTGGTTGCAAGTCTTTGATCAAAAGACTTGGGTTGTTTTTTGATCACCTGATCAAAATCTCATTGGTGTCAGGCACCTGATCAAAAATCTGAGTGGATTCCTACCAAGGGTGGTAGAAGAGTGGATGTACCCAGGTTGGGGAACCACTATAAAATTTTTGTGTCGTCTGGTTGTCTCCTTTTCTTTTGTTCTTGCTGTGCTTGTGATTTAGTTTTACTGTTTGCTAGGTTATTAATTTCTGCACTTTTGATTTACAGAAAAAGCTGTAATAGTAGTTAAGAAATTTTTAAGAATACTATATTCACCCCCCCTCTAGAGTATTTCAGATCTAACTCTCACTTTCTTTATATTTTGGACCATGGTGGAGCATGGTACCAGCGGCTTAGACTGATGGAATTTGCCTATAATAATAGTTATTAAGAGAGATTACAGATGGCCCCCTTTGAGGCTTTGTATGCGAAGCATTGTTAAACTCCTTTGTTCTGGGCTGAGGTTGGTGAGAGGCCGTTGTTAGGTTCAGAAGCCTTGGAATAAATGAGTATTTCTGTAACGCATATTCATGAAAATCTTTGTGTAGCTCATGAGCTTTATGAGAAGTATGTAAATCGACGGAGGGTTGATCTGGAGTTCGTCGTTGGGGATATGGTTTTTGTTGGAATCCTATTACTGATTTGGGCTAGGATCACTATCATTTGTTTAGGATGACTAGTTTGACCCAATATGTATAGTCTAGGGTCATAGGTTTATTTTTCCAGGGTTTCTTCCTCAGAAAATTTCCAAAGAAATGCAGTTCGACGAATGCACGATTCTGTTCGGCGAAAGCTGAGCTCAAGTTGACGAACGCCGAGCTCAGTTCGACGAACTCAGAGTTTTAACTATGGGTTCAGCTCGACAAACTCTAGGTTCCATTCGACGAATGTTGATCGCAACTCAACGGCTCAGCTCGACGAACTTCAGGCTCCATTCGACGAACTCTACGCTCTGTTCGATGAACTTCTTGCTGTGTTTGACGATTTCTTTATAGTGTTCCGGCAGTTTTATATTCAGAGGCAGAATGTCTTTAAAAGGCTTAATTATTGTCAGTTACACTTTGATAATTAATGGTAAATATTCTCAATGAATATAGTCATTTCAGGCAGTATTAATTTTAGATTTATCATAGAGTTTAAATCTAATTAATTCTCAAGCGTAGTTATAATTCTCAGAGATGCTTCAGGAGTTTTCAGAATGGAATTAATTCAAATATTTGAATTCTCCTGAGGCATTTTATATATACTTTAAGAAGATTGCTGCTAAAGGGTTAATGAATAGATCAATATAGATCAACACATATTCATCAGATTTTCTGTTTCAGTCTCTGCAAATATAAAGTCTTCATCAACCAAATACAAAAAGCCCTACACCCTAAAGAAAAGCCTCCTCTCCTGATCTCAAATCTTTATTATAATCAGGGGGAGATTTTTGCTTCATCATCATCCACTAAAGTCTTCTCAGAGGCTCTTGAAAGAGAAGAAAACATCAACCTCTTATAGTTTTTTTCTTAAATTGTGTACATGGTTATAACTCCCTTCAAAAGTTAACCTCTTGGTTACTAAGTCACCGTATCAAAAGACTTAAGATTGGTTTTTGGGCACCTGATCAAACGGTCAAAGGGTTGCAAGATTTCCCTTAGAAAATATATCTTCTGGTGGCAGGGCACCTGATCAAAAACTTGTAGTGGATTCCTACCAGGGTGGTAGAAGAGTGGACATACCAAGATTTATTGGGGAATCACTATAAATTCCTTGTTTCTTTTGTGTTTATTTTCCTTTTTATTCTTGTGCTGTGGATTTTATTTATTCATATATATATATATATATATATATATATATATATATATATATATATATATATATATATATATATATATATATATATATATATCACCTATTTTTTAAACAACTCTTAAAATAAAATATAAGTTTTTAATATACATTATTCACCCCCCCCCTCTAGCAAAAAAAATATCTATCCATCACTTTCAATTTGTATTACAGGTAGGTTGGTTGTTTTACAAGCTAACACCTGAAACAACAAGATCCTGATAAATCTTATTGAACCAAGAGTTTTGACTTTGTCATGGCACAAAATAAAGAGTATGCAACCACTAGACCTCCTATATGTAATCTTAATAATTTTGCATTATGGAAAGTAAGGATTAGACTTTATATGAATTCTATTGATAAATACATCTACAACTCTATTTTGATAGCTCCACCTCTACCATTAGCAATAACAAGTACCAGTGTTGTACCATCTCCAGAATGGACAGAAACCCAAAGAAAGGCTAAAATTGTTGATGCTAAGGATATGAATATATTAGCCCAAACAATGTCAGATGTCATTTTCTAGAAAGTTGATGAATGCACCTCAACAAAATACATCTAGGACTCCCTCGCAGCAATGGTTGATGGATCAGCTGATGAATGAAAATACAGAAGATCCCAGTTGATTTCTCAGTATGAGAATTTCAAAAAGGGAGAACGTGAGACAGTAGCAGAGATGTACACAAGACTTAGTCTCATTATTAATGAGCTAAAATCTTTGGAAAAAGATATTACATTAATATAGGTCAATGATAAGATTCTCATGTATTTCCCTAGCACATGGGATTCAAGAATCTGGCCAATTAGAGAAGCCAGAAGTGTTAATGAGATTTCTTCTGGGACTTTGTTGGGCAAGCTCAAATCTTATGAGCAGCTCATCAAAATAAGAGAAGCTGAACAAAGGACTTCACTTTTAGTAAAGAAGGAGAAGAGCATAGCTTTCCAAGCAATATAAGAAGCAAAAGTCCTCCTAGAGAATGAAGATCTTATGGGTCTTTTGGATAAGAGATTCTACAATATGGCCAAAAAAGACTTCAGAAAAAGATTTTCCAGTAACCAAGACAAAGCAAGGTATGATAAAATACTAACTAAAGAAATTGTTTGTTATTATTGCTGGATGCTAGGACAGATTCTTCCAGAGTGTTCTGAAAATCAAAAGAAGGATAAGAAGGAGGAGAAAGATTACAAGAATCACTAAAAAATCCTCTTCCAGTAAACACAAGAAGAATGAGAGTGGCTTTGTAGCTGAAACTTGGAGTGATATAGAAACTGAATCTTCATCAAGTACAAGTGAAGATGAAGAAGTGGCAAAAACTAAAGAAGTCTATCTATTGGCTATAAATGCATCATGCAGCAATTCAGATTTTGAATCTGAATGTGAAGAAGATCAGGTAATCTCTACATTTGATTTTACATCAGATCAGTTTAAAACAAATTTTAAATTACTATGTAATGACATGATAAAGTCTATGAAGGAAATAAAACTTCTCAGAGACAAATTAACTGAAATGAACAACTTATCTTCTGAAAATTATAAACTTAAAGAAGATTTGGAAACCCTTAAGGAACAAGTAGTTTCATTAGAAAATAAATTATTTGAGGCCAAAAAGTTTGAAGAATCCCTTAATGAGAGAAGTATCAAACTGATGGATATCACAAGCACATTCAATGCCAGAATAAATGGTAAACTTGGCTTGGGATCTTCATCCAGTCAACCTTACCTTCTTCAGAAAAACATTCTAACTGCAACAGTAGAATTTATTTCTGTAAAAGGAAAAGAAAAATTAGAAGATAAAGTTACAGAAGTTTTACAAAAGAAGAAAACAAATCAAAATACAAATTTCCACAAAAATCATGTCCAACATAATTCGTCGAACTGAGATCGACGAAATCAATATCTTTCATCGAACAGAGATAATGAACTATGAACCCAGGATTTGGGTATAACTATTTAACAAATTGTGCTCGACGAAATCAATATGATTTGTCGAACTGTGATCGACGAATGTGGAACACAAAACATGATCAATATTATTCTGTGAATGGAGCTCAACGAACTCACTTCCATTCGTCGAACTAAGGTCGACGAACTCAATATAATTTGTCGATCCTAATTTTTCAAAATAGAAATTTTAATTCCTTTTAACAGTATAATCAAACACAAGAATTTTTAAATCCTTTTACTCAGTGGATTATTCCTCCCAGGATATATCATCCACTTGGTTATAAGGATAAACCTGAGTTCTTATATTTCTAAATATTATGAAAGAAAACTAGGACCAAAGGTAATCTGGGTCAAAAACACCTAATTTGTTTTATGCTAGAAAAAACTATCCTACCATAGAGGAACAATGGTATTTGGATAGTGGATGTTCAAAACATATGATAGGAAGAAAGGATAACCAGAAAGACTTCAAAACTAAGCTTGAACCTAAAGTCATTTTTGGAGACTCCAACTGTGGACAGACAAAGGGCTATGGGAATGTCAAAGTTGGGGCAGTTACGTTCAGGAAGGTAGCTTATGTGAAAGGTCTTAAGCATAACCTTATTTCCATTAGTCAATTTTATGATGAATGTTATCAGGTATTTTTTTTAATAAGACTTTATGTTCTATTATATCTCATGATAAGAAAATTGTTTTAACTGGAATGAGACAGGGTAGTGTATATCTAGTTAAATTCAACTCTGCTAATTCTGAAATTTTCCTATTTAATCAGATTTGTAAAACTAATGAACTATGGCATAAAGGATTAGGACATATAAACCTTAAAAATATAGCTAATTTATCTAAGGACAACCTTGTCAGAGGACGGCCTTCTGGTTTTCGCAAGATGGAAGGACTTTGAAGGGCTTGTCAGTTAGCTAATCAAACCAAAAATAGTTTTAAATCTATTTCTAAAAGTGATTCACGAAGGATTTTTTATTTGCTACATATGGACCTTTTTGGACATATTGCAATACAAAGTTTGGGAGGAAAGTCAGATACTTTAGTTATTGTTGATGATTTCTCTAGATTCACTTGGGTGTTCTTTCTTAGAAACAAGTCAGATAACTTTAAAGTTCTTACAGACTTTCTTAGGAACATCAAGATTGAGTACTCTACTCAGATTACATTGATCAGAAGTGATCATGGCACTGAGTTTCAATCTCTTCTGATGAAATAATTCTGTGAGAAAGAAGGCATCAGACATTATTTTTTCTGCTCCTAGAACTCCTCAACAAATGGGGTAGACAAAAGGAAAAATAGAACCCTAATTGAATCTGTTGGAACATTACTTGTTGATGCTTATTTACCCCTATCCTTTTGGGCAGAGGTAGTAAGCACAGCAAACTTTGTTTTAACAGAAGTCTAATACATAAACTGAAGGGTAAGAGTCCATATGAAATACTTAAAAATAAGAAACCTAAAGTTAGTTACTTTAAAGTTTTTGGTTGTAAATGTTACATACATAATAATGATAAGAAACATTTAAGAAAATTTGAAGTCAAAGCTACAGAAGGAATATTTCTTGGATATTCTCAAGTCAGTAAGGTTTATACGGTCTTTAATAAATTTACCCTTACGATAGAAGAATCTGTACATGTCTCTTTTGATGAAACTAACATGTTTTACAATGAGAATAACACTTCTACCATAGATTTTTTTCAGGTACCAAATTTGTGTGAGAAACTGGATGAATTAATCATAACCTAAGAGGATACATTACATCCTTCACAACAAATTGCTGATTATGCCAGTCATGAAGAAGATTAAAAAATTTATGCTGAAAATATTGTGGCTAACGAAATTCCACCAAAAGAATTAGCACCACAAATAGTTGAAGAACCAACTCCACCTGTTGACTTTGTCACACTTAGAGATCACTATAGATCTCAAGTGATTGGAGACATATCAGCAGGTGTTCAAACAAGGCATCAACTGAATCAAGATCAGACACATGCTTGTTTTATTTCTTAGATTGAACCTCAATCCATCAAAGTTGCAGAACAAGATCACCAATGGATCATTGTTATGTAAGAGGAACTCAATCAGTTTGAGATATGTAGAGTTTTGGATTTAGTTCCAAGACCCAAAGAGTATCCAGTCATTGGAACCAAATGGGTCTTCAGGAATAAGTGGATGCTCAAGGAGTTATTATAAGAAATAAAGCTAGATTGGTAGCTCAAGGATACTCACAGGAGGAAGGCATAGATTATGATCAGACTTTTGCTCCTGTTGTAAGATTAGAGGCTATCAGGATATTTCTTGTATTTGCAGCATTCAAGAAGCTCAATGTATATCAGATGGATGTGAATAGTGCTTTTCTAAATGAAGAGCTCAAAGATGAAGTTTATGTTGAACAACCACCAGGTTTTATCTCTCCAACTCACCCTTCTCATGTTTTTAGACTTAATAAAACCCTTTATGGTCTTAAACAAGATCCAAGAACTTGATATGAGACCCTTGCTAGTTTTATTTTAGAAAATAAATTTAGTAGAGGCATGATTGATAGAACATTATTTGTTAGAAATCATAAAACCAAAATTTTACTTGTATAAATATATGTTGACGATATAGTTTTTGGTTATAATGATTCCAAACTATGCAAAAGGTTATCTGACCTAATGCATTCAGAGTTTGAAATGCGTAG
Organism: Platanthera guangdongensis; assembly: GCA_039583875.1. Classification (NCBI taxonomy): domain Eukaryota; kingdom Viridiplantae; phylum Streptophyta; class Magnoliopsida; order Asparagales; family Orchidaceae; genus Platanthera; species Platanthera guangdongensis. Next base: position 131,612,204 of record CM077150.1, on the reverse strand, counting down.
CATGGGTGAATTATCCTACTTCCTTGGCTTACAAGTGAAGTAAACATAAGATGGCATTTTCATATCTCAATCTAAATATGCTAAAGTGCTTATTAAAAGATTTGGGATGTCAGATGCCTCCTCCTTGAAAACACTTATGCTTACTAATGTTGTTGTTGATAATGATGAACAAGGAAAACTTATTCATCAGAAAATATATAGGACTATTATTGGGTCTTTATTATATTTAACAACAAGTAGACCTGACATTATGTTTGCAACCTGTATTTGTGATAGGTTCCAAGTTAACCCTAAGGAATCACATCGTATTTTAGTAAATAGAATTTTAAGATATATAAAGGGATGCCCTAATCTAGGACTCTGGAATCATATTGAGTCAGGATTTGAGTTAACTGGATTCTCAGATGCTGACTATGCTTGATGTAGGTTTGATAGAAAAAGCACATCAAGAACTTGTCAGTTTCTTGGCGATAGTATTGTTTCATGGTTTTGTAAGAAGCAAACCTCTGTGTCTACTTCAACTGTTGAGGCTGGATACATTGCAGCAGGTAGTTGTTGTTCACAGATTTTTTGAATTCAAAATCAGCTACTAGATTATGGTTATAACTTAAATAATTTAATTATTTTCTGTGATAACACAAGTGCAATTTCTATAGCATAGAATCCAGTACTACATAGTAGAACTAAATATATTGAAATAAGAAATGATTTTATAAGAGATAATGTAGACAAGAATAAAACTAAACTAGTATTTCTTTCTACTAATTTTCAAAAAGCTGATATTTTCACTAAACCCTTGGATGAAAAGAAAAACATTTTCTTCTTAAATTAACTAGGAATTCTTGATGGTGAGTCTATAAATTGACTTTTGTTCTAAGTTCGACGAATTGTCCACCATTCATCGAAGGGAGCTCGACAAACTGTGAACATTTCATGGAACGTTGGTCGAGCGGATATCGACGAAATATCTTTATGAAACTTTTTGTCGAACGGAGATCGATTCTTTTGTTTCATATAGCTTTCGTCTACAGGAGCTCGATAAAATGTCATTCTTTCGCAAAACTTTCGTCGACCGGAGATCGACAAAATGCTTTTTTGTGTGAAATTTTTCGTCAAACAGAGTTTGATGCTTTGTTTTGCTTTTCGTCAGACAAAGTTCGCCTTTTCAACTTCTGAAAACTTATATCTAGGTTTTCATCGAACTCTATAACGTGCATTCTCCATTTCCATTTCCCTTGCACTTGATCTCTATATTTTGAAGGCTAATGGAGATTTCTCAGGCGACTCTCTCTGTGATGAAATTTGATGCGAGATTTGATATTGATATGGAATCATTCAGTCTTTCTGATCAAGTTTTCCAGGACATTCTGAAATTATTTGAGGATCAGAATCTGTGTAACTTTATGACCACAAGGATCAAACTCTCATGCGCATAGATAAAAGAATGGGTTTATACATCAAGGATTTGTTGATCAGACAACTATTACTGGATCTCTCTCTTGGAATCAGGTTTCACTTACCCTAGCTATTTTATCTAAAATTTTTGGATTAGTTAATGGATAAGACGACATAGAATTATCTAGTTCAGAAATAGATATCATGCTTAGAAGAATGGGACACATTCAAGGAAACCCTAACCACTTGCTGAAGAAAAACTTTTCTATTGAATATAAATTATTAGCTGATGTAGTTGGAAAGGTTATTCTGGGCAAACACTCTGCCCATGATTATAAGACTAGGCACCAATTCCTATTGATGAATGCTCCGGTGGACCAGAAAAATATAAACTAGGGAATAATTTTATCAGATTCAATTAAAAAGAAAATTAAAAGAAGGATGTAAGTAATGGCAGGATTATAGGCATTTTCCTACAAACAAAGTGTCCAGAACTTTTGGTCTCTCAGACCATTTTTATCAATGCTTACAACTGGCTGCCTTCTGCTTTATTTGGAAGATAAGAGAGGGTAATCCCTAAGCCTCCAAGGGCTGACTCCTCTAGGGTTGCTTCAGAAAGCACAAGGGCTATTCCATACACTCTCCCAACACTAGAAGGGGTTTTTGTTCCTCTTCTTTCTTCTCCTCCACCATCTCCACACCATTCACCTAGACCTTCCACTCCACCTTCTCAATAACCTTCTTTAACTATAGAAGTTCCATCATCAACTCCATATGTTGATTCCCATGTTCATCAGTCACCACTAACACCTCATCCAATTGAATAAATTCCATCCACCTCATTTCATATAAAATCCCTAATTCATCTGTCACCACCAACATCTTCACTACTTTCATCTCCTCCTCATTTCTCTCTACTACATTCATCTCCACCACATTCAGCTCTACCTCATATATCTCCACCACATTCACCAATCCAGGAAATTATTCCAAATGCAATTCCCCTTGTCATCCATCCTCCGTCTATTCCTCAATCCTTCACTATCTGCCAAACCTGTGCAAACAGATCTACTCCATCTTCTTCTACTAAAATTCCATCCTCTACATCTAATCAGGCTACAACTGAGTATATATATTTGGATTTCTCATCTATTGCTGCTACTCTTCTTGATTTCATTACCTCCACACTCAAGAAGTTGTAAGATAAATCATTAGCTCCTATAATAGCTTCCATCTCAGCACTCTCCTCTAGGATTGACTCCCTTCACTATATCCCTTCTTCTGGGGGACTAAATTTAGGTCTCCTTGGATCTAGGTAGGGGGAGATATTTTATGAAGAACCTCCTCATATTGTAGTTCCAGTCACAGTAGTTACAGTAGCAGCAACAGCAGTGGTTGATGTTATTTAGGATACAGAAATGATCAGTTTTATTGATGAAGCAGAAGTAGCAGCACCAGAAATAATTATTGTTGGTGATGTTTTTATTAATCAAACAGTTAACTTGCATTATTTATTGTTTGTATTTGATTTATAGCTTGGTTATGTTCCTAGTTTACCCTGCTTACCAGCTTTTTAAGATTTTTCTAAAGCATTAGTATGTTATACTGCTCACATTGATGTTTCAGTCTTTGAAGAGATTAAATCTTGTTTAAGAATTGTTTCTACTGGTTCTACTCCAATTTCAGAGAATATAATAACTGATAATATAATGGATATTATAGAACAAGCTTCTTCCCCTCCCACTTTTGCATGGTATGAATCCCCTATGCCAAATCTTGATGATCTTCTTAATGAAGATATGGAAGTGGCAGCTGTTGTAGATAATGTTTATACACAGCTAGAAGTTCAGTTAGTTGACTATACTAAGTTATGCAAACAGATAGATGAATTGTATGATCAGCTAGCAGAAGAATCAGATGATGTTACAGATTCTGATGAGTCAGATGACTCTAGCTCTAAGAAAATAAAATTAAAGAAAAAGGCTCCAGTTGAGGTTGCTCCTCAACCTTCCTTAACTGCAGATGTCCTATACTATATTCTGCATGAAATTCCTATGACTCCAGACCTTCCACACTAGATGAGATATTCCAAGAATGAGTTGAAAAATAGGAAGAAGATGAGAAGATATTCTACTCCTCCAAAGTCTAGGAGAGGACCTCCTCCTCCTCCTCCAGCAGCAGGGTCTGCAGGAGGTGTTTCTTCTTCTCAAAAGCCTACTTCTCATCATTATTCAAGATCTTCTCAGGACAGACAGGATAGACCTTCAAGGTCAGATTCTCAAAGCTGCCAGCAATAGCAATCAATCAAATCAATCAGAAACAGTAATCAAGCCAAGAGAGGCCACCTTTACTAGTATATGATCCAGTGATGGATCTACATTTTAGAGTGGAAAGGTTTAAAGAGCTTATTGCTCTTTCAGAGACTAAGAAAGCTAGAGCAAAAGGCAATGACACCTCACAGTTCACCACCATGTCCTCATATAGGCAAAAGGAGATAGACAGATATCAGAAGAAAAGTTTATTCAATGTTGATGAGTACATAAGTCTGCATCCAGAGGCAGTAGTTCCCAGAACCACCTCTCTTAATATTATTGGCTCTTAGGATTTAAAGATAAGCCAATGGGAACCTGTTGATCCAAACAGAAAGCTAGTCATCACCAAATTATTTTTAGATTCTCCCTCTGGAGCTCTGAAAAAAGACTCTTGATTTCTTATTTTATATTTTTAAACTGTGTTATTATTTTTGAACTCTCAAAACACTTTCTGTATATCTACTGAAAGTTTTATTTCAGCTAGATATTTTCTGCTTTGTGTTTTTCTACTTTAGATAGTATCCTCACCCAAATATGGTAGATTGTTGGAACCCTATTACTGATTTGGGCTACGATCACTATCATTTGTTTAGGATGATTAGTTTGACCCAATATGTATAGTCTAGGGTCATAGGTTTAATTTTACAGGGTTGCTTCCTCAGAAGATTTCTAGAGAAATGCAGTTCGATGAATGCACGATTCTGTTCGATGAAAGATGAGCTCAGTTCAATGAATGCTGAGCTTAGTTCGACGAAATCTGGGCTACGTTCGATGAACGCTTATCACAACTCAGCAGCTCAACTCGACAAACTCCAGGCTCCGTTCGACGAACTCCAGGCTCTATTCGACAAACTTATTGTTGTGTTCGATGATTTCTTCGCAGTGTTCAGGTAGTTTTATATTCAGAGGCAGAATGTCTTTAAAAGGTTTAATTATTTTCAGTTAAACTCTAATAATTAATGCTAAATATTCTCAATGAATATAGTTGTTCCAGGCAGCATTAATTATGGATTTATCACAGAGTATAAATCTAATTAATTCCCAAGGGCAGTTATAATTCTTAGAGATGCTTCAGGTGTTTTCAGAATAGATTTATTTCAAATATTTGAATTCTCCTCAGGAATTCTATATATACTTTCAGAAGATTGCTACTAAAGGGTTAATGAATAGATTAATATAGATCAACACATATTCATCAGATTTTTTGCTTCAGTCTCTGCAAATACATAGTCTTCATCAACCAAATACAAGAAGGCATATACCCTGAAGAAAAGCCTCCTCTCCTGATCTCAAACCTTTATTCTATTGAGGGGGAGTTTTTTGCTACATCATCATCCACTAAAGTCTTCTCAGAGACTCTTGAAATAGAAGAAAACATCAACCTCGTATAGTTTATTTCTTAAACTGTGTGCAGGGTTATAACACCCTTCAAAAGTTAACTTCTTGGGTCCTAAGTCACCTGATCAAAAGACTTAAGATTGGTTTTTGGGCACCTAATCAAAAGCTCAAAGGGTTACAAGGTCTCCCTTAAAAAATAGATCTTCTAGTGGCAGGGCACTTGATCAAAAACCTATAGTGGATTCCTATCAGGGTGGTAGAAGAGTGGGCGTACCCAGATTTATTGGGGAACCGCTATAAATTCCTTGTGTCGTCTTTGTTTGTTTTCCATTTTATTCTTATGCTGTCGATTTTATTTATTCGTATATATATCACCTATTTTATAAACAACTCTTAAAATAAAATCTAAGTTTTAATATACACTATTTACCACCCCCACCCCTCTAATGTAAAATAAATTTATCCCTCACTTTAAATTGGTATCAGAGGTTTGGTAGGAACCATAAGTTGGATCCCAGGAATGTGGGACCTTTCTAGATTGTTAAGCGCATCGGAGTATCAGGTTATAGGTTGGACTTGCCAGCTACTTTCCCTCGTGTTCACAATGTGTTTCATGTGAGCCAGCTGTGAAAGTGCGTGCTTAGTGAATGGCATGTCCTTGACTCGGTGCCACAATTGTAGCCTAATCATTCCTATGTCGAGGAGCTTGTTTGTATTCTAGAGAATCAGGATCAGGTATTGCGGAGAAATACTATACTCATAGTCAAGGTTCTTTGGGAAAATCAAGACGTCGAGAGCGCCACATGCGAGTTAGAGTCAGCTATGATAGAGGCTCATCCTTACCTTTTCTCCTATTTTCCCTTGGTAAGTTTTCTATCTGATAACCTTTGGTTACTTCCTTTCTGTTTCAGATTCGATTTGCATATCAAGTTTCGGGACGAAACTTCTTTTTTAGAGGAGTGGCTGTAACGCCCCTGAATTTTTTATAATTGTTTTGATCCCTTTTGTGGCGTAATTATGACGTAAGGGCATTAAGTTGACGCGTAGTTAGCGGGGCGTCGTCACTAGTGTGAAATTTTGTCCATCGGTAGTAGAGTTTTTGACTTGGAAAATTTAAGTGGTTAATTTTTATGCCTGTTTGTGAAGTTTGGTGGCGATCAGGGCTTAATTGGGATCCCTATGTGTTTTATGAGGATTATTGTTATGTTAACTTCAAGAAATTTTAAACCGAGTTTGGTTTGTCAGATCCTAATTTCGACTTCACTGTTGGATTTGTAGCACCGCCATTTAATTTTGGTGTGAATTTTATCGAAAACTAAGGTGTTTCGGTATTTCTCGTCGTTTGAGTTTTCTTGAAAATATATATATATATATATATATATATATATATATATATATATATATATATATATATATATATATATATATATATATATATATATATATATACGTTTAAAACATGTAACGCCCCGAAACTCAAAAGGGCGACGGGAGGCATTCCAGGCCAAATTTGGAATTTGGCAAGAGGCACACGGCCTGGGACACGGGCATGTCCCAGGGCGTGTCGAGCTGGTTCGACGATTTTGGGTTCGACGATCGTCGAGCAGAGAACACGGCCTGGGACACGGGCGTGTCCAAGGGCGTGTAGAGAGGGGTTCGACGATTTAGTTCAAAGATCTGTCAAATCGATCAGGCAGTTTTCTGGGCTCGACAATCATCGAGCAGCGCTCGACGATCTGGTCACAATTCCGCGGTCGACGATCCGTCGTTATTCTGCAGTCGACGATTTGGTCGACATTCTGCGGTCGATGATTTGGTCGATGTTATGCCGTCGACGATCGGGCCGTGGGTTCAACGATCGCTCCATGGGTTCGACGATCGGGGCAGCGATCTTCGTTTGACGATCGGGCCAGCGATCTCTGTTCGACGATTTGGCTGCGTTCGACGATTTGGCCAGAGAGCTCCGTTCGACGATCTGGCAGCGTTTGACGATCTTGGTTTGACGATCGTCGAGCGCAGGGCGCATTGTGAAGTGTTTAACTCTATCGACACGGAGTGTCGACACAGGAGTTTTGGCGGGAGTTGACTAAATGTCCCGACACTATTTAATTGGTCGCGGACGTGTCTTGCTCCGGATTGGTGTACTGTGCGGTGCTTAGCCACATTTGTCCAGGTCAGACCTGGATCGTACCGTGCATTTCCCTTCTGTGGGATCCGATGCCTGTGGTTATTTCCTTTTGTTGTTATACAGGAGTAAAGGGTTTCAAAACCTTTATTTTTCTGCCGCAGGTTCTCTGTCTAAATTCTAGAGAGAAGGGAGAGCAAAGGAGGAAGAAGAAATCTAGATATGGTCCTTGGAGGAGTTTCAGAGCTCCAAATCGCGAGCCAACTTCGGATCTATGAAGGCTAGGAGATTGCGGTGCTTTTCATCCGCGTAGATTTCCGTGGTGCCAAGGAAGAACGCTAGGGTAATGATTCTCTACTTGAGCATGTGAAGCTCTACTTCTTTTGCATAGGAAGCCCGCTCTCGCGAGTATGCGGTGAGTTTGAGGCTTTCCTTCGGGTAGATATGTAAAGTCCCCGTTGTGTAGAGTCTGTAATCGAGAACGGATATAGGCATGATGTGTGAAGCCTACCCGGACATGTTGGTCTGGATCGGTGATGTTGCATTGCATAAATGTCGGAGAAGACTCTGTGCGAATGTTTGTTTTTCGGGTTTTCTACGTGGTAGATTGCAACAGGGAGCCTTGGGGATTAACTCCAAGGTGCACCCGAAAAACTAGGCGGATGCGTGATTCTGCCATTTTGGTGGCCTGGGAGCCCACTTGTACGTAACTGGGTTATGTATTATTGTGCGTTCGATTCACGGGCTTCGGGGAAACTTGACTCGTGCCGATGATTTTAAATGTCATGGCAAGTGAGCAATGGGTTGAGTGGAACAGTTCCTGCTCTATGTCGAGGGCATAGAGGTCGGGTCTTTGGCTGTCGATGATTTTAAGTGTCATGACTTATGCTTATAGGCTGTTGATGATTTTAAGTGTCATAACTTCTGCCTAAAATACTCAAATGCTCATGTGTGGTGCCGTCCAAGTGGCGGTGGTGGGACCACGGTTTTGACCGGGTTCACCGAGAATGTGCCCTGAGTGCACGGGGTGTGTGGCCGTGCAATCCTACGCATGTGATGTAGTGACATTACTATACTGTTTGGTTATGCTAATAAAATGCAGGGAAGGAGCATCGCCGCCCCGAATTGGGGGCGGGATCGTTATAATTTGGTCAGCATTGCTGACGATTGCTTTTGTTTGCCACTGTGCGGTGGTTTGTTGCTTGCAGGTGCTGCTGGACCAAGTGGTCAATAGCGGGCTAAAGCCCAAATTGTGAAGCTGACCCTCGAAGGCCTAATTGGAGTGTTTACTTGCTTTTGTTCATATCTGACCGGCATGTGTGCCATGGTATGGAAAACATGTAATATAAGTAAACCATTTGTAAGGCCTTAAGGCCAGTACTTGTGTATGTACTTCAATCCTTTTTGGCTTGTTAGTGGACATTCATGCTTGTTGCTGGGTTCTTTTAATTGCAACTATTTAATCTGCTTTCGCTAGAATGCTCTGTGTAGGACGTTGTGATTGGTTGGATGGTTTCCATTGAGTAACCATCCGGTCTCAATCAAATACTTCAGGCTAAAGATCTGAAGAACTAGATATTTATAAACCTATGGTAAAAATCAGGATAATCGCACTCAAGAAAAGAACTGGGTTCGGCTAAACCGGACTTCTCTAGAAGGAAGAAGCTATTATCGAGAACAAGATGCTATTCTCGAGAAGAAAGAAGTTGCTCTCAAGAACAAGAGGACCGTTCTCGAGAAGTAGGTTGTTCTCGAGAAGAAATAGGCTGTTCTCGAGAAGAAAGAAGCTGTTCTCGAGAACAAGAGGACCATTCTCAAGAACAAATAGACTATTATCGAGAACAAGAAGGTTCATCTCGAGAACAAAGGGGCTGTTCTAGAGAACAAGACAGCAAAAGTCCTGAGAAGAAGGAAACACAACTCGAGAACAGAAGAAGTCATTCTCGAGAACAAACAGAGAAATTCTCGAGAGCCAAAAGGGCAGAACTCGAGTACAGAAGAAAAATTACTCGAGAAGGGAAGGCAATATCCCGAGTGCACAAGGAAGTTCTCGAGAGTCAGAAGGCTTTCTTGAGAACAAAGCTTCAATGACCAGAGACCTGAAGGAAGAACAAGGAAAAAAGCTCGCATGATACCAACAATAAACATTCATATTCAAAAATTTAAACAGAGAAATGTGAGTTCAAACAGAGTTCCAAACGCGCGTTGAATTAAACGCGTTCAGCAGTGATGACAAACCTAGAATCTGACGTACCATTCTTGAGACACCATCATCAAAAGCTTTAACAAGCAAGAGAAACTCACCACAAGGGTCCAAACAAGTATCGAGACATCAAAATGCTCGGATCGCAACAAAGATGGACAAAACCAAAGTCTCAAAGACCTCATCCTTAAATCAAGGAAAAAAATATCTAATCTCTACAAAATCCTAAAACTGGTCAAACAGACCCAACAAATGCAAAAACACACAAAAGGTGCAACACCGACATCAAAATTAAAGAGGGTAATGCCATGATGTCGAAATTATGACGTAGACAAATCAAATAATGACATCAGAAAATCGGGGGCGTTACAGTCACACCCCCTAAAAATAAGTTTCGTCCCGAAATTTAACACAACCTCAAAACCAAACCCAAAATAAAACTCACTTATTACCAACAACTCGATGACATACGTGAACTAAGGGAAAAGATGTCAATGAGATTCTCTCATTGCCGACTCCAGTTCTCACGTCGCGCTCTCGATGTCCTGATTTCGCCCGAGAACTTTAACCATAGGGATGGTCTTTCTCAGCAACACACGATCTTGAGAATATAAAATGCGAATATGTTCTTCCACATATGTAAGGTTGGGCTGAATCTGGGGCACCGAGTCAAGAACTTGACAATCACTACGGATATACTTCTGCAACTGGCTCACATGGAACACATCATGGACACTAGGGAAGGTTGCAGGCAACTCCAACCTATAATCTGACACTTTGATGCGCTCAAGAATCTGAAAAGTTCCCCCATAGCGGGGGTATAACTTGTGGTTCCTTCCAAACCTTTTAACGCCTGAATCGTAGAAACTTTCAAAAAAACATGTCCCCAACAGCGAACACCAGATTAACCCTGCATTGATTAGAATATTTCTCATAGGGTTCTTGTGACACACTGAGCTTTTCTTGAATATGAGTCACGACACAATTCATCTCTTCCAGGGCTTCCGGTCCGAGCAACAGCTTCTCACCAACTTCTGCCCAAAATAAGGGAGTTTGACAATGTCTTCCATATAAAGATTCAAAGGGTGTCATCTGCAAAATCTCCTAAAAGTTGTTGTGTTGGGTATTGTATCCACAATCACCTGGATTTGAGGAAGCCACCTGTCAAGATAAGATTAATTCACAATGTATTTGATGAAACTTTTCAAGTTGTACTTGCAGCTATTCCACGCTAAGTGCACACCAATGTCAGGGTGTAGTAGGTAAATATACACGGGTCTGCACGACGTAATCCCTCGTTGAGCAGATCAGTGTGTTGGCCTACGTGTACTCTCTCTATTGGAGTGCACTTACTTTCAAGTACAGGGCCGTGCTTATGCAAGAGAAGACAAGGAGCAAGGATGGGTCAAGGGGCAGCTCTTGGGTGGAAAGACGAAAATTTGTCCAAGTAATTTTCGACGAGAATCACCAAGTGATTCTCGCCGATTCGGCGAGAATCACTAGTGATTCTCGCCGAATCGTCGAGAATCATTAGTGATTCTCGCCGACTCCCTCCGGCTACCTCAAATTGGTGCCAAGTAAGATTCGGAGAGAATCACTAGTGATTCTCGCCGAACCCATCGCAGAGCAGATCCTGAATACCAAGTTATATTCGTTGAGAATCAAAAAGTGATTCGGCGAGAATCATTAGTGATTCTCGACGAATCGTCGAGAATCACTAACTGATTCTCGCCGATTCGTCGAGAATCACCTGCGATTCTCGCCGATTTTTACTTGGCGTTTTCTCTGGAAGCTGCTGGACCGGATTCTACCGCTGGACTATTTTGAACCGGATTTTGGGTTTCTACTTGTGGGACCCACAACGGTCATATTGTTAGTATCTACAGTGTATAAATACACGGGTATTTTTGAACAGTAAGATAAGCGAAGAAGATAAGAAATTCGCGAGCCGTAACGTGACCTAGATCGCCGCTTCCGCTCCGTCGTCGCCGCCGCCGCTCGCGACAAGGTGTTCGCCGGTTGATCGTGGTTTCGCCCAGATCCTCCTGCGACAGAAGCCTAGCTAAGCTCAGCGTCTCACGTGTCTAACCAGAGATCTCTTGTCTCTCGATTTGTAGATCGGGAAAGTCTTCCCCATCCGAATCGATCGAGACGATTGATCCTAGTGTGACCGTTGGTAGACCTAGGTAGCTTCGCTACGAAGTTTGGATCTCAAAGTACAGCAGCCGCGCAACGTCGTTGCCGCCGATCCCGAACCAAGCCGCCGCCCTTCTTGCCACCGCCGGTTCCGGGGAGATTCTCTCCAAGAGAGTTCTAGGGTTGTAGACTCTTCGTTGACTTCACGAACACGTCGTCAAACGAAGAGGAACACCGTAGTCTCCAAACGAAGTTTGTATCTCGTGTACATTCTAGATTTACTTTTGTTGTAAAGGAACGTTTGTTCCGTGTTGTAAGGGTTGGGTGCAACCCGGTTTGTGGGAGTGGTGACTCCTACGTGTGGAAGGGTTCCTTCCGTTAGTGCAAGGATTGGATTTCAATCCTGTTGGTGAAGAGACCGAGTCATCCCTTGTTGGGAGATAGGTCGAAGGGGGAAAGTGGATGTACCCAAGTCGGGGAACCACTATAAATTGCCTGTGTATTCTGTGTGCTGTGCTGTTTATTTCTATTGTGCAGGTACAATCTTAAAATCCGCAAAAGCACTGCACGTCACATATTCCCCCCCCCCCCCCATAGGTGAACATAGTTGACACTAGGTGGACTTTCAAGTGGTATCAGAGGGAGGTTTCTCATCAAAAAGGTTAACACCTTGAGTAGAATCCTGCCACCAGTGTCAGAAGCATGTAGCTGGATTATGAGATATCGCCACTCAAACTCCCCGCATGCACAAAGGATTATTATCCCATCTGGAGGATGAGAGTGTCGTATCACTTGGATGGTATCGATCCTCGAGCATCCTTCATCCTGGAAGAGGGTCCGTTTATTCCCATGAAGACCTCCGACTCTGGAATCCAAGTGCCCGTGTGCATTGCTGAGATGTCAGAGACGGAACTTTCATTATTCAAATTGGACCAGAGGATTCGTCAAATTATTATGGACATCTGGTCTGGAGCCTCTCGCTCTAGATTGGAAAAGTGTAGGATGGCTAAATCTATGTGGGAGATGATCTCAGAGCTGATGGGGGAGTCAGAGAAAGCTGGAATATGCTGTCAACCAGAGGATGAAGCCTATGTGGGGGTCCTCACCTCTGAAGATGAAGGCAAGGATCTCTCGGACAGCATCAGAGCTCCAGTGTCCGTGTGTGAGACTGAAGAGGCCAGTGAGGAAAGCAGCTCTGATGAGGATGACACAATGGTCACTGGCTCGAATGACAATAACACTGAAGAGCAGGTAATTTCTTCATCCTGCCCCATCTCTTTTGAACTTTCTGAAGACAGGAACTGCTTTCCTCCAAAAGATTCTGATTCTCTGAAGAGAGCCCTTCAGTCAAGCAACCTACTTGCTGAGGAGCAAGCTCAAGAGATTGCTCGACTGAAGATCTTGTTGGTTCTCCAATTGGCGTCCAACAAGGTCAAGGACTCTAAGATCTCAGCTCTAGAGAGTAGTCTAGAGAATGAGAAACGAATAGTATCAAACTTTTCCAAAGTTGATACTATAAAGAGAAAGCAAGAAAATGGGTGGATCTCCCGGATTATCAATGCGTGGAGAAATGGGGAAACGGTATTCCGACCCCCCACTCCAAGCAGGAAGGCAACTCATCATGCCTTCAGGTATGACCACAGGAATAGTCGTGGTCACTGCAAGGGTGATCTGTCCCCATGTGGAGACACCCATAGTGCAAGGGCCGTCGTGGCCACCCATGAGAGAATACCTAAGGCTCATTCTGAGCCCATTGTATTCACTGCCACTGCCTCAACTCGGTGTGAATCTGCATGTCCCAGCTCACAAAAGACTTCTTACCACCCGAGGACACAGAATAGGGAGGATAGAAGTCATGGTGTAAGTTTTCATGGGGCCTCAGGAAGGGGGATGCCTGAAAGAAAGGCACCACCTTCCCGGTCTCATGACGCTCACAACATGCATTCCTTCCACCCTTCCACGTGTCACGATGGAAGAGGAAATTTTGTGAAGCGATCATGCTCTATCCCATTTAGTCCTAGGACCGTGACTACCTCAGTCACTAGATCAGGTCGGAAACGGCGATACAACATTCACCCATGTTGGTGCTGTGGCAAAGTGGGGCACTTTGCCATCGACTGTTGGCACAACCCCTCTGTGCCAAAGGCAAGGGCTTATCCACATTCACGGGACAGAGGTAGTCTTCCTGACAGGTTTTCTGAAGGAAGGCAGTCGAGTGCTTATGATAACAGGAACCTAGGACCCAATATGATTTGGGTTCCTAAGGTAAAGTAATTCTTTCTTGCAGGGTAGTCTAGGTTCCCTCAAATATGATGGGAACTAGACAGTAGGTGGCTCAAGAATAAATTGGAACAAGCGTCTGGAATAACAGATGTGATATCTAATTGAGGTTATTCACATCGAGCTCCTAATATGTTTTACCTGGGGGACTAAATGATAACTCTTATAATCGCAGGTACGTTTGCTCAGTTCCAGGACTTCAGTCATAGGGTATCCACAGTTATATATATATATATATATATATATATATATATATATATATATATATATATATATATATATATATATATATATATATACACACACATATACATCCTTATACGTATACTTCACCTGTATGTAAGTACATCTAAGGAATGTCAACTGATATGAGGGTGATTGCAAGTCAGTGTTTTCTTGATCACTTTCTGGTTATCCTTGAATCATCTAATAACATGAAGGAAAAAGTCCTTATTACATTGGCCTTGAAAAGCTTATTTAGTGATCCTGGTTATTGTTCTAACCTCTTCTTTTAGTGTTCCCTTCATGAACTAGGAATTGATTTTTGGGATGGCAAATGTACAGATTTAAATAAAGGACCTGTAGCATATGCAAAGCGTATTTACTAGCCTTTGAGGAAACTTAAAAGATATTCATCACTCGTTGCAGAAACCCTGAAAGAAATCATGAATTTTCCATCTGTTCACTAAAAACTAGCGAAGATTGTCATCAAGAAATATATGGAAAAGCTGGAAACCCGTTAAATTCATTCTAAATCCCGTTTATCTCACGTGGTCTCCCGCCGAACTCATCTTTATGTACATTAGAATCCCGCCGACCTTTCACCTTCCATAAGAATCCCGCCGAAGGAGCAAGCTATACGAATCCCGCCGAACTTCGCAGGAAACACGCCAAATCGCACTAGGTTTCTACCACCGACTCTTCCCATTCCCACCGACTCGCGGAAGCACGCCGAATCTCGCCGACTCTCTCCGCAGGGGACTCTCTCCTTCTCCGCCGAAAACTCGCAGGGGAAACTCACCGGAAGGGCAACTCGCCGACTCCCGCAGGAAAGCTCGCCGAATCGGTCTCCATCGAAGGTCTACCGCAAGAATCCCGCCGAAGCTCTCACCGACGATCTCTCCCAGTTTCGATTCTTCTCCACTCGAACTAATTCATCGTCTACACCATTAGGTATCCCCTCACCCTCACTTGGACTTGATCACTAGTATCGCTTCCTTTTTGTTTCTTTTTTATTAAGCGTAGAATAGGGCTCCTCTCCCTAGATCTGCAATGGCTCCAAGGACAACTGCTGGGTTGGTCACTGGTTGCGAGCTTGTTCGAACTGGGTTCTCTCACGCCTCTGACGAATTCAGAAACATCATTCTGATGCTGGAAGAGGCTGGGCTATCTTTCGTCCTGGAGCACCTATGCAAAATCCTGGACAAAGAGGTGCTGGAGTTCTTCGCTACCGCAAGACTCCGGAATGGCGACTCTCTAATCAAAAGCAAGGTGGCTGGGGCAAAGGTCAAGATGTCTGCCAGCAAGCTGACCCGCTTCCTGCAACTTTCTAGCTCGGAGCATGAGGACTATCTGGAGGACGATGACAAAACCAGAACTCTCTTATTCTGCGGTCTCCCACGAGGAACTCGGTCAATAAAGAGAAAGGATATGAATGAAGAAGGGAAGCTCCTGTCCGACATAATTGGAAAGGTACTCATCTGCAAGCCAGGATCTCATGACCATACCTCTGCGGATATGTTCAAGATCCTGGTGGCAATTGTCTGCCGTAAAAGGTTCAACTGGGGGGCGTTGTTGTTCGAGAAGATAAAGGACACCTTGAGCTCTCCGAGTTTTGGCTGCATCATAAGTCTGTATCTAAATCAGCTAAATGGAGACAAGTTTTACATGAGTAAACGTGTTCCTCTACACTACTTGAAGAAGATGGACTCAAGTGTGTTTGACTGATGTGAGAGGCGTATTGGGCAGACTGTCGTGGAAGAACAACAGGGAGTATCTCCAGCAGTCACCCCCAGTGAAATTCCTGATACTTTGACTGCACGAATCGAGGGGGAGCCTCTACCCTCTCATACTGATGTAGAATCTGACATCTCCCAGCTGGCCAGAGATGCTGTGGCAGATCTACACATAGAAAGTGAAACTGTGCTGGAGCATGAGGAGACCCTGAATCGAAACGATCAAGGAGCCGAAGCTACTGTGCTGGAGACTGCTGACAAAGAGTCGGAAGAGGCTGCTGATGAAGATGAATTCATGTATGATGACGGAGAGGAAGACGGGAATGAGGGACATGAATCTTTGGAGGCTCCGGATCTCTTTGAACCTCCATCTGACAAGCCTGCACCAGTGGAGGGGGAGACTGAAAAATCTACAGAGGCCGCCAACATTCCCCCATTAGAGATTGTGCTTGTATCCTGCTCTACAGATGCGTCTGCTGAAGAGCAAGGCCATGAAGTGCCTCCGGCTCTTCCATTACGAGATGAGCTAGCCACTCACACTATCAATGTCTTTCAGGGCATAGTGAATGAACTTAAAGACTCTTTTGAAAAAGCTCAAAATAAAATGCTGAAAAGGATTAAGAAGTCTGAAAATCTCATGCTGAAGAACATGGTGGAGATCAACCATAAACTTGACGTGATGGACAAGAAATTTGAAGAAAAGTATACCGCGGCCGGCGAAGCTGTCACACTTCTTATGGCCGGATTGAAAAAGAACACCGATACTCTTGCTATAGTAAATCAGAACGCTCATGTTGTAGCCAACAACATTCAAAAGTTTGACGGTAATATGGTCACTCTCAACGCCAATCAGCAGGCCTTGGTCACTGAGTTCTCCCGGACCACCAAGCATATTGATGACTCCCTACACTCCTATGCAAACTTCATCGCTGTCGAAGCCAAAAAGGGGGAGAAGGAATACATAGCTACGATGGCTGAGCTCCGAGAAGTCATGATAAAAAACTTCAAACAGTCAAACAAATACGTCTATGACAGCAGCTGGTGGATGCTCCACCAGGCATTAGGCGTCGCCTTGCCTGAAAATCCCACGGATATTCATGCTCCTGAGACTTCTACGGCTGCTGCGGGAGTAAGTGCTGCTGAGGGAGTAAGTGCGGCAGAGGTTCCCATGAGTGGAGATGATGCTAGGGCAATTTCTAAAGCAAAACTGATGAGCATGTTTGACCAAGAGGACCTAGCAAAAGCCAGGGGGAAGAGAAAAGCTCAAGAAGGGACCTCCAAGGAGACACAGGCTGAAAAGAGAACTCGACTGAGTGAGGAGGAGGTAAGAAATGAAAAGTGGAGTCCAGTTTCAAAGAATATCATCTTCGACACCTTCTGGCTACAGGAACAGGGGGAAATCAATCGAAAGGAGGTATACAGGCAGTATGAATGGGAGATGCATAAGACGTATGAAGCCAAAAGGAACATCTTCTTCAGAAACAACACGGATGCAGATAAAGTTCCTCCTCCCAGATATTATCCGAAGCCTAAAGAGTATATGGAGAGGCAAAGGAAGAAGTACTTGGCGCAAAAACTCAAGGATGACTTAGCTAAAGAAAAATAGTCAACAATTTATAGCTTGTCATTTTCTCTTAAGAACATTTAATGCTTATTGTTATTACATGAACAATTCTGAGATTATATGTGTATATATATATTGGTATATTTATTTGAATTTGTGAATGACTCAAGTCCTGATCTGGTTGCTTATATTCTCTTGTGCTGCATGTTTAACTTCTGAATGCTGTTGTTATTATTTGATTGGTGTTATTCATCTTAGCTAGTAGGATTTTGGCTTCGTCAAATAGGTGGAGATTGTTGGGTATTGTATCCACAATCACCTGGATTTGGGGAAGCCACCTGTCAAGCTAAGATGAATTCACAATGTATTTGATGAAACTTTTCAAGTTGTACTTGCAGCTATTCCAAGCTAAGTGCACACCAATGTCAGGGTGCAGTAGGTCAATATACACGGGTCTGCACGACGTAATCCCTCGTTGAGCAGATCAGTGTGTTGGCCTACGTGTACTCTCTCTATTGGAGTGCACTTACTTTCAAGTACAGGGCCGTGCTTATGCAAGAGAAGACAAGGAGCAAGGATGGGTCAAGGGGCAGCTCTTGGGTGGAAAGACGAAAATATGTCCAAGTAAAATTCGACGAGAATCACCAAGTGATTCTCGCCGATTCGGCGAGAATCACTAGTGATTCTCGCCGAATCGTCGAGAATCATTAGTGATTCTCGCCGACTCCGTCCGGCTACCTCAAATTGGTGCCAAGTAAGATTCGGCGAGAATCACTAGTGATTCTCGCCGAACCCATCGCAGAGCAGATCCTGAATACCAAGTTATATTAGTTGAGAATCAAAAAGTGATTCGGCGAGAATCATTAGTGATTCTCGACGAATCGTCGAGAATCACTAACTGATTCTCGTCGATTCGTCGAGAATCACCTGCGATTCTCGCCGATTTTTACTTGGCGTTTTCTCTAGAAGCTACTGGACCGGATTCTGCCGCTGGACTATTTTGAACCGGATTTCGGGTTTCTACTTGTGGGACCCACAACGGTCATATTGTTAGTATCTACAGTGTATAAATACACGGGTATTTTTGAACAGTAAGATAAGAGAAGAAGATAAGAAATTCGCGAGCCGTAACGTGACCTAGATCGCCGCTTCCGCTCCGTCGTCGCCGCCGCCGCTCGCGACAAGGTGTTCGCCGGTTGATCGTGGTTTCGCCCAGATCCTCCTGCGACAGAAGCCTAGCTAAGCTCAGCGTCTCACGTGTCTAACCGGAGATCTCTTGTCTCTCGATTTGTAGATCGGGAAAGTCTTCCCCATCCGAATCGATCGAGACGATTGATCTTAGTGTGACCGTTGGTAGACCTAGTTAGCTTCGCTACGAAGTTTGGATCTCAAAGTACAGCAGCCGCGCAACGTCGTTGCCGCCGATCCCGAACCAAGCCGCCGCCCTTCTTGCCGCCGCCGGTTCCGGGGAGATCCTCTCCAAGAGAGATCTAGGGTTGTAGACTCTTCGTCGACTTCACGAACACGTCGTCAAACGAAGAGGAACACCGTAGTCTCCAAACGAAGTTTGTATCTCGTGTACATTCTAGATTTACTTTTGTTGTAAAGGAACGTTTGTTCTGTGTTGTAAGGGTTGGGTGCAACCCGGTTTGTGGGAGTGGTGACTCCTACGTGTGGAAGGGTTCCTTCCGTTAGTTCAAGGATTGGATTTCAATCCTGTTGGTGAAGAGACCGAGTCGTCCCTTGTTGGGAGATAGGTCGAAGGGGGAAAGTGGATGTACCCAAGTCGGGGAACCACTATAAATTGCCTGTGTATTCTATGTGCTGTGCTGTTTATTTCTATTGTGCAGGTACAATCTTAAAATCCGCAAAAGCGCTGCACGTCACCTATTCCCCCCCCCCCCCATAGGTGAACATAGTTGACACTAGGTGGACTTTCATGTTGCTATACTCGAATTCCATCAATCCTAGGAATTTATCCCAAGGCCCGCCAAGGTCTAGAATATAGCATCTAATCATATCCACCAAGATCTGCTTCACCCTCTCTGTCTGACCATTTGTTTGAGGATGATAGGCAGTAGAATACCTAAGGTCAGTACCTAGAGTTCCTTGCATGCTATGCCAGAAACGATTCATGAACTAGGAGTCTCAGTCTGACACAATACTCATAGGTACACCATGCAGTCTGATTACTTCATCCAGATAAAGCTCAGCTATCTTTTCCATAGAATAATCAATTTTGAATGCCACAAAGTGGGCACACTTGGTTATTCTATCCACGATAACCCACACTGCATCATGCCCTCGGGGAGATCTCGGCAATCCGGTTATGAAATCCATGGATAAACACTCCCATTTCCAACTCGGTATGTCTAAAGGCGTTAACTTACCACCCGGCCTTCTATGATCAGCTTTGATATGCTGCCAGGTATAACACTCTAATACAAATCTTGTGATGTCGTCCTTCATACTTGCCCACCAAACAATCTGCTTCAAATCTCTGTACATTTTTGTGGAACCAGGATGATAAGCAACGCTTAAACCATGTGCTTCACTGCATAATCTTGCTCGGATGTCCACAACAGCGGGAATACAATACCTGTCGCGGTACTTTAAGGTACCAACATCATCAATTGAAAACTCAGGTAATTCTCCTTTCTCATTCCTACGGCGGAGGTACTGCAAATCTGGATAGTCTTTCTGATGTAGCCTAGTGAGATGAATCCACGAAGGCTCTCCAACCTCCTAGCTACCCGGCGAAGCACTAATCCCCATGGTAATGTCCATGAGAAAAAACTCTTTAACAAGCGATTGCACCGAGAGGTTAAAGATATGTGCGGGCTTTTGGCTTAATTCATCCACTACTACATTAGCCCTGTCGGGATGATAAATGTTATCAACTTCGTAGTCCGCAACATACTCTACCCATCTACGCTGGCGCAAATTCAATTCCTTCTGAGTGAAGACATATTTCAAACTTTTGTGATCCGAATAAATTTTGCATGACACTCCATATAGAAGATGTCTCCACAACTCCAAGGAATAAATGACTGCAACAAATTCCAGGTCATGCGTAGGATAATTATTTTCATGCACCTTCAATTATCTCGATCCAAACACAATCACCTTGTCGTCCTGCATCAACACGCAACTGAGTCCAACTCGCGAGCCATCCACATAAACAACATACTCTACTCCTTCCACCGGCAATGCCAAAACTGGAGCAGAACACAATCTCCTCTTGAGCTCTTCAAATGCTTCCTCACAGGCATCACTCCAAACAAAAGATGCGCTCTTCTGCTTAAGCCTGGTCAACGGTGCAAAGAGCACAGAGAATCCTTTCACAAATCTTTTGTAGTAACCTGCCAACCCTAAGAAGCTCCTTATCTCCTTAGGCGATGTATGTCTCTTCCAAACCAAGACTGTGGCTATCTTCGCAGGGTCTACTGAGATACCATCCTTACTTACAATGTGTTCTAGGAATGACACCTGAGACAACCAGAACTCACACTTGCTAAGCATCGCATACAGCTTGTGCTCCCTCAGAGTAGCCAAGACCAAGCACAAGTGCATGGCCTGCTCTTATGAATTTCTGGAATAAACAAGGACATCGTCAATGAATACAACTACGAACTTATCCAGAAAATCCTTGAACACCCTGTTCATCATGCTCATAAAAGCTGACGGTGCATTCGTTAATCCAAACGACATTACTAGAAATTCAAAGTGACCGTATCGGGAACGAAAAGTAGTTCGGGTAATGTCTGACTCACGGATTCTTAACTGATGGTAACCTGAACGGAGGTCAATCTTCGAGAACACAGAACTACCATGCAACTGATCGAAAAAGTCATCGATCCTAGATAATGGATACCTGTTCTTAATGGTCACCTTGTTTCGCTCTCGATAGTCTATGCATAGACTCATCGTTCCATCCTTTTTCTTCACGAAGAGCACGGGTGCACCCCAGGGGGAAGAACTGGGTCTAATAAAACCGCATTTCAATAACTCATTCAGTTAAGTATGCAGCGTCTCTAACTCACGCAGTGTCATGCGGTACGGTGCCTTTGCAATAGGGCGAATGCCTGGCTCAAGGTCTATAACAAACTCCACCTCTTTCTCAGGAGGAAGTCTAGGAAGACTAACAGGAAAGAAATCCGAAAACTCATGCACCACAAAAATGTCCTCAACGTGAGGCACAACCGTTGAAGCTTCAAGAACAAAAACAGAGACAAGAAAAGAATCACAGCCAGACTCTAGGCATTTGCGAGCACGTACCGCAGAAATGATTGGAGATTCCTAACGCGACGAACCAAACATACTCATGGGCAGGCCATTGTTACCTTTGAAATCCAAGCACTTGTGCTTATACTGAATGATGGCATCGTAGCTGGACAGCCAGTCCATGCCCAAAATCACTTCAAAGTCTACCAAATCTAGCACCTTTAGGCCCGCAAAGGCAAAAAAAACACCTAGGAGGATGGGGCATTTTTGAATACCCTGACTTGACATCACCAGCTCTCCATAAGGGATTTTGACGTTTAGGAAGGTGTCTAACTAGTCAAGATCCCAGCGGTGTCGGTCTACAAAACTCCTCGCCACAAAGGAGTGAGTAGCACACGAATCGAACAAAACGCGCGCCCACTTATTCTTCACCATAAATTCAGCTAAACACATAACACACGCAACTAAAATGCGGAAACATATAAATCTACCAAAAGAGATTACTAGTTGAGTCAGAGACTAACCTGAGATCACTTGAGTCGAATATTGGGCTTCCTCCTTGGTCAGCACATTCAACTTTCCTTTTCCCTTGTCCACAAGAGGCGGGGGCGGCGGTAGAGTCTGCAACGGAACTGCATGCAGCGCATGTAATACCACAAATCCTATAGTTGGGTTCAGGCTGGGCGACATGGCTTGAGACACGGGCGTGTCCAAGTGCGTGTCCTGCTCTGTATGGCTGAGCAGCCTGTGGAGTGATTGACGAACCGCACTCGATAAGTTCTCGAGAGGGAACATGCCCTGCGACATAGGCGTGTTAGAGGGTTGTCCCCCTCTAGTCGACGAACTTCACTCGACAAAATGCATGGCGGAGGCGTGTCTGCAGCCATGTAAGGGCACGTGGCCTGTGACACAGGCGTGTCACATGGCTGTGTCCTCTGGATTTGGCCAGCCAATGAGGCCTGGTGAGCATGGGTAGGACACGAGTGTGTCTATGGGCACACGGCCTGTGACACGGTTGTGTCACATGGCCGTGTCCTATTTGGTGTGAATCAGCGGTGTGCTGCTTGAGGTACACATCCCCAGACATGGGCGTGTCGGATGGCGTGTCAGGGCACACGGCCTATGACACGGGTGTGTCACATGGTCGTGTACTGTTCTGAATGAGTCGGTTGTGTGCCGCTTAAGGTATACGGCCTGTGAAACGGGCATGCCACAGGACATGTCAGACAAAAAATAGACTTTTGTGGATGAATTATGGCCGTCCATTTGCTTCATATGGGATCTGATGGCCCAGGCCTCTCCCTGCTACTTTAAGGACAAAAAAGAGAAGATATCTCTCATTATAATCTTGGTCATTCTCTCTCTAAGAGAGCAAGAGAGAAGGGAGAGCAAGGAGGAGGAGGAGAGAAGAGTCGGCCACCGGTGGAGCTGCTAAGTTCCGATTCGAGATCTGAGGCCACCATTATGGAGGCAATGCCGCTGCGGTGCTTTCCAGCCAGCTAGAATTCCATTGATCCCAAGAGATCATCAAGGGTAACGGTCTTTCTTCCTTGGACATCTGAAGTTCATCCTTTTTAGCATGTGCATGGATTTCCCCGACCAGAGGGTGGATTGTTAAGGGATTTCCTTGGGTTGATTCTTGGAATCCCTAATAGTTTGGCATGTAGATCCGGAAATGGAGTACTGAATAGGCAGTCTATGTGAATCCCATCTGTACAGGTTGCTCTAGATTAGTGATGTTGCATTTACACACCGTAGAAGACTCCGCGGTTAAACATATAATTTGTGGAGTCGATGGGTTGGACCTGTGAAGGGCAATAGCAGGAATTACTGGAGTGGTAGTCCATGAAAATACCCGTGTGATACTTGTGTTGTATGCTTTGGCAAGACCAGGTTTCTGGCACTGCAGGATACTACAGGGTTTGGGCGGAGTTGGTTGCAGAAAGTGAGTTCTGCGGAACACACTAAGCGATCGTGAAGGACGCTAGCATGAACTCCCCTTATTGATTGTGAAGCCAGTCCATGGTGTACATTGTGGCTATTGTGAAACCAGTCTGTGGTGGACATTGTGGCTATTGTGAAGCCAGTCTGTGGTGGACATTGGTGCTATTGTGAAGCCAGTCTGTGGTGGACATTGTGGCTATTGTGAAGTAAGTCCGTGGTGGACCTTGTGGCTATTATGAAGTCAGTCCTTGGTGGACAGTGTGGCTATTGTGAGCTTGATGAGCTCTTAAAAAGGCCTCGTGTCGAACAGGAAAGGTGAAACCGACCCGCGCCTTTTATTTAGCCGCGATTATGTTGATATTCGGTGATGGCAAGGCGACTTGAGCAACGGGGGGTCGTTGACCCGTACCTGCATTATGTTTGTCTGACTTGAAGAACTGAAACTGTGGTCAGTTGGAGCGCATAATGAGACTCTTAGCGCTGCGCGCCGGAAAGACTAAATGCACAATTTTACCGTTGGGTTTCGGACATAGAACGGTTGTGGGACCCTGGTTTGTCGGTACACCAAGAATGTGCCCGGAGTGCACGGATCGTCGGGATGTGTGACTGACGGTTGTGATGGATTGTTTGTGTGTGAGAGCATAATATGTGATATACATATATCTGTGTCTGCATTGTTTTGCCTGTAGGGAAGGAATACCTCTGCCCCGGGAAAGGGGCAGGGTCGTTATAAATTGGTCAGCTGAATGTTGATCGTTGCCTTGTTTGCCACCGTTCGGTGGGCTGTCCTTGTGCAGGTGCTAGAGATCCAAGTGGGACACATAAGGGCTGAAGTCCCTGCTGATGCTGTTGTTGTTACCGCTGCTAGCCCTTAAAGGCTAAATAAAGAATGTAGTGTTTTGTTCACATGTGGCCGGTCTGCGCGCCGATGTTTGGAATCCACACTTGTAAAGAGTAACTGTAAGGCCATAAGGCAAAAAAAATATTGTATTTGGTGTACATTCCTATATAATTGTGGGTATTTATATCGGTGGACATTCATAGTTGGAGTTCAGTATTTATGTTAAATGCTTCCGCTAGAATGCTATGAGTTAGGATGCACAACTCTGATATCAACCCCTAAATTCGCCACCTATTCTGTGTCATATGGTGTGGGGCCCCAGCCGGACCTTCTATTATACGCTATATGAATGGATGGAGTCGTTACATTTTTGGTATCGTGTAAGTGCTAACAGTGTTAACATTAATGAACTCTTGAATGTCCACTTAGGAATGCAAATACACTTGTTTGAGAAACCTGCGTGTTCCTATCTTATTGTTATTGCTTGTGTGTGGTCGCTAATGTGTGTGTCTTGTTCACCTATAGGTGACTCACAGTGGTGCTGGGAAGTTGGAGACCCAGCGTTCTGATGAGAGTACGGCACTAGTAGAGGTGCCTACACCTCCACCTTCTGCGAAAACTCTCTGCTTAGTTGCTGAGGCGCTGTTTGTGATGTTTCAAGCACAGCCTGGTAGGCAAGCGCAGCCGGCAGTGGTGTTAGAACAGGTTGCGGGGAGGCCAGAGCCTGTTGCGGTTGTTTATCCTCGAGCAGCTGAAAGGCAGTTGAAGAAGTTCATGAGCATCAATCCTCCAACGTTTACGGGTGTGGGATCCCCTACGTTGGCGGAGGACTGGTTATCATGTGTCAGCGTATCTTGATGGCGATTAGGACGAAGGAAGATCAGAAGGTCACCTTGGCCACCTTCTTATTGGAAGGAGAGGCTCGGTTATGGTGGGACAAGTTCAAGTTACACCACTTAGTGGGCAGGCAGTTAACACAAGTTTTGATTGAGTAGTTCTCGCCCCTATTCCTAGAAAAGCACCTACCAGCGGCACAGCGCATTACCATGGAAAATGAGTTCCAACGGCTAACATAAGGAGAAGGTAGTGTGGAGATGAACCTGCATGAGTTCACACGGTTGGGACGGTATGCGGGCTCCATCTTCGCCGATGAGCTGTGGAAAACCAAATGGTTCTATGAAGGATTGCAGGATGAGTTGCGATTCCTGCTTTCGAGTTCAGTGAACCAAGCGTTCTAGGCGTTGGTTGATACTACGTGCGCACTGGAGAAGGATATGAAGAGGGTGCAAGGAAAAAGGGCCTTGGCTATGACAAAGCCATATTTTAAGGCGCTACGACCTGGGAAATCGTATTATTAAAAGAAATGGGGCAAGATGTCCAAGTCGTTTGGACAAGCTCCTTCTACGGTTGCATCGGGTACCACATCGGGTGCCACTTTGAGGCCATAGACTCGTACTTTCTTTACTTGTGGAAGAGTGGGTCATATAGCCCGTGATTGTCGGGTTGCTCCAACAAAGGGTGAGAAGAAGACGGGAGCGTCTTATGCTGAGAAGGGAAAGGTAGTGGTGGAGTCCTCTGCATCCCAGGCGTAGCCCTGAGTCTATAACCTTGGCCAGCAGGAGGCCATAAAGCAAAGTGATGTCGTCACAGGTACGATTTAAGTTATTGAATGCTTTTCTTATTGCATGCTTTGTGTGTGGCTTGTGTGTGATGTGGTTGTCACAGGCTTTGTTATGATTCAGAACACACTGGTTAGAGCACTGTTTGATATGGGTGCTTCGCATTCATTTCTATCTAAAGACTTTGTAGCTCGAATTGGAGTACCTAGTCATGTAAAGATAGAGAGCGTCAAAGTGTTTTTATCGAATGGCTATTTGATGCTTGCGGATAGGGCGTGCGATATGGCGGTTGAAATTAGAAGTCGGGATTTCTGTTTGACTGCATCTGTACTGCCGATATCGGAATTTGATGTGATTTTTTGTATGGACTGGCTCGCATAGCAGCATGCCTTTATTGACTGCAAGTCAAAAGAGATCACACTGGGCCTGAATACCGAGCTTGAGACTAAGTTCGCTGGTATACGAGGAGTGAGCGAGACCTTGAAGTCTACACTCCAAGTCGTCAAGGCTGTTCGGAAGGGCGCGGAGGTATTCTTCACGCTGATTCAGGCGGTTGAGCCAAAGGCCACTGTGAATGATGTTTCGGTTGTATCGGAGTTTGTGGATGTGTTTCTTAAGGATCTTCCTGGGCTACCACCCCAGTGGGAGATCGACTTCACGATCGAGTTGGTGCCAGGTGCGAAACTTGTGGCCCGCTCTCCATATCGCGTCGCGCCAAAGGAAATGGCTAAGTTGAAATTCCAATTGCAAGAGTTGCTGGAGCAGGGATATATACGTCCAAGTATGTCAGCTTGGATCGCACCTGTTCTGTTTGTGAAAAAGAAGGACGGTGGTTTGAGGTTATGTATTGACTACCGGGAATTGAATAAGCTGACCGAGAAGAACAAGTATCTGATTCCACAGATAGATGAATTGTTCGATCAGCTAGTTGGATCAAGCGTCTATTCCAAATTGGATTTGAAATCTGGATATTACCAGTTGAGAATTCGGGAAGGTGACATTCCCAAGACCGCATTTGGAACACGTTATGGTCATTATGAGTTCACGGTAATGCCGTTTGGACTATGCAATGCGCCATTGGTGTTCATGGACCTAACGCACCGAACGTTTTGAGAGTACTTGGACTTGTTTGTGATCATATTGATTGATTATATCTTGGTGTACTCTCAATCTGAAGCTGATCATGTAAACCACTTGCGGTTGGTGTTGCATACCTTGCGAAGGAATAAGCTCTATGCCAAGTTCTCAAAGTGTGAGTTTTGGCTGTCGTCGGTGGCTTTTCTTGGCCATGTGGTAAGTGGAGAGGGCATAGCAGTGGATCCGTCAAATATAAGGGCCATTCAGGAGTGGCCGGTGTTGTCTTCGGTGGCCGAAGTCAGGAGTTTCCTTGGACTGGCATGCTACTATAGACATTTTGTTGAAAACTTCTCGCGGATTGCTTTGCCTCTGACAACACTGATGAGGAAGGATTAGAAGTTCGTTTGGATGCCAGTGTGCGCACGAGATTTTAAAGAGCTAAAGAGTCGGTTGACCACGATGCCTTTGTTGACCTCGCCATGTGGTACCGACGGATATGAGATTTATATTGATGCTTCAGGGAGCGGCTTAGGCTGCGTTCTTCTGCAGTTTGGAAAATTGATTGCTTATGGCTCACGCCAGTTGAAAGTGCATGAACGAAATTATCCCATCCACGACTTAGAGTTGGCGGCGGTGACCCTTGCACTTAAGTTATGGCGGCATTATCTGCATGGCGTAAAATTGGATATCTTTACGGACCATAAGAGCCTAAAGTACTTGTTGGAGAAGAAGGATCTGAATATGCGACAGCGAAGTTGGCTGGAGTTCCTTGGGGACTACACCTTTTATATTCATTATAATCTCGGGAAGGGAAATTTGGTCGTTGATGCCTTGAGTCGGAGGGTTCCGTCAAGGGAAAATTGGTTGCAGATGCATGATGAGCGTCTGATCCAAGAGTTGGAAGCTTTAGAGATTTCTTGTGTTGACAAGAATTCTATAGCCAATTAATATTTGAACTGGATGGAGGTACAATATGACCTTACGGACAGGATTTGACGAGCAATGGAGCTGGATGAAAGTCTCCAACGATATGCAAAAGATGGGCTGGATGGCCAATTCTCCTGGGAGGACGGCCTTTTGTGGAAAGAGGGTCGGTTGTGCGTCCCGAGCATGGGTAAGTTGAGAGAGAAATTGATATATGAAGCACACCTTACAAAATACTCAATTCACCCAGGGAGCACAAAGATGGTACAGGACATGAAAAAGTTGTTCTTGTGGCTAGGACTCAAGAAGGACATAGCTCATTATGTGGCTAAATGTCAAACTTGTGCTTTGGTGAAAGCGGAATGCCAGAAGCCTGACGGTTTCTTGAAGTCATTGTTGATTCAGGAATGGAAGTTCCATGATATTTCAATGGATTTCGTACACGGGTTGCCGATATATCAACGTCGGAATGATTCAATCTGGGTGATTGTAGACCGGTTGACGAAAGTGACTCACTTCCTTCCAAACAAGCGGGACGATTCAGTGGAAAGTGCCATACACCATTAGCTTGGGCAGAAACAGGAGAATCCAAACTATAAGCGTAAAGAAGTCGATGAGGCTAACTCTACGATACACGCTATTCGGAAGAGGCTACTGATAGCTCAGGACCGACAAGCAAAGTACTACAACGCCAAGCACCAGAACGTGGAGTTCGCGATGGGCGATTGGGTATATTTGAAGATCAAACCCTTCAAAGGCGTGTCCAGGATTCGGCGTCTGAAAAAGTTGAGTCTGTGATATCTTGGTCCATTTGAAGTGGTGGACCAAGTTGGGGAAGCTGCATATCGGCTACCTCTTTTGGCAAACTTGGGTGGATTACATGATGTGTTTCACATCTCTGTGCTTCGGAAAGCCGTCAAAGATCCAGATCAAGTGGTTAAGAATAATCGTGTGCTGGTGGAGTATGGGCTAACGACGAAGGTTAGGCTCATTCGGATCGAGGATCGATCTGATAAACAGTTGCGGAACAAGACAATCGGGATGGTCAAAGTCCGGTGGGACAACTGTGGCCGTGAGGAGCTAACATGGGAGCGAGAGCAGACCATGCGAGCTGAATATCCCGAGTTGTTTGTGTAAACTATTGTACAGTGCATCTCTTGTTGTACCAGACATGTTTAAAGTTATAATATTGTGACTGATGATTTCCTTCCTGTGTGCAAATTTCGGGATGAAATTTCTCGTAAGGAGGGGAGGGTTGTAACACCCCAAATCCCATAGTTGGGTTCAGGCTGGTCACCACGGCATGAGACACGGGCATGTCCCCGGGCGTGTCCTGCTCTATATGGCTGAGCAGCCTGTCGAGTGCTCAACGAACTGCACTCGACGAGTTCTTGAGAGGGAACAAGCCCTACGACACAGGCATGTCAGAGGGCGTGTTCCCCTCTGGTCGACGAACTTCGCTCGACGAAATACACGGCGGAGGTGTGTCTGCAGCCGTGTAAGGGCACACGTCCTGTGACACGGGCGTGTTACATGGCCGTGTCCTTCTCTAGATTTGGCCAGTCAATGAGGTTTGGCGAGCACGAGCAGGACACGGGTGTGTCTCTGGGCACACGGCCTGTGACACGGGAGCGTCACATGGCTGTTTCCTGTTCGGGATGAATCGGGTGTGTGTCGCTTGAGGTACAAGGCCCCAGACACGGGCGTGTCGGAAGGCGTGTCAAGGTACACGGCCTGTGACACGGGCATGTCAC
This sequence comes from Platanthera guangdongensis, assembly GCA_039583875.1. Taxonomy (NCBI): domain Eukaryota; kingdom Viridiplantae; phylum Streptophyta; class Magnoliopsida; order Asparagales; family Orchidaceae; genus Platanthera; species Platanthera guangdongensis. The sequence goes on along the minus strand of CM077150.1, from coordinate 131,582,513 downwards.
ATGGTCGTGTACTATTCTGGATGAGTCGGTTGTGTGCCGCTTAAGGTACACGGCCTGTGACACGGGCGTGTCACTGGCTGTGTCAGACAAAAATTAGACTTTTATGGATGAATCGTGGCCATACATTTCCTTCATCTGGGATCTGATGGCCCAGGCTTTTCCATGCTGCTTTAAGGCCAAAAAAGAGAAGATATCTCTCATTGTAAACTTTGCCATTCTCTTTCTAAGAGAGATAGAGAGAAGGGAGAGCAAGGAGGAGGAGGAGAGAAGAGCCGACCACCGGTGGAGATGGTGAGTTCCGATTCGAGATCTGAGGCCAGCGTTGTGGAGGCAAGGCTACTGCGGTGCTTTCCAGCTGGCCAGAATTCCATGGCTCCAAAGAGGTCGTCAAGGGTAACGATCTTTATTCCTTGGACATGTGAAGTCTTTCATTTTTGGCATGTGCATGTATTTCCACCACCAGAGGGTGGATTGTTAAGTGATTTCCTTGGGTTGATTCTTGGAATCCCCAATAGTTTGGCAAATAGATCCGGAAATGGAGTACAGAATAGGCATGCTGTGAGAAGACTCTGCGGTTAAACGTATAGTTTGTGGGGTCGATGGGTTGGACCTGTGAAGGGCAGTAGCCAGAAGTACTGGAGTTGTAGTCTAGTAAAATACCCTTGTGATGCTGTAAGACCAGTTTTCTGGCATTTCAGGATGCTGCAAGGTTTGGGCGGAGTTGGGTGCAGAAAGTGAGTTCTGCGGAACCCGCTAAGCGATCGTGAAGGACACTAGCATGAACTCCCCTTGTTGATTGTGAAGCCAGTACATGGTGGACATTGTGGCTATTATGAAGCAAGTCAGTGGTGGACATTGTGTCTATTGTGAAGCCAATCCGTGGTGGACATTATGGCTATTGTGAAGCCTGTCCGTGGTGGACATTATGGCTATTGTGAAGCCAGTCCGTGGTGGACATTACGTCTATTGTGAAGCCAGTCCGTGGTGGACCTTGTGGCTATTATGAAGCCAGTACTTGGTGGACAGTGTGGCTATTGTGAGCTTGATGAGCTCTTGAAAAGGCCTCGTGCCGAACAGGAAAGGTGAAACTGACACGCGCCTTATATTTAGCCGTGATTACGTTGGTATTTGGTGATGGCAAGGCAACTTGAGCAATGGGGGTTGTTGACCCATACCTGCGTTATGTCCGTCCAACTCAAAGACCTGAAAGTGCGGTCAGTTGGAGCGCATAATGAGAGTCTTATTCCTGCGAGCTGGAAATACTAAATGGTTAATTTTACCATTGGTTTTCGGACCTAGAATGGTGGTGGGGCCCTGGTTCGCCGATACACCAAGAATGTGCCCTGAGTGCACGGATCGTCGGCCCGCGTGGCGGACGGTTGTGATGGATTGTTTGTGCGTGAGAGCACAATGTGTGATATACATATATCTGTGTCTGCATTGTTATACCTGCAGGGAAGGAATACCATTGCCCCGAGAAAGGGGTAGGGTCGTTATAAATTGGTCACCTGAATGCTGACCATTGCCTTGTTTGCCACCATTCGGTGGGTTGTCCTTGTGCAGGTGCTGGAGAACCAAGCGGGACACATAAGGGCTGAAGTCCCTACTGCTGCTGTTGCTATTACCGCTGCTAGACCTTAAAGGCTAAATAAAGAATGTAGTGTTTTGTTCACATGTGGTCGGCCTGCGCGCCGATATTTGGAATCCATACTTGTAAAGAGTAACTGTAATGTCATAAGGCCAAACAATATTGTATTTGGTGTACATTCCTATATAAATATGGGTATTTATATCGGTGTAAATTCATGGTTGGAGTTCAGTATTTATATTAAAAGCTTTCGCTAGAATGATATGAGTTAGGATGCACAACTCTGATATCCAACCGTGACTTTGCCACCTGTTTTGTGGCATATGGTGTGGGGCCCCGACCGGACTTTCTATTATATGTTATATGAACGGATGGAGTCGTTACAGTGCAGGCTGGCTCTGCGGGCAATTAGCCTTCATGAGCCCTTTCTGGTCGCAGAGAAAACAAGCTTCAGCCTTCTTGCAACAATGGGCCACATCGTGCCCACTCCTCTGGAAATAAGTACAGACAAGGCCTCCCTTTCGTGCATCCTGGATCGCGTGTACCTGAGATAACTTTTGCGCATCTAGTCTCTTAAAGCACTTCTAAAAAGGGTGTCCTAGCTTACCATAGGAGCTACACGCTTCCCTTATATCCATCTTCGCTGCAGGGCCAAATGCCCTAGCACTTCCTCCATCGTCAGATTTCCTGTTGTCATTCTTCGCATGCAATCCCCGATTGTTCACATTTTCTATCACCTCAACTTTCAAGGCAGCTTCGACTACTTCTGCAAAGGTCTCAGACTTGTATGCACTAACCAACTGCTCGATGTCATACCTCAGACCACCAAGGAAATGCTTTACTTTGCCTTCTTCAGATGCTACCAGATTTGGGGTGAAACGCCTGAGCTTGCTAAACTCGATCTCGTACTCACTAACAGTGAGTTGCCTCTGCTTTAGGTGTAAAAAGTTTTTCATTAGACGGTCTTGCTCAACCGATGGCAAAAACTTCTTCTATAACATACTCTTAAATGATTCCCACGAGCATCCATTAGAAAGATTCTCTTTTTCTCTGATCCACCAACTCTTCGCAAGTCCTTTGAGCTGATACGTCGCAATCATCACCTTCTGATCAAAGGAAATGCCAGAATAAGAAAACATTTCTTCCATGGGAATGATCTAGTCATCCAATGCCATGAAGTCTCCTCTACCATCATATGAAGGAGGTCCTAGTCGCTGGAAGTGAGAAATGAAATTCATCTCAGGCGGCAGTGCGACTGGGGGAACTAGAGCAGCATGAGGAGTAGGAACAGCTTGGCCCACAGCAGGGTCCTGCGCTCTAATCTGCTGCCTGGCGATGACAGCTAACAATGATTGTATCTGAGATTGCATGTCCAACATCTGCCTTATCAGGGCCTCATAACTTTGTCACAGCCCTTCGATCACTGCCTCACTCTAGGCACCAGAAGATTCATCCTCCGAGTGGGGAGTCGACCTCGTCGCAATGCGTTTAGGTGGAATTTCTATAGAACAAACGGATATCTAGTCAAACCTTGCCTAAGACATCTCAAACTGGGAAAATATACTCTTAGTAAAACTTTTTCGGGGTCATATTTTACAGATACGAGCAAATGACTTATTAAAGACCTAGCTTAAGACACCGAAGATAGAAAATGCGAATACCCTGACTCAGATCAGATCAGTAACAAATAAACTCGGATCAGATCGGAAATGAACAGATACTTGCTCTTGTTGTTACCTTGCTCTGGGAAATCATAAAATGATGTTATGCCTCTAACTTGTGCCTATAATATAAATGCATGAATGTTTAAATTTCATCTCAAATCATCGGTGTACATATGTCATCTTGCAGATCTTTAACTTGGCACATGTGCTTATGCGATGATATGTTATGTATGCAGTGTTATGCATTCTAAAAAGGCCTTAGTGCATGTTATGAGCGGCGTACACATACAATGTTATGCATCCCATACTACATAATATTGTATGTAACGAAGAAAAGTAAACGTGCTAATGGGCATCCATGTGATGATGGTTATGAATCACATATTACATAACCAACACATGTTGCCACCTATGGTGGATCCATATACAAACACATATTATGCATCCCATACTACATAATTAATATACCATGTATACTTCTTTTCATGTTATGAGTGTATTGTTCGTGCTTCCATTAAGATCTACTGATGACATATCGGTGTGTGTATGCAACGAAATGATACGATTAGAGTTTTGCTTAAAGGAATGTTGTTCGCCTGGCTTGCCAAAACAACCAACCCTCTTGCACAACCTCCCTCTGATACCAACTGTCACAACCCTCATTTTCTCTATATTAAAGAGTGTGTCAGAGTAGAGAAAGTATGCGCCGTGATGCCACTCCATGCAGGGGACAACAGCAGACGCTAAGGCTACTCGTCCTCATATTTACATCATATAAAAGATTTATGAAATTAAGTTAAAAACAATACATATAAGTTATTTGAGTTGCTGACCGTGTCCCTTGGTCGGGTGGACCACTATTCCAAAGGTGAGAAAGTATATAAGTTTTACGCGGCGGAAAATACTGAGTTGATTCATTTGTTATCCTATATGAGAATGAAGGCCTAACATATTATAATGATGATGTGACTTCTATAGTTAATATATAAAAGACTTTTATAGCGCATAAAAATAGTAGATTTTTGCAGTTAAAAATTATGTCATGCCAATATTCCAGAATGGATTTTTGTATACTTTAAAATAAGTAAATGCATCCTAAAATAAATCTTTCCCAGAGGGCAAATAAAAACTAGTAAAAAGTAACATCAGTATAAGCAGCAAGTAATCTATCACAGAAAAAGTCAAAGACTATGGGCGTCAACAACTGATACGAACTCATAGAAAAAACTGACAAGTCTAAACAAAGTCAACTACCTCAAAGCTCTGAGGTGAAAACAAACGGCCGCAGCAACCCGCAACACCAGAAGCACAACATGGTCAGCTAAACTTACTACTGCTCTGATCCTGAGGCATTCAAAAGAAGAACACCTCAGAAGAAAGTTACAAATGGTGCAAAAATTAAGGGAAGACCAAACAAACCTCAAACTGAACGAGATCTATAACACGACTGCAAAAAAAGGTCAGCAGCAGAGTAAAAGGGAGCAAACAGTAAATCTAGCTGAGCAAGAATGGCTAATCCAATCAACTAGACAGAACAGAGTACCATACATCAGAAGTTCATACTTTCATCTTTCATTAATATTCATGTTATTCATCATGATGGTTAAAACTCCAAAATTATTTACGGTCACGCGGCGACCCGGCGGTTTTATTTGAGAAAAAGGCGGAAGTGATTTTTTTAGAAAACGGGGCGCGCGTATTTATTTATTTTGGATATAAAAAGGTTTAGATCGAGTTTTAACGAAAGGAGGCAAGTGCACCTATCGTGAGTAGTACAGGATATTCCGGGTGGAATATCGAGGTCGTATTGTTCTCGGGTCTAGTTCGATTATTTCTACTCTTCCCTGGAGGGGACTATTATTTTACCGATAATTATCTTGTCGGGATATTTTATATATAATTAAAAAGGCAGAAAAAGGCAGAAAGAAAAATGAAAGCATGAAAAGAAAGCTTGAAGGTGGTGCCGATGAAGAGCTTAACTCGATGGCACCGAGAAAACAATTGAACTAAAATAGACTTTAAATAAAAAGAGCTCCTAAATTTCTAATTAATTAAGGCGGAGACTTGGCCGTGGAGGTTCCACTAAAATGAGCTCACCTAGCTATAGGGCTATCGCTCACCTGAACGCTAAGACTATTCGACCGGGCTCTCGTCCGACGAAGGATTCCTCTTAACACCCGCATTACGCTAAGAACCCCGCTATTGGGTGGGGAACCCAATCCGGTAGAGTTGGCGCGCCTCCTCTCTCGAGGGTTAGTGCGGAACTCTCTTTGCCAAGGGGTGATCTGTCCATACGCACGGCCTCTCGGTGAGCGTATGGAAAACGGAAATAGGGCCCACACATCGATATGTGGTCCTACGCGTCGTTAACCCCGGGCAAACCTTAAGTACTTTTAATTAGAAAGATATGACCTTTAATTATTTTAAGCTATTTTATCTGTCCCAATGCTCTTCGATGCCGAGGGCTAAGAACGATTAGCCACTCATCGGAATGGGGACGACTTGCGGGAAAAGCAATACAGAAAGCAGAAAATGGAAAGCAGGAAATGAAAGCAGTAAAATAAAGCAGTAAGGAAAGCAGAAAATTGCAAGTCCTACCCAAACGAGTAGGACTGAAGAAAGCTGTAAATTGTGAGTCCCGGCGCAAATGCGTGGGCGGGTGAAAGAAAGCGGGTCCTACTCAAATGAGAAGGACTAAATAAATGCAACACACGCACACACTCGACAGAAATTAAAACTCACGCACACGCTCTCTCGACATAAATGAAAACACACACACTCTACAAGAAAGTAAACACACTCTATCGAAATAAAATCCAGCCATTAAACTCAAGTGAGTAGGCGGAAAAAAGGAAAATTACAAACTCACGCACTCTACAGAAAGTAAAATAAGCGAGCGCCATTTAACTCTTAACGAGTAGGCGGAAATAAATGCGCATACAAAAAAAATTGCAAAAAACTAAGTTACCGAAAAATAAAAACAACTGCATTTCTACCGCTAAAATGCGGTAGAAATGCATAAAAAGCGAAAATAAAAATTAAACGGGAAGAAAGTTTTTGCAAATAAACGCAAAATGAAAGTGATCGAAAAATAAAAACGAATACATTTCTACCGCTAGAATGCGGTAGAAATGCATAAAAAGAGAACGAAAAAAATAAAAGAGCTAAAGATTAAAATGAAAAACTAAGTGCGCGAAAAATTAAAACGACTATATAATCATTCCTATAACTCTGTAAAACTGATTAAAAAGTGAAAATAAACTGAAAATAATGAAAAGGTTTTACATCCTAAAAAGAAAAATCTAACTTAAAAGAAATGAAAATCACTTTGAAATCAATTTTATGGGTTTATAACAATGAGATAGAAAGCTATAAAAAACTTAATCTAAACAAATCTAAAGAAATTATGAAAACATAAAAGTAAAACTCTAACCTCATACACACACACAGCCATTACAAAGAGAACAAAAACTAAGTTAAAACAAAATGAAAAATAAGATTGCTTAAGAGAGTTTTGCTTAGACTCATTCCAACACCATATAAAGAGACGAAAATAACACATTTTATTAAGTAAAAACACTGTTACAAAGGAACAAAAACAAAAAGCTAAGGAGAGGGGGAGAAAATATCTCTTACATAGCATTTGGAAGCATTTCGGCAGCACAACCCCTAAGCAAAATGGTTCAAAAAAAGGAACCGAAATCCTAAGCAGAACCTCTGAATTTATAGAAAAAATTTACATGGGTCACGCCCTTGGTCACGGGCGTGACAGGGTGCGTGACAGTACTATTTGAGAAGGCGGCCGGCGATTTGACGGGAAATTGGACTTTGGGCTGGACACGTGTCGGTCTCGCAGTAGTCACGCCCCAGGTCACGGGCGTGACTCTGGGCGTGTCAAGCAGGTGGATCTGGGCGCGGTGCGCGCCGAAAGTCTTCGGGCAGGTCTTGTCTGCCAGGCGCAGTGGTCACGCCCCAGTTCACGGGCGTGACTCTGGGCGTGTCGGCTGGTGTCGACACTCGACGAATGTCGAGCTGAAAGTGTCGAGTGGAGTGACACAGGCTTGGGTCACGCCCCGTGTCGGGTGACACGGGCGTGACCCTGGGCGTGTCAGGCTTTGCACTTCAAAATCTTGCTGATTGACGGAGTTTGTCGTGTCACGCCCTGGTCACGGGCATGACCAATATGTCACGGGCGTGATATTGACTTTTTTAGCAGATTTTTGATTTTTTCTGAAAAATAAAATAAAACAAGTCAGCAAAATTATTTACAAAAAAGGAGCAATTTATTAAGCAAAAATATATAAAAAAGACGAAAAAAAATGAAAACGACTAAATTAATGTACAGAAAAATAGGTATATTTACAATTCATCAAATACCCTCATACTTAAGCTTTTGCTATTCCAGAGCAAAAGTTGGAGATGAACTTATTAGGAATAAAAGAAATCATAAGTTTAGCTACTGCTTGACTTAATTAAAAGGAAGATCAAAATAAACATCCGGGGTTAAAGAATTAAATCCTAATTTATGAAATGTTATGAATAGAGGAACAGTTTCAAAAAGACTTCTAGATAAAATAAAATAGGAAGCAAAAATTTATTTTTGTTAGTTTAACAAAGATGGATTGGATTTATATAAAAAAACTTTAGCTTAAAAGAAGTTAAAGGAAATAATGCAATTTAAAAGTTATGCTCTCAAAAAATTTTAAATTAATTCTAGAATCATTGAAATATGCTAAGTGGTTTGGTGGTTTATGAAGAAGGCTTGAATATTGAGGTGAGGTAATTTTTTCTCGAACCTCCATTTTTTTCTTTTTTGGATAGTTAGGAAAACGAAATCTTATTTTCCTAACACATAATAATTTTTTTCTTTCTTCATAAATAATAAATAATCCAATGTATATGTGTAGGAGTAATGAATTTTATCCTCTTACTCCATACATATAATCTTTTTAAATATTGGGTGCCTATGTTTACGGAATGAAATCTTATTCCCATTGACATAAGATCTTTTAAGGGAAAGGGGTAAACATGTCAAGTAAGACATGAAAAAAATGGAAGTGGGTTTATTTTTCAAAAAGAAAACTAGATTTTAATCAAAAAGTTTTGAGAGCAACCTTTTTAAAATGAACGTTCCAATGTTTCTAAAAGCAAAGAGTAGAAATAATTGAAATCCATGGATGTTATTTTCTAACATAAAAAACGAGCTTCTATTTATAAAATTAGAAATGGTGGTGAAAAACAAGTTCCCTATTATAAAGAAAAGACATAAAAAAATTCTTTAAATCTTAAACCCAGACACTTAAATCTATCAAACTTTAATTAATAAACGAATAGTAAGCAAAGAATAACTAAAATTCGCATATAAATTAACTCGAAACTAGATTTTTGGAAAGCAAAAAGCGTTAAGATATGGTATATTCGAATTATTTTGTTACATAATTTAACAAAACATTTTTTTTTGGAATTTTTATAGTTTTTATCATTTTTTTTGTGTTTTAATTATTATCTTTTTAAGATTTTTAGAGTTATTATCTTTTTTTGGTATTTTTTGTTTTTCTAATTTTTTTGATTGATTTTTGAGTGTATTTTGATATGTAATTTACAAGAATGAGGAGAGAAAGAAGTGTTATTTAAAGAAGATAGGGGGGAAAGAGAGATTTTTAAAAAAAAGTACAAAGTAAAAACTTGATTGCAGCACCCGCGAACAGACTCTTATTTGAATGGTTGGTTCGATGAGTCGAACGTCGCGGGCAGGCGGAATGCAAGCTTTTACAAATAAGAAAAAGGGGGGAAGATTTTTTTTTTGTTTTGAAGTTTTTATGAAAATAAAAACAAGGGAAAAATTTTTTTTAGGTTTTATTTTTTTAATGTTTTTGTAATTTTATGCGTTTTTGTAATGTGCAGAAATAAAGAAATACGAAAACACCCCCATACTTAAACCCAACATTGTCCCCAATGTTGCAATCTAAGTATGCAGAACACATAATATATAAAATATAATAAGTACAAAAATAAAAAGGGAGGGTAGGAGCTTCCCTGACGATGAGTACGGGGAGGCGCAGGTTGAAACCCTGCATTATTTAGAAGGAAAAGCAAAAAAGATAACAGAAAAAACAAAAAAAAGATAAACTCGGCCTAAAGTGTGCGGGCGGTAGGGGGTGACAAGTGCGTGGGACTCGAAGCTGACGTCTTAGCTTGTGAGTGCAAGAAAAATGCGCTCCCCTATCGCGCAGAAGAGTGGAAAGCGCGCCGAAACAAAATAAATTAAAATATAATAAGTTAAATTAAATTAAACAAAATATATACATTAGCTTTTTGGTTTTTTTTTAGATTTTTTTTTTAGTTTTTTTTTTTAGTTTTATATAGTTTTTGCTTTTATTTTTTATATAAAAAGAATGAAAATAAATTTTTTCTTCTTTTTTTTTATTAAGTTTTTTTTTGTTGTTTTATTTTTTCATTTTCATTTTTTTTGGGTTTTAGTGTGTTTTTTTAGTGTTTATTTTTGTTTTATAGTGTTTTCAATTTTTTAGTTTTTAAGGTTTTTCAAAAAAAAAAAATATTATGTTTTATAAGTTTTTCACATTTTTTTTTGTTTTATAATTTTGTAATATTTTTTTTATAGTTTTTATTATTATTATTTTTATATTTTTGTTGACCATTTTTAATTTTTGATATATATAGATATAGGTAAAATTAATAGATTTCCAGGGTTCAAAATAACGAAACCAAAAATTCCCCAGCAACGGCGCCAAAAACTTGATGGTTAAAACTCCAAAATTATTTACGGTCACGCGGCGACCCGGCGTTTTTATTTGAGAAAAAGGCGGAAGTGGTTTTTTTAGAAAACGGGGCGCGCGTATTTATTTATTTTGGATATAAAAAGGTTTAGATCGAGTTTTAACGAAAGGAGGCAAGTGCACCTATCGTGAGTAGTACAAGATATTCCGGGTGGAATATCGAGGTCGTATTGTTCTCGGGTCTAGTTCGATTATTTCTACTCTTCCCTGGAGGGGACTATTATTTTACCGATAATTATCTTGTCGGGATATTTTATATATAATAAAAAGGCAGAAAAAGGCAGAAAGAAAAATGAAAGCATGAAAAGAAAGCTTGAAGGTGGTGCCGATGAAGAGCTTAGCTCGATGGCACCGAGAAAACAATTGAACTAAAATAGACTTTAAATAAAAAGAGCTCCTAAATTTCTAATTAATTAAGGCGGAGACTTGGCCGTGGAGGTTCCACTAAAATGAGCTCACCTAGCTATAGGGCTATCGCTCACCTGAACGCTAAGACTATTCGACCGGGCTCTCGTCCGACGAAGGATTCCTCTTAACGCCCGCATTACGCTAAGAACCCCGCTATTGGGTGGGGAACCCAATCCGGTAGAGTTGGCGCGCCTCCTCTCTCGAGGGTTAGTGCGGAACTCTCTTTGCCAAGGGGTGATCTGTCCATACGCACGGCCTCTCGGCGAGCGTATGGAAAACGGAAATAGGGCCCACACATCGATATGTGGTCCTACGCGTCGTTAACCCCGGGCAAACCTTAAGTACTTTTAATTAGAAAGATATGACCTTTAATTATTTTAAGCTATTTTATCTGTCCCAATGCTCTTCGATGCCGAGGGCTAAGAACGATTAGCCACTCATCAGAATGGGGATGGATTGCGGGAAAAGCAATAAAGAAAGCAGAAAATGGAAAGCAGGAAATGAAAGCAGTAAAATAAAGCAGTAAGGAAAGCAGAAAATTGCAAGTCCTACCCAAACGAGTAGGACTGAAGAAAGCTGTAAATTGCGAGTCCCGGCGCAAATGCGTGGGCGGGTGAAAGAAAGCGGGTCCTACTCAAATGAGAAGGACTAAATAAATGCAACACACGCACACACTCGACAGAAATTAAAACTCACGCACACGCTCTCTCGACATAAATGAAAACACACACACTCTACAAGAAAGTAAACACACTCTATCGAAATAAAATCCAGCCATTAAACTCAAGTGAGTAGGCAGAAAAAAGGAAAATTACAAACTCACGCACTCTACAGAAAGTAAAATAAGCGAGCGTCATTTAACTCTTAACGAGTAGGCGGAAATAAATGCGCATACATAAAAATTGCAAAAAACTAAGTTACCGAAAAATAAAAACAACTGCATTTCTACCGCTAAAATGCGGTAGAAATGCATAAAAAGCGAAAATAAAAATTAAACGGGAAGAATGTTTTTGCAAATAAACGCAAAATGAAAGTGATCGAAAAATAAAAACGAATACATTTCTACCGCTAGAATGCGGTAGAAATGCATAAAAAGAGAACGAAAAAAATAAAAGATCTAAAGATTAAAATGAAAAACTAAGTGCGCGAAAAATTAAAACGACTATATAATCATTCCTATAACTCCGTAAAACTGATTAAAAAGTGAAAATAAACTGAAAATAATGAAAAGGTTTTACATCCTAAAAAGAAAAATCTAACTTAAAAGAAATGAAAATCACTTTGAAATCAATTTTATGGGTTTATAACAATGAGATAGAAAGCTATAAAAAACTTAATGTAAACAAATCTAAAGAAATTATGAAAACATAAAAGTAAAACTCTAACCTCATACACACACACACCCATTACAAAGAGAACAAAAACTAAGTTAAAACAAAATGAAAAATAAGATTGCTTAAGAGAGTTTTGCTTATACTCATTCCAACACCATATAAAGAGACAAAAATAACACATTTTATTAAGTAAAAACACGGTTACAAAGGAACGAAAACAAAAAACTAAGGAGAGGGGGAGAAAATATCTCTTACAAAGCATTTGGAAGCATTTCGGCAGCACAACCCCTAAGCAAAATGGTTCAAAAAAAGGAACCGAAATCCTAAGCAGAACCTCTGAATTTATAGAAAAAATTTACATGGGTCACGCCCTTGGTCACGGGCGTGACAGGGGGCGTGACAGTACTATTTGAGAAGGCGGCCGACGATTTGACGGGAAAGTGGACTTTGGGCTGGACACGTGTCGGTGTCGCAGTGGTCACGCCCCAGGTCACGGGCGTGACTCTGGGCGTGTCAAGCAGGTGGATATGGGCGCGGTGCACGCCGAAAGTCTTCGGGCAGGTCTTGTCGGCCAGGCACAGTGGTCACGCCCCAGGTCACGGGCGTGACTCTGGGCGTGTCGGCTGGTGTCGACACTCGACGAATGTCGAGCTGAAAGTGTCGAGTGGAGTGACACGGGCTTGGGTCACGCCCCGTGTCGGGTGACACGGGCGTGACCCCGGGCGTGTCAGGCTTTGCACTTCAAAATCTTGCTGATTGACGGAGTTTGTCGTGTCACGCCCTGGTCACGGGCGTGACCAATATGTCACGGGCGTGACATTGACTTTTTTGGCAGATTTTTGATTTTTTCTGAAAAATAAAATAAAACAAGTCAGCAAAATTATTTAAAAAAAGGAGCAATTTATTAAGCAAAAATATATAAAAAAGACGAAAAGAAATGAAAACGACTAAATTAATGTACAGAAAAATAGGTATATTTACAATTCATCACATCAATAAAAAAAATGATAATGATCAGCTCGACAATAAAGAGTACTGTGTCGGGGAGAATGGTACACAATGCGCACACACCCAACCAACATTCACCATGCTGAGGGAGAAACCCCAACGAGCACATACCAAGCTAAGGTAATGTGTCGGGGGTGAATGTCAACAATGCGCACAGACTCAATCATAAGGCACTATGCCGAGGGAGAAACCTCAACGCGCACAGACCATCTGTGTTTCTTTAGTTACGTAATTATACTTGCAGAGCTTCCTTTTATTCATCACACACTCAAGTTTAACCAACAAAGTGGACTACATAAGGACATTTTAAGGGTCAAACAAAGTGTAGTAAACTCAAAACAATGAGACGCACTAGGTGACACAATGATCTACATGACTCGATAATTAAAGTGGCAGGACAACCAAATTGGTTTACCAAATCTACAAAACAAGAATTGGGGGTAAAGGTTCAATGAAATAACTTAGAAATTTAAAGACAAGTCACAATCCAAGAAAAATAACTTAGAATTTGACAGACAAGTTTTAATGAAATTTGGAGATATTTTTCAATGAAATATAAACATGACAAACTCAATGAAATCTGGCAAAATAGATAGGAAGGAAGCAAAAGAGAGGGCAAGAACACCACTTGCCTCGATTTTACTGGAAAGATCCTCCGAACCACTCCTTCTCGTAGATCGGGCTTAAGAAGACGATGGAAATCAAAATCTAACAAAAATGGCGAAAAATTGGAGTTTTGGCCGAAAACCGTAGCGAGAAAATCAAAAGAAAAGGGGAAGATATTACCACGATGATGAAGCTATCCCTGAGAGTCTTCCGGATCTATGATCGGTTGGGAATATTGACCGTCAGAGCACCGTCTGCGGCCACCCGAAGAATCACGGAACACACACACACACTCTCTCTCTCTCTCACGCCTTTGGTTCGGGAGATGAACAGGAAAGTCGGTCCAGAGTGAAGAAGGGGAATAAATAGGTATTTATAAACCTAGGGTAAAAAATCAGGATAACTGCACTGAAGAAAAGAACCGAGTTCCGCTGAACCGGACCTCTCGAGAAGGAAGAATCTATTCTCGAGAACAAGATGTTGTTCTCGAGAAGAAAGAAGCTGTTCTCGAGAACAAGAGGACCGTTCTAGAGAAGGAATAGGTTGTTCTCGAGAAGAAATAGGTTGTTCTCGAGACGAAAGAAGATGTTCTCTAGAACAAGAGGACCGTTCTCGAGAACTAATAGACTATTCTCGAGAACAAGAAGGTTCATCTCGAGAACAAAGGGGCTGCTCTCGAGAACAAGACAGCAAAAATCCTGAGAAGAAGGAAACACAACTCGAGAACAGAAGAAGTCGTTCTCGAGAACAAACAGAGAAATTCTCAAGAGCCAAAAGGGCAGAACTCGAGTACATAAGAAAAATTCCTCGAGAAGGGAAGGCAGTATCTCGAGTGCACAAGGCAGTTCTCGATAGTTAGAAGGCTTTCTTGAGAACAAAGCGACAACGACCAGAGACCAGAAGGAAGAACAAGGCATCAAGCTCGCATGATACCAACAGTAAATATTCATATTCAAACATTTGAACCGAGAAATGTGAGTTCAAACAGAGGTCCAAACGCGCGTTGAATTAAACGAATTCAACGGTGACGACAAACCTAGAATTCGACATATCATTCTTGAGACACCATCATCAAATGCTTTCACAAACAAAAGAAACTCACCACAATAGTCAAAACACGCGCCGAGACTCCAAAATTCTCGGATTGCAACAAAACTGGACAAAACCAAAGTCTCAAATACCTCATCCTTAAATTAAGGAAAAAATATCTAATCACAACAAAATCCTAAAAACTTGTCAAATAGACCCAATAGATGTAAAAATGCACAAACGGTGCAGCGCCGACATCAAAACGAAAGAGGGTAACGCCCTAACGTGGAAATTATGACGTTGACAAACCAAATAATGACATCAGAAAATCGGGGGCGTTACAATAGAAGTTGAAACTGAGCTGTTAGATCAGGAATACTCTAGAGAGGGGGTGAATAGAGTATTTAAGGCTTATAAAATTTTCTGGCTATTGCAGACAAGTCCTATTGCTGTAAGAAATAAATTAAAAGATAAAACACAACAATAACTAACTAACAATCACAGCCGCAACAAGAAACAAAAGAAATGGCAACCAGACGACACAAGAAATTTATAGTGGTTCCCCAACCTGGGTACATCCACTCTTCTACCACCCTGGTAGGAATCCACTCAGATTTTTGATCATGTGGTCAAAAACCAAATCTCAAGTCTTTTGGTCACGTGACTTGTAACCAAGAATCACTTTTGAATGGAGATGACAACCCTTTATAGAGAGGGGTGAGAGGTGATGGTGTCTTCTCTGTCAACAATCAGAGAGAAGACAAGTGGATATGATATTAGCATGTAGCTCCCCCTGAGATGTAGAATAGTTCTGGGAAATCTGGAGCTTTGTTGCAGGGTGATAGGCCTTCAGTCTTTAAGCCTTTATCAGAGAAATCTGCAGGAACTTCTTGACAGATGGAGTAGTTGTTGTCCTTTGAAGTTTCCTGGAGTGATGAAGAAAGAAGACTCTTGATTTAGATTGATTGTTCATCTTCTTCAATAGCTGATCTGCCTCTGGCCTAGGGCTTCTTTTCTATATCAGAAAGCTATGAAAGAATGATGGAGCAGAGAAACTCTTGAAGACAGAATGACTGTAATTCTCTATGTGTCTTTGTGTGTCTGTATCTATTTCTTGTTTCTCTATCTATCTGTGTTTCTTGTGTGTATACAGGAAAAGAGAAAAAAATCTCTTTTATATTTTTTGAAGGAATTTGTCTTTCGAAAATTGAATTCATCTGCTGCAATAAATGCTGACGGCCTAGATAATAAACTGCATTGATTTATTTCCCCAACTGTCCCTTGAAAAAATGGAAAGCAATAATTCTGATGAAAGTCGTGATCAATGCACCGTCCAACGGTAATATTCAGAGAATATTTTATCATTAATCATTCAAAAATTATTGCCATAGAATGAGGACAGAGGAAAGAAATACTAAGTCTTGAATCGTCGAACAGATGACAGAAATCGTCGAGCTGAATCCACAGTTTGTCGAGATGAGTTGCTGTGTTCGTCGATCAGATAACTTCTGTTCGTCGATATGAGTTCCAAGATCGTCAGTCGGATAATAGAACTGCATGCCTCAGAAACTTTGCCTTTTCTGTGTTTGAAGTTCGTCGAGCTGATAACTGGCTTCGTCGACTGGAGTTGATTTTGGACTTAGAATAATCACAGATGCTTCTGAAATGAAAGAGTTGAAGTATCCTGAAATCGTCGGGCAGAGAACTAAGTTCGTCGACCTGAGTCTAGAGAACATAGTCTTGGACAGAATGCAGAAGGTAGAAGATCGTCGAGCAAAGAATAGAGTTCGTCAAGTTGAGAACTAAGTTTGTCGACCAAAGTGTGATTCTAAGGACTTAAAATATCTTGATGTTTTCTGAACTTGAAGTGTTGTTGTAGCATCCAAGTTTTCGTCGACCAAAGAATAGTGTTCGTCGAGCTCAGCTCAGAGAATTTTTTCTGAGATCGTCGAGCTGAGAACGACAATCATCGACCTGAGTTCGACGAACGTCGAACTCATTTTACAGTTTGAATTCTTCTAAGTATTTGAGTCTCTAGCAGTCTGATGTTGGCTGGTCCATGTGATGTTGCTACTGAGGACTTGGCCTAGACTCTATGACACAACTATGACCCTAGCTATACATTGTGGGTCACATGATCCTAACTTAGTGGACCTAGCCCAAATCTTACTATGGATCCAACAATCTCCCCCTATTTGGGTGAGGTCACTAATTACAGACTAAAATAAAACAGAAAATAAACAAAGCAGAAAAAAAACATATATCTGGCAGCGATCAATAACATATGCAGCAGATATATATATGCATAAGCTTTGTTCAGAATATAGAGCAGTTATAGATAATTGTAGAAAAAAAATAAAGGAGTTCAAAATTTACTTCTTCTGTTTCTTTTCCTTTGGCATTTCTTCCTTACTCTTCTCTCCAGGATTTATAAACACAATCTCTCTGTTTGGATCTGAAGCTTCCACTTTTGTCATGGTCATATCAACTATCCCTATAATCTTCAAAGATGTGGCTTTGGGGACAACTGCTTCTGGGTGTAACTTCATGTAGTCATCAACATTGAAAAATTTGTTTGCTTTCTCAAATCTTTTAAGTTCCTCTTTCTTGTACTTTGACATTATTGAATATTCAGAAGGATCCTTTCCTTCAGCTTTGGCTTTGTTAATCATAGAAAGGCCTGCTAGTTCCTGGAACATGGCCATTCTAGCAGTAGTAGCTGTCTCTGGATCTTCAAAAGGAACGGGAGGAGAGGATGGTCTTTTAGAGCTTTCAGCTAGTTGATGTTCAATGAATTGTTGTTGTTGTTATTGATGTTGCTTTCCTGAAGAATACTGCCTGTGTTGACTGCTTTCATATGATCTCCCTTGGTTTCTTTGATATGTTTAAAGTGGGGCAGATCTTTGAGAAGATGTGCTTGAAGCACCAGTATCTGGAGGAGGTGAAGGAGGTTGATCTTTTCTGAATCTTTGAACTGCAGGAGGAGAGTACCTTCTGCTTTTCTTCCTCTCCTTCTACTGATTTTTGGATAACCACATCCAAGATGGCATCCCTTTGTATGGAGTTATCTTTTGGAGAATATAATGGAGAGTGTCATTATTTGTATTTGGCTTTGGAGAAGGAGGAGGGGGGATTTTCTTTTCTTGGATACTTGCTTCCTCTTGGGTTCATCATCATAATCATCATCCTCATCCTCATCATCATCATTATCAGATCCCTGAGGGTTATCATATAAGTCATTTGGAGCTTTCAGAGCCTCAGCAGAAATGATAGGCTTTTGAGGAGCTGGAGGTAGAGATAGAGCTTGAGCAGGAACTTCAATAAGAGCTGCAGGAGAAGCCACAAGAGAAGAAGGAGAACTCATTCTGACAGTGCTTTCAGCAGCTGCATTTTCTTCTTCTTCAATATCAGCCAGGATCAAGTCATCCAGAGTTGGCATGGGAGAGTCATCCATTACAAAAGTTGGAGCAGTGATGACTTCTTCTAGAGATGGCATGACTACTGGTTTTGAAACAGCAAAAGTGTCCCTGAGTTGCTTGGCAACATTTGGAGAGATTGAGGAAGTATATGGAACAATAGCCAAGGATGGCTTAGTGTATACTGCTTGAATTACTTTCAAAAATGCAGTATCAAAAACTTTCAGTAATTGAACTAAGTCTACTGTGGGATTTAACATGAAATCACCAACAGAAAGAATTTCTTTAGTAACTATTTCTTCAGTAACTAACACATCAAAGTCCACGTCAGTCTCAATGAAATGAATCAAATCAATTAAATATGTATCATCTGGTATAAATTCTGTATCTGGTATTACTTCCTCTATATCTTCTATTGCTGGAGCTGGAGAAACTTGTTGGGTATTGTATCCAGAATTACCTGGATTTGAGGAAGCCACCTGTCAAGCTAAGATGAATTCACAATGTATTTGATGAAACATCTTAAGTTGTACTTGCAGCTCCTCCATGCTAAGTGAACACCAATGTCAGGGTGCAGTAGGTCAATATACACGGGTCTGCAAGACGTAATCCCTTGTTGAGCAGATCAGTGTGTTGGCCTACGTGTACTCTCTCTATTGGAGTGCACTTACTTTCAAGTACAGGGCCGTTCATATGCAAGAGAAGACTAGTAGCATGGATGGGTCAAGGAGCAGCTCCTGGGTGGAAGACGAAAATTCGTCCAAGGCAAATTCGACGAGAATCACCAAGTGATTCTCGCCGATTCGGCGAGAATCACTAGTGATTCTCGCCGAATCGACGAGAATCATTAGTGATTCTCGCCGACCCCTTCTGGCTATCTCAAAACGGTGCCAAGTAAGATTCGGCGAGAATCACTAGTGATTCTCGCCGAACCTGTGGTTAAGCAGCTCATGACCAAGTGAAAATCGTTGAGAATCAATAAGTGATTCGGCGAGAATCACCAGCGATTCTCGCCGATTTTCACTTAGCGATTTTTCGTGATGCTCCTGAACCGGATTCTGCAGCTGTCAATTTTCTGGACCGGGATTTAGGGATTTCTATTATGGGTCCCACAAACGGTCATATTGGAGTTAGCTACGGTGTATAAATACATGGGTATTTTGAACAGTAAAACACAGAGAAAGAAACCGAGCCGTGACGTAACCCTAAAATCGCGATTCCTCTCCGCCGCCGCCGTCGCGCTCGGGCACGTTGGTCGCCGTCAACAATCGGGAATCCTTCGTGATCTCCGGCGACAGAAGCTTAGCAAAGCTCTGAGTCTCACGTGTCTATCCGAAGATCTCTTGTCTCTCGATTTGTTGACCGTGAAAAACTCCCCCGTCCGAATCGATCGAGACGACTGATCCTAGAGTGACCGTTGGTAGACTAGCTTGCTTCGCAATGAAGTTTGGATCTCCAAGTTCAGCAGCCGCTCATCATCATTGCCGCCGATCCCGAAGCTAGCCGCCGCTCGTGTCGCCGCCGCCGGTTCCAGGGAGATCCTCTCCAAGAGAGACCAAGGTTGTAGACTCTTCGTTGACTTCA
Organism: Platanthera guangdongensis; assembly: GCA_039583875.1. Lineage (NCBI taxonomy): Eukaryota > Viridiplantae > Streptophyta > Magnoliopsida > Asparagales > Orchidaceae > Platanthera > Platanthera guangdongensis. The sequence goes on along the minus strand of CM077150.1, from coordinate 131,563,079 downwards.
CGAACACGTCGTCGAACGAAGAGGAACACCGTAGTCTCCGAAAGAAGTTTGTATCTCGTATACATTCTATATTTACTTTTGTTGTAAAGGAACTTTTGTTCCGTGTTGTAAGGGTTGGGTGCAACCCGTTTTGTGGGAGTGTTGACTCTCACGTGTGGAAGGGTTCCTTCCGTTAGTGCAGGGATTGGATTTCAATCCTGTTGGAGAAGAGACCGAGTCGTCCCTTGTTGGGAGATAGGTCAAAGGGGGAAAGTGGATGTACCCAAGTCGGGGAACCACTATAAATTGCCTGTGTTTTCTGTGTGCTGTGCTGTTTATTTTTATTGTGCAGGTACATTCGTAAATTCCGCAAAAGCGCTACACGTCACCTATTCCCCCCCCCCCCCCCATAGGTGCACTTTGCCGACACTAGGTGGACTTTCAAGTGGTATCAGAGGGAGGTTGCTCATCAAAAAGGTTAACACCTTGAGTAGAATCCTGCCACCAGTGTCAGAAGCATGGATCTGGATTATGAGATACCGCCACTCAAACTCCCCGCATGCACAAAGGATTATTATCCCATCTGGAGAATGAGAGTGTCATTTCACCTTGATGCTATCGATCCTCGAGCATCCTTCATCCTGGAAGAGGGCCCGTTTATTCCCATGAAGACCTCCGACTCTGGGATCCAAGTGCCCATGGGCATTGCTGAGATGTCAGAGACGGAACTATCACTATTTCACTTGGACAAGAGGATTCGTCAAATTATTATGGATATCTGGTCTGGAGCCTCTCGCTCTAGATTAGAAAAATGTAGGACGGCTAAATCCATGTGGGTGATGATATCAGAGTTGATGGGGGAGTCAGAGAAAGCTGGAATATGTTGTCAACCAGACGAGGAAGCCTATGTGGGGGTCCTCACCTCTGAAGATGAAGGCAAGCATCACTCGGACAACATCAGAGCTCCAGTGTCCGTCTCAGAGACTGACGAGACCAGTGAGGAAAGCAGCTCTGATGAGGATGAAACAATGGTCACTGATTCTAATGACAATGACACAGCTGAGCAGGTAACTTCTTCATCCTGCCCTATATCTTTTGACCTTTCTGAAGAGAGAAACTGCTCTCCTCCAAAAAATTCTGATTCCCTAAAGAGAGCCCTTCAGGAAAGCAACCTACTTGCTGAGGAGCAAGCTCGAGAGATTGCTCGACTGAAGATCTTGTTGGTTCTCCAATTGGCGTCCAACAAGGTCAAGGACTCTAAGATCTCAGCTCTAGAGAGTAGTCTAGATAATGAGAAAAGAATAGTATCAAACTTCTCCAAAGTTGATGCCATTAAGAGAAAGCAAGAAAACGGGTGGATCTCCCGGATTATCAATTCGTGGAGAAATGGGGAAACGGTATTCCGACCTCCCACTCCAAGCAGGAAGGCAACTCATCATGCCTTCAGGTATGACCACAGGAATAGTCGTGGTCACGGCAAGGGTGATCTGTCCCCATGTGGAAACGTCCATAGTGCAAGGGCCGTCATGGCCACCCATGAGGAAATACCTAAGGCTCATTCTGAGCTCTTTGTATTCACTGCCACTGCCTCAACACAGTGTGGATCTGCATGTCCCAGCTCACAGAAGACTTCTCACCACTCGAGGACACGGGATAGAGAGGATAGAAGCCATGATGTCAGGTTCCATGGGGCCTCTGTAAGGGAGATGCCTGAAAGAATGGCACCACCTTCCCGGCCTCATAACGCTCACAACATGCATTCTTTCCACCCTTCCACGTGTCACGATGGAAGAGGAATTTTTGTGACAAGATCATGCCCTATCCCGTTTATACCTAGGACCGTGACTACATCAGTCACTAGATCAGGTCGGAAACGGCGATACAACATTCACCCATGTTGGTACTGCGGCAAAGTGGGGCACTTTGCCATCGACTGTTGGCACAACCCCTCTGTGCCCACAGCAAGGGCTTATTCACATTCTCGGGACAGAGGTAGTCTTCCAGACAGGGTTTCTGAAGGAAGGCAGTTGCGTGCTTATGCTAACAGGAACCTAGGACCCAATATGATTTGGGTTCCTAAGGTAAAGTAATTTTTTTTTGCAGGGTAGTCTAGGTTTCCGTGAATATGATGGGAACTAGACAGTAGGTGGCTCAAGACAAAATTTGAACAAGCGTCTGCAATAACAGACGTGATATCTACTTGAGCATACTCACATTGAGCTAATAATATGTTCTACCTGTGGGACTTAAACGATGACTCTCAAAATCCCAGGTACTCATGATCAGTTCCAAGACTTGAGTCATTTTCAATTGACAATTACATATATATATATATATATCATTATATACAGATACTTCTTTGTATATCAGTGTATGTATGCACGTCTAAGGATAGGTTAACTCGATACATGCAAACCTTTATACATCAATAAAGAGTTAACGAAGATATGTCATTGTGAATCTCGACAACTCACAATTGACATCAAGAAGTGTTTGGAAAAGCATCGCTCAAATCCAAATAGATTGTCTTTACAATAAATATGTATTTATCGTTCTTATATTGACTTGACATCAGAAGAATTCGAAAATGTTGCAATGCTTCCTAACGTGAAAATTCCCAGTAGGGAAGCCTTTCAATTTCGGATTAGACAAATCCCGCCAACCCATTATATACTCAGAATCTTGGTATCATTTTTATACTTAGTAAAGAAAACCGCCGAAAACCCTTCAATTTCGGAACCTTGGAACCTTTCAATTCCTAGTTAAGAAAACCCTTCAATTTCATTTTTTATATATATTTAAGAATCCCGCCGAAAGGGCTCGCCGACCCTTCACCTTCCTCAAGTATCCCGCCGAAGGAGCAAGCGATACTAGTCCCGTCGACTCTCGCAGAAACCACGCCAGTTCGCAAAGCTTCTTCCGTCGGATCCCGCAAGGTTTCTCCTTTAGAAATCGCGCAAAGTCCTCGTCGGATCCCGTATCGCCTTCGCAAAATCCCGCAAGTTCTCCATCGTCTTCCCTTAAGTTCCCGCAAGGTTCTCGCAAAGTTCTCGTCGAAAGGCTCCCGACGAATCCCACCGAAGCTCGCACTGTCGATCTCCCCAAGTTTCGATTTTTCTCCGCTCGAACCAACTCACCGTCTTCACCGCTAGGTATCCCCTCACCCTCACTGGGACGTGATCACTAGTATCACTTCTTTTTTTTTTATTTTTGACTAAGCGAAGAATAGGGCTTCTCTCCCTAGATCTGAAATGGCTCCAAGGACAACTGCTGGGTTGGTCTCTGGTTGCGAGCTTGTTCGAACTGGGTTTTCTCACGCCTCGGACGAATTCCGCAACATCATTCTGATGCTGGAAGAGGCTAGGCTCACCTTCATCCTGGAGCACCCTTGCAAAATCCTGGACAAAGAGGTGCTGGAGTTCTTCGCTACCGCAAGACTCCGAAATGGCGACTCCGTAATCAAAAGCAAGGTGGCTGGGGCAAAGGTCAAGCTGTCTGCCAGCAGGCTGACTCGCTACCTGCAGCTTTCTAGCTCGGAGCATGAGGACTATCTGGAGGACGAGGACAAATCCAGAACTCTCTTATTCTGCGGTCTCCCACGGGGAACTCGGTCAATAAAGAGAAAAGAGATGAATGAAGAAGGGAAGCTCCTGTCTGACATTATTGGAAAGGTGCTCATCTGCAAGCCAGGCTCTCATGACCATATCTCAGGGGATATGTTCAAGATCCTGATAGCTGTCGTCTGCCGCAAGAGGTTTAACTGGGGGGAGTTGCTGTTCGAGAAGATCAAGGACACCTTGGGCTCTCCAAGTTTTGGCCGCATCTTAAGTCTATATCTAAACCAGCTAAATGGAGACAAATTCGACATGAGTAAAGGTGTCCCTCTCCACTACCTGAAGAAGATGGACTCAAGTGTGTTTGATCAATGGGAGAGGCGTATTGGGCAGACTGCAGTGGAAGAGCAACAGGGAGTATCTCCAGCAGTAACCCCCGGTGAAATTCCTGATACCCTGACTGCAGGAATCGAGGGGGAGCCTCTACCCTCGCATACTGATGTAGTATCTGAAATCGCCCAGGTGGCCAGGGCTGCTGTGGCCGAAATTCAAGAAGAAAGTGATGCTGTACTGGAAACTGCTGACCAAGAATTGGAAGAGGCTGCTGATATAGATGATTTCTTGGATGATGACGGAGAGGAAGATGGGAATGAGGGGCATGAAGTATTGGAGCATCCGGATCTTGTTGAACCTCCATCTGAAAAGCATGCACCAGTGGAGGGGGAGTCCGATAAATCTCCAGAGGCCGCCAGCATTCCTCCATTAGAGACTGTGATTGTATCCAGCTCTACAGATGCGTCTGCTGAAGAGCAAGGCCACGAAGTGCCTCCGACTATTCCGTTACGAGATGAGCTAGCCACTCACACAGTAAATGTCATTCAGGGAATTGTGAATGAACTCAAAGACTCCTTTGCTAACGCTCAGAATAAACTGCTGAAAAGGATTAAGACTTTGAAAATCTGATGCTCAAGAATATGGTGGAAATCAACCATAAACTGGACGTGATGGAGAAGAAATTCGAAGAAAAGTATACCGCGGCCGGCGAAGCTGTCACACTCCTTATGGCCGGATTGAAAAAGAACACTGATACTCTTGCTGTCGTAAATCAAAATGCACATGTTGTCGCCAACAACATTCAAAAGTTTGACGGTAATATGGTCACTCTTAACGTCAATCAGCAGGCCTTGGTCTCTGAATTCTCCAAGACCACGAAGCATATTGATGACTCCCTACATTCCTATGCCAACTGCATCGCTGTCGAAGCCAAAAAGGGGGAGAAAGAGTATATAGCTAAGTTGGCCAAGCTTCAAGAAAGCATGAGCACAAACTTCGCACAATCAAGCAAATATGTCTATGAGAGCTGCTGGTGGATGCTCCAACAGGCGTTAGGTACGTTAGGCGTCGTTCTGCCTTAAAATCCTGCAGGTATTCATGTTCCTGAGACATCTATGGCCGCTGAGGGAGTATGTGCTGCTGAGGATTTAAGTACAAGTGCTGCAGATGTTCCCACAAATGACGCTGATGCTAGGGCTCTCTCCAAAGCTAAATTGAGGAGCATGTTTGACCAAGAGGCCTTAGCAAAAGCCAGGGGAAAGAGAAAAGTTCAGGAAGGGACCTCCAAGGAGACTCTAGCTGAGAAGAGAATCAGAATGAGTGAGGAGGATGTACGAAACGAAAGGTGGAGTCCAGTTTCAAGGAACATCATCTTAGACACCTTCTGGCTGCAAGAAAGAGGAGAGTCGAAACGAAGTATATAGCCAGTATGAGTGGGAAACGCACAAAACGTTTGAAGCGAAACGCAACATCTTTTTCAGAAACAACAAGGATGCAGATAAAGTTCCTCCTCCTAGGTATTACCCGAAGCCCAAAGAATACATGGAGAGGCAAAGCAAGAAGTACTTGGCTCAAAATCCTAAGGGTGACTTAGCTAAGGAAAAATAGTCAATAACTTATAGCTTGTCACTTTGTCTTAAGAACATTTAATGATTAGTGTTATCATATGAACAATTCTGAGATTATATGTGTATATATATATATTGGCATATATATTTGAATTTGTGAATGACTCAAGTCCTGATCTGGTTGCATATATTCTCTTTTGCTGCATGTTTAATTTCTGAATGCTATGTTTATTATTTGATAGGTGTTATTCATCTTAGCTAGTAGGGTTTTGGCTTCGTCAAATAGGGGGAGATTGTTGGGTATTGTATCCACAATTACCTGGATTTGAGGAAGTCACCTGTCAAGCTAAGATGAATTCACAATGTATTTGATGAAACATCTTAAGTTGTACTTGCAGCTCCTCCATGCTAAGTGCACACCAATGTCAGGGTGCAGTAGGTCAATATACACGGGTCTGCAAGACGTAATCCCTCGTTGAGCAGATCAGTGTGTTGGCCTACGTGTACTCTCTCTATTGGAGTGCACTTACTTTCAAGTACAGGGCCGTTCATATGCAAGAGAAGACTAGGAGCATGGATGGGTCAAGGAGCAGCTCCTGGGTGGAAGACGAAAATTCGTCCAAGGCAAATTCGACGAGAATCACCAAGTGATTCTCGCCGATTCGGCGAGAATCACTAGTGATTCTCGCCGAATCGACGAGAATCATTAGTGATTCTCGCCGACCCCTTCTGGCTATCTCAAAACGGTGCCAAGTAAGATTCGGCGAGAATCACTAGTGATTCTCGCCGAACCTGTGGTTAAGCAGCTCATGACCAAGTGAAAATCGCTGAGAATCAATAAGTGATTCGGCGAGAATCACTAGCGATTCTCGACGAATCGTCGAGAATCACTTGGTGATTCTCGCCGATTCGTCAAGAATCACCAGCGATTCTCGCCGATTTTCACTTAGCGATTTCTCGTGATGCTCCTGAACCGGATTCTGCAGCTGTCAATTTTCTGGACCGGGATTTAGGGATTTCTATTGTGGGTCCCACAAACGGTCATATTGGAGTTAGCTACGGTGTATAAATACATGGGTATTTTGAACAGTAAAACACAGAGAAAGAAACCGAGCCGCGACGTAACCCTAAAATCGCGATTCCTCTCCGCCGCCGCCGTCGCGCTCGGGCACGTTGGTCGCTGTCAACAATCGGGAATCCTTCGTGATCTCCGGCGACAGAAGCTTAGCAAAGCTCTGAGTCTCACGTGTCTATCCGAAGATCTCTTGTCTCTCGATTTGTTGACCGGGAAAAACTCCCCCGTCCGAATCGATCGAGACGACTGATCCTAGAGTGACCGTTGGTAGACCTAGCTTGCTTCGCAACGAAGTTTGGATCTCCAAGTTCAGCAGCCGCTCATCATCATAGCCGTCGATCCCGAAGCTAGCCGCCGCTCGTGTCGCCGCCGCCGGTTCCAGGGAGATCCTCTCCAAGAGAGACCAAGGTTGTAGACTCTTCGTTGACTTCACGAACACGTCGTCGAACGAAGAGGAACACCGTAGTCTCCGAAAGAAGTTTGTATCTCGTATACATTCTATATTTACTTTTGTTGTAAAGGAACTTTTGTTCCGTGTTGTAAGGGTTGGGTGCAACCCGTTTTGTGGGAGTGTTGACTCTCACGTGTGGAAGGGTTCCTTCCGTTAGTGCAGGGATTGGATTTCAATCCTGTTGGAGAAGAGACCGAGTCGTCCCTTGTTGGGAGATAGGTCGAAGGGGGAAAGTGGATGTACCCAATTCGGGGAACCACTATAAATTGCATGTGTTTTCTGTGTGTTGTGCTGTTTGTTTTTATTATGCAGGTACATTCGTAAATTCCGCAAAAGCGCTACACGTCACCTATCCCCCCCCATAGGTGCACTTTGCCGACACTAGGTGGACTTTCAAAACTGAGACTGGAGCTACTGCTAGAGCTGCTTCAGCTTCTTCATTAAGCATCTCCCCCAGCCTGGTTTAAGTAGGAACTTGAGTCAGGCCCCTAAATGAAGAGGGGGCAGCAGTGCAGGCAGAGAGTTGAATGGAAAGGGTGGAGATAGAAGTAGGAAGAGGTGTAATGGCCTCTGCTATGAGAGATTTGAGTATAGGAGTGATGAGAGTAATTACAGAGGAAATGGTGGAGGGATCTAGAGGTGGAGTGGCAGATGGTGTAGTAGAATGTTGGGTGGAGACATTTAGAGGGATGGTAGATGTTGGAGATGATGGAGGAGGGACATCTTGAATGTTTGAATCTGGAGGGGAGGGAGAGTTGAGGGGGGAAGTCAGAAGACCAAAAGTTGGAATGGAGGATAGGTGAGGTGGAAGAGGATATGATGGTGGTGTTGGAGCTGGTAAATCAGTAGGGGATTGAGGTGATTGAGGAGGAGTGGGTAGATGGTATTCCTGAATAGGAGATGAGGGATGTTGGTAAGATCTAGGGGTGGAGAGGTGGCAGAATATGTAACTGCAGTAGTGACATAAACTTGTTGGAGTTATTGTTGGAGTTGTGGATGTGGTTGAAGAGAGGGAGTATGAACTGGGTAGGGTGATTGGTGTTGGGTTGCTAGAAGGGATGGAGGTGTGGGGATGATCTCTTCAGTAGGGTGGGGAGTGGCTCTTACAGCCCTGGTGCTTTCAGAAGCTGGGGTGGAAGAGGTTGAAGCCTTGGATGGCTTAGTTATGGTCCTCTCCCACCTACCAAATAAGGCACATGTGAGCCTTTTGCTGGCATTTATGAATATGATCGGTGAGACCAGGGACTCAGCAGCCTTCTCCTTCAGGAAGATCCCTAGGATCCTTCCAAAGCAAACTTCCTTTTTGTTGTTCTTTTTCCTTATCAGATCAAAGATGATCTGAGCCCAATCCACATTCTTCTGATTAACCACTGCACACATAACCAGAAACTGATGTTTGGTTATGTAATCATGGGTAGTATACTTACCCAGCAAAACCTTCCCAACAATATCTGCCAAAAACTTAAATTCTACAGATAGATGTTTCTTCAACAGCTTATTGGTGTTATCTCCAGTATAACACATCAAACTTAACATCTTATCAAATTCTTCAGAATCAATGTCTAATTGTTCTTCTCCATTAACCAATCCAAAAATTTCAGTAAGTACGGTGGGAGATAAAGACACAGAATTACCCACAATTGTTCCTGTCATGGTGTTCTCCTCTGATGTAGATGACGTGTAAATCCATTCTCTAATTTCAGTTGCAGACAGTTTGATTCTATTAGTCATCAGATTTTTCAATTGTTGTTCTTCCAAAAGTTCCAGAATATGTAGAAAAATAGGATCTGATTGTTGAAAAGAATTGAAGTTGACGTCAAATCTAGTGTCAAACTTCATTATGTCTAGGGCTCCTGCTGGAATCGCCACAAAATCACCTGCAAGAGAGACAAACAGCGATCGAGTGCAAAGGGAACAGAAAGCGCGGGACGGAGGTCGAAGAAAACCTAGTTATAAGATTTTATGGAATATGAATCGACAAACTCCGTTCCACGAAAAATAAGAAGTTCTTCGACCTGAGATCGACGATATAATTGATAGTTAAATAATTCGCCGAGATCAGCTGGAAGAGTTGAAGACATTTCTTCGAGCTTCATTTGGCGAAATTTTTCTGAAGTGGATTCATCGATCTCCGTTCGACGAAAACAACTTCACTCACAGAGAGTTCATCGATCTCCATTCGACGAAATTCTCTCAAACTTTCCTCAGTTCGTCGAACTCCGTTCGACGAACTCTGGAAAATTCATCGAGTGCAGATAGAACTTAAACTAAATCTTCTCCATTGATCATTCCAAGCTGATTTATAAAGAATAGATGATTTCTCTCATCCAGAGGTTTGGTGAATATATCAGCTCTTTATAAATCAGTGTAAATATAGAAGAGATTAATTTTGTTTTTGTCTACATACTCTCTAATAAAATGATGCCTAATGTCTATATGCTTAGTCCTACTGTGATGAACTGGATTTTGTACTATTGCTATAGCACTTGTGTTATCACAAAAGAGAGTTGAATTATTTAAGTTAAGACCATAATCTAGTAATTGATTTTGAATCCACAGCATCTGGGAACAACAACTACCAGCTGCAATATACTCAGCCTCAGCAGTTGAGGTAGACACAAATGACTGTTTCTTACAAGACCAGGATACCAACCTCATACCAAGGAACTGACAAGTCCCTGAGGTGCTATTCCTATCAACCCTGCAACCAGTAAAGTCAGCATCTAAAAATCCATTTCAATTAAACTCTGACTCAGCTGGATACCATAGGCCTAGACTAGGACAACTCTTTATATATCTCAAAATCCTTTTTAAGAAAATCAGATGAGATTCTTTTGGGTTCACTTGGAACCTTGCACAAAGGCATGTGGAAAACATAATATCAGGCCTGCTTGCTGTAAGATATAGTAGGGACCCAACAATGCCATAATTTAATTTTTGATCCACAGGTTTCCCATGTGCATCAGAGACAATCACAACATTAGTAGCCATAGGTGTTTTCTTTGTTGAAGCATCAGTCATCCCAAACTTCTTTATAAGCACTTTAGCATACTTAGCTTGAGATATGAAGATGCCATCATGCAACTGCTTCACTTGGAGACCAAGGAAGTAGGAGAGCTCACCCATGCTACTCATTTTAAATTTTGAATGCATGAGGTCAGAGAACCTCTTGCATAATTTGGAATCAGTATACCCAAATATAATGTCATCCATATATATTTGTTCTAACAGTATTTGATCCTTATGATGTCTAGTGAAAAGTGTTCTATCTGCAATGCCTCTGATGAATTTATGCTCTATCAAAAAGCTAGCTAGGGTTTCAAACCAAGCTCTTGGAGCTTGCTTGAGACCATAAAGAACTTTATGCCATTTAAAAACATGATTAGGGTGAGTTGGAGAGACAAAACCTGGAGGTTGTTCAATATAAACCTCTTTTTTAAGTACTCCATTAAGGAATGCACTCTTCACATCCATCTGATATACTTTGAATCTTTTGTATGTTGCATAGGCTAGAAATATTCTGATGGCCTCCAGCCTTGCAACTGGTGCAAATGTTTGGTCATAGTCAATCCCTTTCTATTCCCTATAACCTTGAGCAACAAGCCTAGCCTTGTTCCTCACAATCACTCCTTGGGCATCTCGTTTATTTCTATATACCCATTTGGTTCCAATGAGTGGATAGTCTTGGGGTCTTGGAACCAAATCCCAAAGTCTACATCTCTCAAATTGATTTAATTCCTCCTACTTTGTAACGATCCAGTGGGGATCTTGCTCAACATCGTGTATGGATTATGATTCAAGCTGAGAGAGAAAATAGGTATGCATCACATCTTGATTGAGTTGATGCCTTGTTTGTACACCTACTAATATGTCTCCAATCACTTGAGATCTGGGGTGATCCCACAGTGTGATTAAATCAGTGGGTGGAGTTGGTTGTGCAACATCATCTTGGATTAATTCCTCTTGTGGAATTGTGTTTGCTGTTGGAGGAGGTTCACTTCCTTCAATGCTTTCATCTTCACTCTCTTCATTAACTTGTGTAGAAGGATGTGTTGGAACCTTTTGGGTAAGGTTTAGTTCATCCAATCTCTCACACAAGTGAGGTACCTGCAAAGGGCTATTTGTAGAAATCTCTTTCTCCTTGCAATACATGTTAGTTTCTTGAAAAGAAACATGAATGAACTCTTCAATTTTTAATGATGATTTATTAAAAACCCTATAGGCTTTGCTTACTTGGGAATATCCTAGAAAAATTCCCTCTTTAGCTTTAGCCTCAAACTTTCTAATGTATCTTTTGTTATTATTGTGAATATAGCATATACATCCAAATACCTTAAAATAGTTGATTTTAGGTTTCTTCCCTTTAAGTAATTCATAGGGAGTTCTATTCTTCAATTTATGTATCAGGCTTCTATTCAGGACATAATTTGTAGTGTTTACAGCCTCTGCCCAAAAGGTTAGTGGCATGTAAGCATCTGCAAGCAATGTACCTGCAGCTTCAATGAGTGTCCTATTTTTTCTTTCAGCTACCCCATTTTTTTGGGGAGTTCTAGGAGCTGAGAAGCAATGTTTGATACCTTCCTTCTCACAGAACTCATGCATAATAAGAGACTCAAACTCTGTGCCATTATTACTTCTGATCAATGCAACATGAGTAGAGAACTCAATCTATATGGTCCTGAGAAAATCTGTAAGAACCTTGAAGGTATCTGAATTAGATCTCAGAAAGGATACCCAAGTGAACCTTGAGAAGTCATCCACAATAACCAAGGTGTAGGATTTCCCTCCTAGGCTTTGTACAGTAAATGGTCCAAAGAGATCCATGTGTAGTACATACAAAATCTTAGGTGAATCACTTTTATTTACAGATTTAAAACTTGATTTACTTTGCTTGCCTGATTGACAAGCCCTGCAATGGCCTTCCTTCTTGTAGGGACCAGATGGTAGACCTCTAACAAGGTTGTCTTTTGATAACTTAGCAATGTTTTTCAAGTTTAAATGACCTCGCCTTTTATGCCATAACTCATTCTGATTACTAGTTATATTAAGTTAACAGATATCAGAATTGACAGATAAAAAATAAACTTTATATATATTGCCTTGTCTATTCCCAATTTAAACAGTTTGGTTTTCTTTATTAGAGATAAAATGTACCTAATAACCTTCATCACATAATTGACTTATAGACATGATGTTATGCTTTAGGCCTTTGACATATGTCACTTTCTTGAATGTGACAGCTCCGGTCTCCACTTCTCCAAAACCATATGACTGGCCACATTTGGAGTCACCAAAGATGACATTTGGCCCCAACTTGGACTTGTAGTTGGATAGAATGTCCTTAATATCTGTCATATGTTTGGAGCAACCACTGTCCAAGTACCCGGTTTGATTCACACTTGGACAGCTCTTCACCTGTAATGAAAAATAGTTAAATGTTCTTGACCCAGGTTACCTTGGGTCCTTTGTTTTCCTGGTATGAAAAGATGGAAATAACAGAATATTCTGGTTGGGATTTATATCCTAGAGGGTGATATCTCCTAGGTGGTATGACACAATCAGCTAGTGGATTAAAAGCTTTCCTGTAATTATTTAAGTTTCTGTTATATTTAAAGTTTTGGTTAAGTCTTTCTGGGTTCGACAAATAACTGTGAGTTCGTCGACCAGAGTTCGACGAATTGGGTTGAGATCGTCGATCTCTGCCCAGAGAATGAACATATCCATTTTTTGTGCCCCATGTTCGCCGACCTCTGCTCGACGAACCATACAGAGTTCGTCGATCACAGTTAGACAAATAATTATAGTTATAGTTTGCATTCAGAGTTCGTCGATCTGGGTTCGCGAACAGACTACATTTCGTCGATCTAAGTTCGATGAATTCTGCTGAACCTTGTTTTTACTTAAGGTTTTCTGATTTTTGGTTTTTGACCTATTGATTTAGGAACATTTTCTGTTGTGGGTTTATTGTTTACTATTTCTTTCCCTTTAGTAGAGACAAATTTGATGGGGGTAGTTAAAATATTTTTCTGAGGATGGGGGGCAAACTTGAAGAAGCACCCAAGCCTAGCTTGCCATTAATTCTGGCATTAACAGTGCTTGTGATGTCCGTCAGCTTAAGGCTTCTTCCATTGAGAGTTTCCTCAAGTTGTTTAGCCTCACAAAGCTCAGTTTTTAGCAGTGTTATTTGTTCATTAGCTAAACACAACTCATCCTTTAACCTATTATTTTCAGAGTTAATATTTTCCAAATTTCCTAGTTTCTCCCTAAGAGTTTTAATCACTTTTTCTGAGTTAATTAGGTCAATACACATTGTTTTAAATTCAACTTTAAAAGAATCTGAATTGTAATCAAAGGAAGACAATACCTTGTCAGCTTCAGAATTTGAAGCTTCTTCATTATCTGTGTCCTCGTCTTCTAAATGGCTCCTAGAAGCATCAATTGCCATGTGGCAAACCTCCTTCGCCCTTGCTTCTTCATCATCTTCACTGGAGCTGGAAGATGTTGATTCTTCTTTAGTCTCACTCCAGGTATCGCACAAAAAACCTTTCTCCTTCTTCTTGTATTTGCTGGAAGAAGGTCTGCTGTTGTGCTGTCTCCTGGTATCCTTTTCTCTTCTCTTTTATTTCTTCTGATTCTCTGGACACTCAGAGATGAAGTGCCCAGGCTTCCTGCATCCAAAACACACAACTTATTTAGTTGGTGTCTTTTCATATCTAGGCTTGTCATCCTGCCTTGATGACTTCCTCCTGAAATCATTCCTTGCCATCTTATAAAATCTTTTGGCAAAGGGACTCATGAGTTCTTCATTTGTTGAAGGAGTCTCTGTCTCATCAGCAACTTTGAAAGTAATGTTATGCTCTTTTCTTGCTGGAGGGGGTGTTCTTTGCTCAACTACCTCCCTAGATTTAATTAGCTGTTCATAGGACTTTAGTTTGCCTAATAGAGATTCAGTGGATATCTCAATTAGGCTTCTGGCCTCCTTGATGGGCCAGATCCTTGAATCCCATGAGCTTGGGAAGCACATAAGGATCTTATCATTTACTTCAGTCAAGCTGATTTCTTCATCTAAGGTCCTTAGCTCACTGATGATGGAGCTAAGCCTGTTGTACATCACTTCAACTGTTTTTGCTTCATCCTTTTTGAAGTTTTCATATTGTGTGATGATGTTTGATCTTCTATCTTTCCTCTCATCTACTGAGCCAGCAACCATTTGGTTGAGTGAATCCTAGATTGCTTTTACAGAGGTGCACTCAGCCACCTTCTGAAAGATGTCATCTGACATAGTCTGAGCCAATATGTTCATTGCCTTGGCGTCAGCAATCTTTTCATTCTTCTGGGCCTCAGTCCACTCAGGTGGTGGAACTGCAGTAGTTCTTGTAGATGTTGCAGAAGTTGAAGCTTGAGGGGGACCTGTCAAAATAGAGTTGTATATATCCTCATCAATAAAATTCATGTATAATTTAATTCTTGCCTTCCAGATGGCAAACCTGTTTAGGTTGCAAACTGGAGGTCTGGTGCTTGCATAATCCTTGTTCTATGATTAGATGTGTATATAAATCTAAATGGAAATAAAAAAAAAATTTATATCTAACAAAGGATCTTTGGTTCAGTGGTTAGTTTGTACAACCAAAGGAACCTTCTCTGATACCAATTGAAAGTGAGCTGTTAGATCAGGAATACTGTAGAGGGGGGGTGAATAGAGTATTTAAGGCTTATAAAATTTTCTGGCTATTGAAGACAAGTCTTAGTGCTGTAAGAAATAGATTAAAAGATAAAACACAGCAACAACTAACTAATAATCACAGGCACAGCAAGAAACAAAATAAATGGCAACCAGACGACATAAGAAATTTATAGTGGTTCCCCAACCTGGGTACATCCACTCTTCTACCACCCTGGTAGTAATCCACTCAGATTTTTGATCAGGTGCCTGACACCAATGAGCTTTTGATCAGGTGCTCAAAAATCAAATCTCAAGTCTTTTGGTCTGGTGACTTGTAACCAAGAATCACTTTTGAAGGGAGATGACAACCCTTTACAGAGAGGAGTGAGAGGTGATGGTGTCTTCTCTATCAACAATCAGAGAGAAGACAAGTGGATATGATATTAGCAAGTAGCTCCCCCGGAGATGTAGAATTGTTTAGTGAAATCTGGTGCTTTGTTGTAGGGTGATAGGCCTTCAGTCTTTAAGCCTTTATCAGAGAAATCTGCAGGAACTTCTTGACAGATGGAGTAGTTTTTGTCCTTTGAAGTTTCCTAGTGTGATGAAGAAAGAAGACTCTTGATTTAGATTGATTGTTCTTCTTCTTCAATAGTTGATCTGCCACTGGCCTAGGGCTTCTTTTCTGTATTAGAAAGTTGTGAAAGAATGATGGAGCAGAGAAACTCTTGAAGACATACTGACTGTAATTCTCTATGTGTTTGTGTGTGTATGTATCTATTTCTTGTTTTTTCTGTCTATCTGTGTTTCTTGTGTGTATTCAGGAAAAGAGAAAAAAATCTCTTTTATATTTTCTAAAGGAATTTGTCTTCCAAAATTTGAATTCCTCTGTTGCAATCAATGCTGACGGCCTAGAGAATAAACTGCATTGATTTATTTCCCCAACTGTCCCTTGGAAAAATATAAAGCAATAATTCTGATGAAAGTCGTGATCAATGCACTATCCAACGGTAATATTCAGAGAATATTTTATCATTAATCATTCAGAAATTATTGCCATAGAATGAGGATAGAGGAAAGAAATAATAAGTCTGGAATTGTCGAACAGATGACAGAAATCGTCGAGCTAAGTCCACAGTTCGTCGAGCTGAGGTACTGTGTTCGTTGATCAGATAACTTCTATTCGTCGAGCTGAGTTCCAAGATCGTCGGTCTGATAATAGAACTGCATGCTTCAGAAACATTTCCTTTTCTGTGTCTGAAGTTCATGGAGCTGATAACTGGCTTCGTCGATTGGAGTTGATTTTGGACTTAGAATATTCACAGATGCTTCTGAAGTGAAAGAGTTGAAGTATCCAGAAATCGTCGGGCAGAGAACTAAGTTCATAGACCTGAGTCTAGAGAACATAGTCTTGGACAGAATGCAGTAGGTAGACCAAAGATCGTCGACGAAAGAATAGAGTTCGTCGAGTTGAGAACTAAGTTCGTCGACCAAAGTCTAATTCTAAGGACTTAGAATATCTTGATGTTTTCTGAACTTGAAGTGTTGTTATAGCGTCCAAGTTTTCGTCGACCAAAGAATAGAGTTCATCGAGCTCAGCTCAGAGGATTTTCTCTGAGATCGTCGATTTGAGCACGACAATCGTCGACCGGAGTTCGACAAACGTCGAACTCATTTTATAGTTTGAATTCTTCTAAGTCTTTGAGTCTCTGGTAGTCAGATGATGGCTGGTCCATGTGATGTTGCTACTGAGGACTTGGCCTAGACTCTAGGAAACAACTATGACCCTAGCTATACATTGTGGGTCATATTATCCTAACTTAGTGAACCTAGCCCAAATCTTACTAGGGATCCAACGGAAGCATGATTTCATATCAGAGTTGGTGTAACTTTTACATAATTAACCTCTTAAATTCTTCATTTTTTTACTGACTTTTGACTCAGTTGCTATGGTGTGACAGTTTTTCTATCTTGGTTTGGTGACACTTGGACTTCTCTTGACTGTTTACTTTTGTTCTAATTTGCCACTTGTTTATTTTCTTGTTGAGGTGTTCTTTATTTTGAATGCCTTAGGCTCAGAGCAGTAGCGGTCCGAGCAGCTAGAGTTGGTGGTTCTTGGCGTGGGCTTAGTAGTTGTGGTTTTCTTCCCTTACCTTCGTGAGGTAGATTTGTTGTTCTTATTTTTAGTTCAGACATACATTTTGTTCTTTTGGTTAGTGTCAGGTTGTTGATGCCCACAGTGAATTGTTTTAGATGATATACTATTTGCTAGTTGTTATGCTATTTCTTGTTGTTTGTCATACTTACTTGCTCCCTGAGATAATTTTATGTTAGGATTTCATGTTAGTTACTTTCAAAACATAAAATGATAAAAACTTTTACCTCGTACTCATAGCATCTCTTTAAATCAAATATCACCCTATTTTAACGAAGTAAATGCTCGTTTTCTACTTATACTAACTCTAGAGGTGTGTATATCATAAATAGTCTTGTTGGATCTTCATACTCATATAGGATAATAACTGAAATAAACCAACTATTTTCTGTTGCATACATATATTTTCACCCATGCACTAGTTGATCCACTAAGTCGAGGGACACAGCCATAAAAACCTAAACTCAAACTATATCTTCATTATAACAAACTTGAAAAATTTCATGAAAAGTGTTAGGAGTAGGTTCTTTCCTGAGTGTTTGTAGTTGTCCCCTGCACGGCATGGCATTACAGTGCAAATTTTCTCTTACTCTGATACATTAGTAAATGCTGAGAAAATACGGGTTGTACACCAAGCCCCTCCAAAGTCAGGCCCAAGCTCGTCTGACCAGTGGCATGCCTCTCGCAAGACAAAACAGCCATTTTACTGGAATTTTACTACCACTTGCAGTAGTGAGCTTCCACCGTTGTAGCTCTGTCGACATGTCGTTGGGCCATAACCTAGGGTCAAAGCCTTCGGTCACCTTCACAATTATTCTAGCTACCACCCACGGCAGTTAGCTACCACCCATGATAGCTCACAGACCTATAAATAGAGCATGTTTCCTCTCTTTTCAAACACAATCCTTCCTAGTTCATTTTAGAATATGAGAGAGCTGTTTGGGAGTTTCTTTGATAGTGTTTTAGCTTATTATTTTTGTGGTTCTAATGTTCTTGTAAATTCTCTTTTTGATCTTGCACATCTACCTATAGAACTGTTGATATTTCCTTGCACTCTTTTAATTGTAATTCCTTTATGCGCTATTTGTAATTTCTCCTTAATAAGAAACAATATAGTTTGTTTTACCATTATTCTCCTCTCTCTCTCTCTTATTATTCCTTCTCTTAATGTGATTTTCATTTCCTCCATTATTATGAGTAACTAAACTTTGTTTAGTGCTTGATCGAGATGGATCCTTATCGACAACAGGAGCTCAGTCATTGTCATCTTCAAGAAGGCGCTTGACGCAATGAAGGTGGAGGCCATGAGGGTGTTGGCCTCGGATGGTCCTCTGTTTGGATTCTCGTGAGAAAGGAAGAAGGGGGGAGGAGGAGTGGAGCAGCACATCACTCTATGGGGGCAGTCCCAAAACTGCAGGATCGTCATCGTGGATTCCCCCTTGCAGTTACATCACCATCTTCGGACGACCTCTCATCGGCGCCTTCTGTTGCATTACCTCATCCTTCCGCCAATGCTTGAAGTACAATGGAGAAGGGATCCGGGTCCAGGTCCGGTGTGACCCCAAAGTAGCAAGCGTGTGGTACGTCACCGCGGTGAACTCCATCAATTGGTAGGAGGGAGCCGAGGAGATTGTCACAACCCGCATTTCCTCAACGAGCACGTCATATCAGAGCAAGAGGAAAAACGGGTTATGATGTCACGTCGTGCAGGGGATAACTGCACATGCTCAGGAAACCCTTTACACTTACTAGACCAAATCATCAGTTATATGCAAGAAAACTGTTGAGTTTGATGGCTGTATACCTCGGCCTAGTAGAGCAAAATTTGGCTGTACGCGGCGGAAAATAATTGACATTAGTTGTGATTTTTCCTTATGCACTCTAGAATTATTATACCATGGGAAATTGTCTGTTTTTATGTGGTTTGGAAATACGTCTTAGTTTACCAAAACATGTATGCATGACATAGAATAGTAGGTTTGTTTTAACTTTAAAATATCTAGTGCAACCTAGCATAAATCCTTCCCAAGAGCAAGTAGACATCATCTCATCCAAATGATTCATATTAGCAGTCTTGCAGTCATATGTAGCAAGTAACGAAAGCCACCAATGGGCGCCAACAAGCTGACACAAACCCATTGGGGTGTATGTATGTCTGTAGAATAAAGTAAAGAACTACCTCGCCCAACAAGCTCGGCAAGCTCCAAGTAAATTTCACCAAACTCTAGCCGCTCAACTGGCTATAACCTGCACCTGAGGCATTCAAGAAAGAACACCTCAGCAATCATCAAGGCTACAACATAGAGCATTATGTTCATAAAATATGACGAAGGGGCTTACCGAACCCATAGCAATTTTCATATAAAACGAGTGGAAAGAACAGGGTGGAAAACAAGTGTCAAACACTGCCAACCCAACGAGTAAAACACACCCAGTGCGTATAACAACCCTCATGCCCTGCCCAAACCTGCAGTAACAACAAGACGACATATGCCAACACCATAACCTTATAACCTCACACATCGAACACGTGCACTTGTGGTAGTGGTAACTCATCAGTACTCAAGGGTTCAACGGTGGTAGACCAGAAGTGCAACGCACCGGGCCAGATCGGGTCAAACAGGTGCAACGCACCATAAAGCACAACCCCCCTCTGGGGCAATAAACGGTGGACACCAACGCATTACCACACCGCCCCTCACATATCCAGCAAATGACACCACACACCAAACGCACGACGCCCTCAAAACTCTCCATAATCCAACCTCAACACACTCACTACATCGTTCCCAAACATGACCACAAATCACCCAAGTTATAACAAGCTTGATAGAGTTTGGGTATCTACTTCACCATAAGCGAACTCCACAAGTAACAACGCCGACCAAACCAACAAGCTTATCATAACATGATGAACAAGAAGGGATCACATGCACAAGCAAAAGTACATGAAGGAGAAAGGTAACGCTACATGAATAAAATGAAGAATTACAGGCATAATAAAGAATTAAGCATAGGGAATGAGATAATTAGGCGGTAAGGATATAATACTTGAAGGAACAAGAGGCTTCATGCTTGTGACTACTAAACAAAAGTAAGAGTAACAAGGCTAACATATTTAGACAAAAGTGAGGTGCAAAACAAGAAGAACAAGGTAGTAAAATTGAAAGGGGAAAGCTAGCTAAACTTGCACAATTAAAGAGCAAGAAAACAAGATTGGCAAGGGTGAAGAACACCGCTTGCCTGAACCGAGACGATACCGCGACGGCTGCTCCTTTCTTTCCTTCCCTTGCCTTAGCTTTTCTCCCTTGCTTTCTCTTTGAGAATGAAGAAGAAGGTGAAGAAAGGGATAAGTGAGGAGGAAGAATCTCTTTCTCGGTCTTATATCTTCCAGAACAGAGCTGGGCCATTTGATCCAGAATCAGAGAAATGAACGGCACAAAAAAAACTGAAAAAAATTTATTTTCGGCCCTGACACGCCATGTGACACGCCCGTGTCACAGGCCGTGTCACTTAAGCGGTGGGTAACCGCCTGACCTCCAAACAGTACACGGCCTGTGATACGGGCGTGTCACAGGCCGTGTCACTGGACACGCCTACCTACATGGCCGTGTCACTTGTACACAGCATCCAGCCAAACATCCCTAGCAGAACACGGCCTTGGGACACGCCCGTGTCCTAAGCCGTGTCACCACAAACTCGCCGAGCGAAGTTCGTCGACAGCGGGACACGCCATGTGACACGCCCGTGTCACAGGCCGTGTACCCTTCTCTCGACACTCGACACTCGACACTCGACATTCGTCGAGCGAAATTCGTCGACCCAGCGGGACACGGCCCGTGACACGCCCGGGTCACGGGGCGTGTACCCCATTCGTCGAGCACAACTCGATGCAAACAAAATTCGTCGAGTCAAGGAGTTCATGCTCCAGGTCACGCCATGGTCACGCCCCGACACGCACGTGTCGGGGGGCGTGTTCCTCTCGAAACTCTGTCGAGCGAAGTTCGATGACCACAAAGCCAAAACACATCCAGAGCTTGGACACGACCTGGGACACGCCCGTGTCCCAGGCCGTGTCACTCAAAAATTTGACCATTTTTCACAATTTTGAAAAGTGTTCCTTTCCCATCCTAGACCATTTCTTCCTTAAGGACTTTTTACCCTTTTTGTTGTTAAATCCAGGAAACATGCTTTCATCTACTAACTCCACAGCTTCCATACAAAATGCCATACAATCAACCCGTTTTGAGAAACAAGACTCAGGCTCGAGAAAGTGCTTGCATTCCCTAAGAGGCCTCACCGAGTCCCCAAAAATAGACTCCGGCTTGCTGGGGAACCGTGCAACTAGGCTACCAAAACATCCACTCGAAAGCCCACGTGAAAACCATGCTCAAACAACGGTCAGAGCCAACGCAACGCCCATCAAGCGTATGCAATCATTCAACGAAAAATAATCTGGGGTGTTACAGTCACTCCCCCTAACAAAACGTTTCGCTTCGAAACTTTTCACTACTTCATATATCAATCAAAGAAGTAATCAAAAAAAACACTAATTCACATACCAGCTGAATTTACGGGAACAAATGAGGGTGAGTCGCACTCATCGTTGACTCGAGCTCCCACATCGCGCTTTCCACATTCTGATTTTTCCATAGCACCTTGACCATAGGAATCTTCGTTTTCCGCAACACGCGATCTTGGGAGTCCAAAATACGGATGGGCATCTCCACATAAGAAAGGTTCGGCGCCAACTGCGGCACAAAGTCCAAAACTTGCTTGTCATTCCGCACACACTTTCGAAGTTGGTTGACATGAAACACGTCGTGAACACCAGGAAAGTTCATGGGTAACTCGACTTTGTAAGCGGATGCACCAACCCCCGCAAGAATCTTGAAGGGACCCACAAATCTTGGGTCTAATTTGCGCTCTTTTCCAAACCTCTTAATTCCAACCATTGTGGAGACTTTCAGGAAGACGAAATCCCCCACATCAAACTCTAACTCCGACCTTCGCCGGTTGGCATACTTTTCATATCGCTCTTGGGCAATTCGGAGCTTCTCCCGAATAAATCGTACGACAACTTCCATGTCCTCGAGTGCCTCTGGGCCCAACAAAGGCCGCTCGCCAACCTCAGCCCAAAATAGGGGAGTCCGACATCGTCGCCCATATAAAGCTTCGAACGGAGCCATTTGCAAGCTTTTTTGATAGCTGTTATTATATGCGAATTCCATAAGCCGCAAACGCTCATCCCATGCTCCGCCATACTCAAGAATGTAGCATCGAATCATATCTTCCACGATTTGGTTTACCCGTTCTGTTTGGCCATTCGTCTGAGGGTGGTAAGCAGTGGAATACCTCAAATCCGTTCCCAAACCCTCTTGTAGACTCTTCCAGAAACGAGAAGTAAATCGGGAATCCCGGTCCGAAATGATATTAATTGGCACACCATATAGTCAGATGATCTCGTTCAAATATAGCGCCGCTATTGTCTTCATCGGGTAGTTGATCTTAAATGGTATAAAGTGAGCACACTTGGTCAACCTATCCACGATCACCTTACGGAGTCATGTCCTCGTGGAGATCTTGGTAAGCCTGTAATAAAATCCATTGAAATGCTTTCCCACTTCCATGTTGGAATCTCCAAGGGCGTCAACTTACCACCAGGCCTCCCATGATCAGCTTTCACCCGCTTGCAGGTATAACATTCAGAAACAAATTGCGCTATATCTCTTTTCATTCCATACCACCAGACAATTTGTTTCAAATCACGGTACATTTTAGTTGAGCCTGGATGGTAGGCCATACTTGAGCCATGTGCTTCCCTACACACCATATCTCGAATGTCTCCAACTGCAGGGATACAAAATCGACCGCGATATTTTATCATGCCTGCGCTATCAATAGCAAAATCTGGTAATTCACCTTTTTCAGTCCGAAGAAAAAAATGTAAATGATCAGGATCCTCCTTTTGATGTTGTCTTGCAAGCACCATCCATGAAGGTTCTTCTACTGCCGAATGACTTTGCGGTTCATATCTTCCAACGGAAATATCCATCAATAGAAATTCCTCCACTAGACGGTCGGCCGAAAGATTAAATAATTTGCCTGTCTTCCGACTCAAAGCATCAGCCACAACATTAGCTTTCCCGGGATGATACTGAATCTCCACATCATAATCAGCTACATATTCAAGCCATCGCCATTGGCGCAGATTAAGTTCCTTTTGTGTGAAGACGTACTTCAAACTTTTATGATTCGTAAAGATTTTGCATTGCGCGCCGTAAAGTAAGTGTCTCCACAACTTCAATGCAAAGATCACCGCTGCGAACTCCAAATCATGCATCGGGTAGTTCTTTTCATGAATTTTCAACTTCCGAGACCCATACGCAATCACCTTTTTGTCTTGCATTAAAACACATCCAAGTCCAACGTGCGACACATCCATAAAAACCTCATAATCTATCCCTTCTGTCGGTAATATCAACACAGGAGCGGTACATAATCTATTCTTGAGTTCAAGGAATGATTCCTCACACTTGTCATTCCACTCAAACGCCACATTATTCTGGGTTAAGCGAGTCAAAGGTGCTGCTAAGGTAGCAAACCCTTCTACAAATCGGCGATAATAGCCGGCCAATCCCAAGAAGCTCCGAATCTCCTTGGGTGTCTCCGGTCTCCTCCACTCCATGACTGCAGCAATCTTTTCGGGATCCACTGAAATTCCATGTTGATTAATAACATGACCCAGAAATGTAACCTGAGG
Source organism: Platanthera guangdongensis (assembly GCA_039583875.1). NCBI lineage: Eukaryota > Viridiplantae > Streptophyta > Magnoliopsida > Asparagales > Orchidaceae > Platanthera > Platanthera guangdongensis. The sequence continues at coordinate 131,539,541 of CM077150.1, read as the reverse complement.
CAACCAAAACTCGCATTTGCTTAGCTTGGCGAACAACTTTTGGTCTCTCAAAGTGGCCAATACCAATCGCAGATGCTGTTCATGCTCCTCAGCACTGTGGGAGTAGACGAGAACATCGTCAATAAAAACCACCACAAACCTATCCAAGCAGTCCTTGAACACCAGCTTCATCATATCCATGACGGCTGATGGTGCGTTGGTCAAACCAAACGACATCACAAGAAATTCAGAATGGCCATGTCTCGATCGAAACGCAGTCCGCGGAATATCAGACTCCCGAACCTTTAGCTGATGATAGCCCGAGCGGAGATCAATCTTCGAAAATACTGAACTGCCACGCAGTTTATCAAACAAATCATCAATTCTTGGCAGTGGGTACTTGTTCTTAATCGTCACCTTGTTCAATTCCTGGTAATCGATGTAAAGCCTCATCGACCCATCTTTCTTCTTCACAAATAACACAGTTGCACCCCAAGGTGATGAACTTAGCCTGATAAACCCCTTTGCCAATAAGTCATCCAGTTGGGTACGCAACTCTGCTAGCCCACGCAGAGCCATTCTATACGGCGCTTTCGAAATAGGCCGCGTACCCGGCTCTAAATCAATGACAAACTCGACATCACGATCAGGTAGAAGACCAGGAAGATCAGTAGGAAAAACATCTGGAAATTCACGCACAACAAGAATCTCCTCCAAACACGACAAAACAGCACTAGTCCCCACAACTGAGACTAGACAAGCAAAACAGTCGGAAAAAAACAACATCCGAACACATACCGCCGAAATCCCTAGAGAATCCTGGCATGAATCACCATAAACACTTCCCGGCTGACCATTGTCCTTGATAAAATCCAAGCGTTTTTCTTTGCACTGGATAACGACGTCATAGCGGGATAACCAGTCCATGCCCAAGATAACATCAAAATCTTCCAAATTGATCACCTTCAAATCAGCCTTCGCTAAGAAATCCCCCAACAAAATGGGAGAATCAAAAAGACCCCGGTCTGCAACCATAGAAGCACCAGAAGGAAACCTCACCAAAAAGGCATTCCCTACTCGATCTGGTGTCAAACGATACTGATCCACAAAGGTTCGAGCCACAAATGAATGGGTCGCGCCAGAATCGAAGAGAATACGCGCCCAACGGTTCTTTACCTTAAATTTTCCTATAAGGGTACATATTTATCTAAGAACTACGCTTAAGAGTCATATACAAAACGTGGACCAGAAGAAGGAATCGAACCTGGGATAACCTGAGGTGACATCTGAGCTTCCTCTGACGAGATCACATTTAACTTCCAATTGCCTTTGTCCAAACGCGGAGGCGGAGGCAAAGCTTGCAGTGGCATTGGCTGCAGCACGGGCTGGTTTTGTGGGCACCTTGCCTTGAGATTTCCCTGTTTGCCACACTGAAAGCACACATTGTCTTTGACCCAGCAATGGCCCACATCATGACCTCTTCCCCCACAACTTGTACACTCCAAGTCTCTGGTTGGCGCACCCTGAATGGAGTGCACCTGCTCCTTCTTCTGCATTCTCAACTGCTTGAAACATCACTCAAACGGGTGACCTGACCGGCCACAGAAGCTACACGTCTCCTTACTCTTCTTTCTCCCAGCAGCTTCTTGGGAGCTTTTCCCTTCCACTAGCTCTCTCTTGTCCGTCCTCATCAACTGCCCTCTTTGTTTTGCATTTTCTATCGCTTCAACCTTCAAAGCAGCCTCAACCACACTGGTATAACTCTTCGCTCCATAAGCGCTTGCGAACTGCTGGACATCACTCCTTAGTCCGCCAAGAAATCTCTTCACTCGGTCATCTTCCGTAGTCACTAGGTCCGGAGCGAACCGACTTAGCTTGCTAAACTCAATTTCATACTCACTAACTGTGAGTTTCCTCTGCTTCAGGTACAAAAAGTCATTCATCAGGCGGTCCCTTTCAACTGACGGCAGAAACTTGCGCCGTAACATTTCTTTGAAGACTTCCCACGAACATCCCGCCACTAAGCTTTCCTTTTCTCGCAACCACCAACTTTTAGCCAACCCTTTTAGTTGATAGGCGGCAAGCATCACCTTCTAGTCCTCGGTAACACCAGAATAAACAAACATTTCTTCCAATGTGATCACCCAATCATCCAAGATCACGTAATCATAGGGAGGTGGTCTAAGTCGCTGAAACTGCGAGATAAAAGTCATCGCAGGAGGAACCATAACTGTGGGTATCAACGCCACGGAATGAGTAGAAATAGTGGGGCCTCTGACAGGCTCTTGCACTCTTGGTGCCAGCCCAGACACCACTGATGACATAGCTTGGAGCTGGGACTGCACATCCTGCACTTGCCTAGTCAAAGCATCATTACTTTGTCGTAGACTATCCATCAGGGCATCATTCTGCGCGCCCGAAGACTCGCCCTCAGATTGGGGAGTCTGCCTTGTCACTGGACGCTTCGACATCCTATAAACACGTTCACCCTCATCAAGCTCAAACCCAACAAAAACACACAACCACTATGTACAGACAATACATGTATAAACATAAACATCAACTGCTAACTTGCTCTGGGAGTTTAAGAATGATGTTATGCCTAGCCTGCGATGACTCACCGTCATCCCATTAACTTATGCCTAAACCATGAATGCATGAATTTATTTGACCCAAAACCATGTGTGTACAGGTGTCATCATGTAAATCTTTAGCTTGGCACATTGTGCTCATGCAATGTTATGTTATGCGTGTTGTGCTATGCATTCTAAAAAAAGCCTTAACGCATGCCATGAGCGGTCGTACGCATCACAATGCTATGCATCCCATACTACATAACATTGCATGTAACGAATAAAAGAAAATGTGCTAGTTGCATCCATGTGGTGAGGTTATGCATCCCATACTACATAACCTCACATGTTGCCCCTATGGTGGATCCATATACAACCACATATTATGCATCCCATACTACATAATATGCCTCGTATATTTCTGTTTATGCCATGAGTGTAGTGTTCGTGCTTCGGCCAAGACGTACTGATGGCACCTCGGTGTGTGTATAATATGATGATGATTAATAATTTTTTTTCCTAAACGGAAAGTTTGCCCGACCAATTGTCAAGCAAACCTCCCTCTGATACCAACTGTCACAACCCGCATTTCCTCAATGAGCACGTCGTATCAGAGCAAGAGGAAAAACGGGTTATGATGCCACGTCGTCCAGGGGATAACTTCACACGCTCAGGCAACCCTTTACACTTACTATACCAAATCATCAGTTATATGCAAGAAAACCGTTGAGTTTGATGGATGTATCCCTCGGCCTAGTAGAGCAAAATGTGGTTGTACGCGGCGAAAAATAATTGACGTTAGTTGTGATCTTTCCTTATGCACTCTAGATTTATTATACCATAGGAAATTGTCTGTTTTTACGTGGTTTGGAAATACGTCTTAGTTTACCAAAACATATATGCATGACATAGAATAGTAGGTTTGTTTTAACTTTAAATTATCTAATGCAACCTAGCATAAATCATTCCCAAGAGCAAGTAGACATCATCTCATCCAAATGATTCATATTAGCAGTCTAGCAGTCATATGTAGCAAGCAAAGAAAGCCACCAATGGGCGCCAACAAGCTGACACGAACCCATTGGGGCGTATGTATTTCTGTACAATAAAGTAAAGAACTACCTCACCCAACAAGCTCGGCAAGCTCAAAGTAAATTTCACCAAACTCTAGCCGCTCAACCGGCTACAACCTGCACCTGAGGCATTCAAGAAAGAACACCTCAGCAATCATCAAGGCTACAACATAGAGCATTAAGTTCATAAAATATGACGAAGGGTCTTACCGACCCCATAGCAATTTTCAGATAAAACGAGTGGAAAGAACAGGGTGGAAAACAAGTGTCAAACACTGCCAACCCAACGAGTAAAACACACCCAGTACGCATGACAACCCTCATGCCCTGCCCAAACCTGCAGTAACAACAAAACGACATATGCCAACACCATAACTGTATAACCTCACACGTCAAACACGTGCACTTGTGGTAGTGCTAAGTCATCAGTACTCAAGGGTTCAACGGTGGTAGCCCAGAAGTGCAACGCACCGGGCCAGATCGGGCCAAAATAGGTGCAACGCACCACAAAGCACAACACCCCTCTGGGGCAATAAACGGTGGACACCAAGGCATTACCACACGGCCCCTCACAGAGCCAGCAAATGACACCACACACCAAACTCACGACGCGCTAAAAATTCTCCATAATCCAACCTCAACACACTCACTACATCGTTCCCAAACATGACCACAAATCACACAAGTTATAACAAGCTTGATAGAGTTTGGGTATCTACTTCACCATAAGCGAACTCCACAAGTAACAACGCCGACCAAACCAACACGCTTATCATAACATGATGAATAAGAAGTGATCACATGCATAAGCAAAAAGTACATGAAGGAGAAAGGTAAAGCTACATGAATAAAATGAAGAATTACAGGCATAATAAAGAATTGAGCATAGGGAATGAGATAATTAGGCGGTAAGCATATAATACTTGAAGGAACAAGAGGCTTCAAGCTTGTGACTACTAAACAAAAGTAAGAGTAACAAGGCTAACATATTTAGACAAATGTGAGGTGCAAAACAAGAAGAACAAGCTAGTAAAATTGAAAGGGGAAAGCTAGCTAAACTTGCACAATCAAAGAGCAAGAAAACAAGATTGGCAAGGGTGAAGAACACCGCTTGCCTGAACCGAGACGATACCGCGACGGCTGCTCCTCTCTTTCCTTCCCTTGCCTTAGCTTTTCTCCCTTGCTTTCTCTTTGAGAATGAAGAAGAAGGTGAAGAAAGTGATAAGTGAGGAGGAAGAATCTCTTTCTCGGTCTTATATCTTCCAGAACAGAGCTGCACCATTTGATCCAGAATCAGAGAAATGAACGGCACAAAAAACTGAAAAAAATTGATTTTCGGCCCTGACACTGTCACAACCCGCATTTTCTCAACGATAAAATCGTATCAGAGCAAGAGAAAACACGTGCCGTGATGCCACGCCGTGCAGGGGATAACTGCACGCGCTCAGGCAAAACTCCAGACCTTAGATTTAAGGAAAATCGTTGATTAATTATGAAAGAAAAGCAGTTATGTTGATTGGCCGTATCCCTCGGCACGGTGGATCAGCTAGTCCACAATTAAAAGTATAAGTATACGCAGCAGAAAATAGTTTGGTTCAATTAAGTTGACACCCTAGTGAGCATAAGTGTCCCCGAGGGGCAACTCATGGTATGCACAACTCTAATGTGAATATAATAGATATAAAAAAAGGTAGTCTTTTACGCTAAGGAAATATAGTGACTTTGTTTTATAATTATGCTATGCATGATATACATATAATAATGCTTTTAGGGTTTAAAATATCTAACATGCAACCTAGCAAAAATCCTTCCCAGAAGCAAGTAAACAACCACTAAAAGGCAAAAACAGCAGTTTAAGTTCATACCCAGCATCGCAAGAAGCCACCAGTGGGCGCCAACAACTTGACACGAACCCACTGGTGAGTATGTATGTCTATACAGAAAAGTAAAGAACTACCTCACAAAATCGGGATCAGCTGTCTCAGCTACCCAAGAGGTCACAAGCCAGCCCCACCAAAAGAACTAGCCGCTGAACCGGCTACAACCTGGACCTGAGGCATTCAAGAAAAGAACACCTCAGTAAGGAAATAATCAAAAGTGTAAATAAAACATTAGAGTTAAGAGCAAAAAGAAGGGTTTACCAACCCGACAACAAGCTGCTATAAGCAAAAGAAAGAGCATGACAGTAAGAAAAGAGCACTGTCTAAAGCACAGCAAAGCACACCAGGTGCGAGCAATAAAAGCAACATGCTCAACGAAAGAGTCTAACATTCCTAATACGTGGGTAAGTGGCAGTGGTCAAAAAAAAACATGGATCTGAATTCATAACCAGAATCAGATTCAAAAAGGGCTACGGGGTCGCCAGTGGCAGCTTTAGGGTCCCACACCAACCCCAACCAGGGCAAACAGGTCGTGGCCACAGCTCTCCACATCAAAATCCACCCCTCTTAGAGGCCACTAAACATTGCACCACCTGCCACAACCCAAGAGACGGCAAGCAAAAATTTGCCGAACACCCAATACCACCCCCTAAAGGAAGGGAAAAGTCACACTAACAATCCTAAGGTACACCTGAACTCAAGACAGAAAAAGTCGAGCCCACTCGACGCAGCGTTGAGTAAACTCCACTCACCTGACGCCAGAAAAAAATACTTAGCCGCAAGTTCTAAGCTAGGTGACGGCGTTGAGTGAGCCGAGCTCACTCGACGCTGTCAGCGCTTTCCACTTAGGGTAAACGTAAGTCTCGTTAAAAATCGCAGCCTAAGCTCTCTCATTGCGAGCAAGCAGAGAGTTGGCAATCTAATCCCAACCCTCCGTTCCGTCCTAACTACTCGGGACTATCGCAACCAAACCTGAACCACCTCTACCGCAGCCTCACCCTAACTCTAGCTACCCACTGAACACCAAACCTCCGACAAAAGAGAACATGATTAAAATTCCAGAAAGAAAAAAAATAAAGGATCAGCACTTGATTAAAAGCTTGATGAAAATAATTCAACCTGCTGCCCTAGGGAGGAAAAACAAGGTGAACAGAGCTTATGCACAAGAAATAAAAACAGATCATAGGTTGGAAATAAATTTGGCAAGGGCAAGGGGCCACTTGCCTCTACCTCTTCGGAAAAACAAACAACAGCCGCACCACGGCTTGGCTCCGGCGGCAAGATCGGCCACCTAGAAGACCAAAGCTGAAACTTGAGGGAAGAAAGAAATCAGATATTTAGAAATTCCTGGAATCGAACCCTAAATCAAGAAAAACTTACATGGAAGGGAAGATCTAGCCGAGAGCAAGCCGAATCCGCTAACACATGAGAAAAACGGGCTCTAACCTTCCCGAAATCGCCGGCCAAAACAACCACCGCCTCCTCTCAAAACCCTTCCGCTGGAAGCTCTCCAGACTCGGGAACGATGAAAAAAAATGAGGAGGAAAAACAGTTCACGGCAACAAAAGACGATTTCAGGAAAAAAGTACGGAACACGCCCAAGACACGCCCGTGACACGGCCCGACACGCCCGTGTCACGGGGCGTGTAGTCACACGCTCGACGAACGTCGATCTCTACTCGACGAAAACACGGGACACGCCCCCCAGACACGCCCGTGACACGGCCCGACACGCCCGTGTCACGGGGCGTGTACTCACACACCTACCCCACTCGACGACCGTCGATCTCAGCTCGACGAAACAGGTGACATGCCCTATGACACGCCCGTGTCACAGGCCGTGTACCAACTCGAACACCGCCCGACGATCGTGGAGCGCCGATCGTCGAACAGAGAGACACGCCCCAAGGTCACGCCCGTGTTCGACACGACACGCCCGCGATAGGGCCGTGTTCTCACTAAACACCGCCTGACGACCATCGAGCGCAGCTCGACGAACCGAAGGGGGACACGCCCGTGACACGCCCGTGTCACGGCCGTGTACCTACAAAAAAACCTCGTCGACCAAAAATTCGTCGACCGGAGAAACGGGAGCTCTGCCCGAGCACGACACGCCCTGGGTCACGGGCGTGACCAAGGCCGTGTCACCCAAACTTACACAGAAAAAAGAAACCTGCAAATACCTAGCCAACAAGAAACAAGGCACCTGCCTACAAGCTCAGCCACAACGGCCACACACTGCACAGCAAACATTACAAACATGCAGCTAACAAAATAACGCCGAAATGACGCGAAGGCAAACGATCTCGGATTTCGACCAAAACTCGCACCGTAGCTAAACAACCAAGCCACGAAAACAACGGCGAGGTCGAAAACAACATCCGACGATCGAACACTCGGGCTAACACCTCCCGAAGCCAAAACGCAAGCATTTCCCTAAGAGGCCCAACCGAGTCACCAAAACAGACTCCGGCTAGCTGGGGAAACTTGCCAACTGGCTACAACCAGGCTACACAAGGAACCTACAGAGCTAGGACCGCGCTCTACAACGGCGAAGGGCCGGAAATGCGTCATCGTAACGCCAATCCAAAATCAAACAAAACACAGAAAAACCGGGGGCGTTACAGCCACTCCCCCTAAAAGAAAGTTTCGCCTCGAAACTTTACTCACAACACTCCTATGACGAAGGAGAGAGAAAGAGCCAGGAAAGGACTATATAATCATAAATAAAACAAAACATACCAGGCACAAGCTCAGGAAAACAGATGAGGGTGAGCCTCCCTCATAGCCGACTCCAACTCCCAAGTCGCGCTTTCTACATCCTGATTCCTCCATAAAACTTTAACCATCGGAATAGACTTCTTCCGCAGTGCACGAACCTGAGAATCCAGAATGCGGACAGGCACCTCCACATAATAAAGATTCGGCTCCAACTGAGGTATAGAATCCAAAACCTGCCTGTCATTCATCACACATTTCCGCAGCTGACTGACGTGGAAGACGTTATGCACGCCAGGGAAATTTACGGGCAACGCCAGTCTATAAGCTGATATCCCAATCCGCTCAACAATCGGAAACGGCCCCACGAACCTCGGGTCCAACTTCCTGTTCTTGCCAAAACGCTTGACTCCGATCAACGGGGAGACCTTTAAGAACACTGTGTCCCCCACCAAAAATTCCAAATCCGATCTACGCCGATTGGCATTTTTCTCATATCTCTCTTGGGCTATCCGAAGCTTTTCCCGAATAAGCTTCACAGCAGTTTCCATCTCCTCGAGTGCTTCTGAACCCAACAAAGGTCTCTCGCCAACCTCAGCCCAAAACAAGGGAGTCCTACAGCGCCTCCCATACAAAGCTTCAAAAGGAGCAATTTGCAAGCTTTCTTGATAACTATTATTATACGCAAATTCCATAAGCCGCAAGCGCTCATCCCACGCTCCTCCGTGCTCCAGAACATAGCATCGGATCATATCTTCCACAATCTGATTTACTCGCTCCGTCTGACCATTGTTCTGGGGATGATAGGCTGTGGAATATCTCAAATCTGTGCCCAACCCTTCTTGAAGGCTCTTCCAAAAACGAGACGTAAACCTGGAGTCTCGATCTGATATGATACTCACGGGTACACCATGCAATCTAATAACCTCATCCAAATACAGCTCGGCTATCTTCCTCATCGGATAATCGATCTTAAATGGTACGAAGTGAGCACTCTTCGTCAATCTGTCTACGATCACCCAAACTGAATCATGCCCTTTAGGAGATCTCGGTAAGCCTGTAATGAAATCCATCGAGATACTCTCCCACTTCCACATCGGAATCTCTAAGGGAGTTAGCTTGCCACCAGGCCGTCCATGGTCGGCCTTCACACGCCTGCAAGTGAAGCACTCAGAAACAAATCTGGCTATGTCCTTCTTCATCCCATACCACCACGCAATCTGCTTTAAATCATGGTACATTTTGGTAGACCCTGGATGGTAGGCAACACTAGATCCGTGGGCTTCTCTGCACACCATATTCCGGATATCCCCAACCGCGGGAATACAAAACCTGCCACGAAACTTCAAGGTACCCGCATCATCTATAGAGAAATCTGGTAATTCACCTTTTTCAGCTCGAAGGTACAAATGCAAAAGATCGGGATCATCTTTCTGATGCAGTCGCGTAAGCACAATCCACGAAGGTTCTGCCACTGCCAAGCTACTCTGCGAATCGCAGCTTCCAACAGAAATGTCCATCAAAAGAAACTCTTCCACAAGATGCTCGGCGGAGAGATTGAAAATCTTTCCTGACTTCCGACTTAGGGCATCGGCCACCACATTCGCCTTACCCGGATGGTACTGGATTTCAACATCATAGTCGGCCACGTACTCCAACCACCGCCGTTGGCGCAGATTCAACTCTTTTTGAGTGAAGACATACTTCAAACTCTTATGATCCGTGAAAATCTTGCACTGCGCGCCATACAGCAAATGCCTCCACAATTTCAACGCATAGATCACAGCTGCAAACTCCAGGTCATGCGTAGGGTAATTCCTCTCATGAGTCTTTAGCTGCCTCGACCCGTACGCAATCACCTTCCCGCCCTGCATCAAAACGCAGCCCAGTCCGACGTGCGACGCGTCCACATATATATCATACTCACTATCTTCAGTAGGCAAAGACAAAAATGGAGCTGAACATAACCTTCTTTTTAATTCCTCAAAAGCCTCCTCACACTTACTATCCCATATGAAGGCTGCATTCTTCTGCGTCAACCTGGTCAACGGCGCAGACAAAGTAGAGAATCCCTCTACGAATCTCCTATAATATCCAGCCAAGCCCAAGAAACTTCTGATCTCTTTGGGAGTAACAGGCCTCGCCCATTCCATAACAGCAGCGATCTTTTCTGGGTCCACCGATATTCCCTCCTTATTCACCACGTGGCCGAGAAAAGAGACTTGAGGCAACCAAAATTCGCATTTGCTCAGCTTAGCGTATAGCTTATGGTCTCTCAGAGTCGCCAAGACCAGACGCAAATGCCGATCATGCTCCTCCGCATTCTTAGAATATACCAAAACGTCATCTATAAAGACAATCACAGACTTATCCAGAAAATCCTTGAAAACTCTATTCATCAGATCCATAAAAGCTGAGGGCGCATTAGTCAAACCAAATGACATAACTAAAAACTCAAAATGCCCATGACGAGAGCGGAACGCCGTCCGCGGAACATCTGACTCCCGAATCCTCAACTGGTGATAGCCCGATCGAAGATCTATCTTGGAAAACACGGCACTACCACGCAGTTGGTCAAACAGATCGTCAATCCGAGGCAAAGGGTACCTGTTCTTAATAGTAACCTTGTTCAGTTCTCTATAGTCGATGCATAGCCTCATCGACCCATCCTTCTTTTTAACGAACAGCACTGGAGCACCCCATGGTGAAGAACTCGGCCTAATGAACCCTTTTGCCAACATCTCATCCAGCTGAATTCGCAACTCCTCCAGCTCTCGCGGGGCCATCCGGTACGGCGCCTTGGCGATAGGACGCGTGCCTGGCTCCAAATCTATAACAAACTCGACATCTCGATCGGGTGGAAGACCGGGAAGATCATCAGGAAACACATCAGAGAAGTCACACACCACAGGGATCTCTTGCAAACACGACACTCTAACAGCAGCCCCTACCAGGGAGACCACACAGGCAGAACAACCAGAATCAAGCAACTTCCGAGCACGCACCGCAGAAATGACTGGAGACTCCTGGAGAGAATACCCAAAAACGCTCCCTGGCTGACCGTTGTCCTTGACGAAGTCCAACCGCTTACCCTTGCACTGGATCACAGCATCGTACCTTGACAACCAGTCCATTCCCAAGATAACATCGAAGTCCTCCAGGTCAATCACCTTCAGATCTGCCTTGGCTAGAAAATCCCCCAACAAGATCGGACAATCAAGGACACCCAGGTCCGTAACCACAGAGTCACCGGAGGGGAACTTAACGCAAAAGGCACCACCAACATGATCTAGGCCCAAACTGAACCGCTCCACGAAGGCTCTAGCCACAAACGAGTGGGTAGCGCCTGAATCGAAGAGAACGCGCGCCCAGCGGTTCTTTACCTTAAATCATCCTACAAATAGCGCACGCATCTAAGGAAACAAACGCTAAAACGAAAACTACAACCATAAAGGGAGCATAACGAAACGACTGAGGAGAAATCAAACCTGAGATAACCTGGGTCGAAGTCTGTGCTTCGTCTACCGAAAGCACATTCAGCTTCCCCTTTCCTCTATCCAATTGCTGAGGCGGTGGAAAAGCCTGGAGGGGTACTGGCTGCAGTATAGGCTGGGTCTGTGGGCACTTTGTCTTGAGATGACCCTTCTGCCCACACTGAAAACAGACTTTATCTTTCAACCAGCAACGGGCAGCCTCATGCCCCTTCCTTCCACACCAGGCACACACCAAGTCTCCTCTGGGAGCACCCTGAATTGCGTGTACCTGATCCTTCTTCTGCGCTCCAAACCTTTTGAAACACTTCTCAAAGGGGTGGCCTGGTCGGCCACAGAAACTACAAACCTCCTTGCTCTTCTTCCTCGAGACCGCATCGGGTTCCTGAGGGCTCTTCCCTCCACCGGACTTTCGCTTATCCTTCCACAACTGCTGACCTCTATTCTTGGCATTCTCAATGGCCTCAACCCTCAAGGCAGCTTCGACCACGCTGGCATAACTGACTGCGCCGTAGGCATTCGCTAACTGCTGAATGTCGCTCCTTAGTCCACCCAGAAATCGCTTAACTCGGTCTGCTTCAACGCTCACCAGACCAGGAGCAAACCGGCTCAACTTACTAAACTCAATCTCATACTCACTGGCCGTGAGTTTCCTCTGCTTCAAATGGAGAAATTCATTCATCAGCCGGTCCCTCTCAACTGAAGGCAAAAACTTACTCAACAGCATCCCTTTAAATGACTCCCAAAGGCATCCTGCCACCAAGCTCTCCTTCTCCCTCAACCACCAATTCTTTGCTAAGCCCTTGAGCTGGTAGGCAGCGAGCATCACTCTCTGATCATCCGTAATCCCCGAATAAGAGAACATCTCCTCAATAGTAATCAGCCACTCATCCAAAATCATGAAATCTGCTTGCCCATCATAAGTAGGGGGTCTCAGTCACTGAAACTGGGATATAAACGCCATCTCCGGAGGCACCACAACCAAAGGCACGGGAGGAGCAGGAGGGGCAGGAACAGCTACCCCCTCAGCGGGGTCCGGAACTCTCGGGGCCTGTCCCGCCACCACTGCTACTAGGGACTGAATCTGAGCCTGCATAGCCACCACCTGCCTCGATAGGGTCTCATTACTCTACCGCGGGTTTTCTACCAACGCCTCGCTCTGCGCTCCTGACGTCTCACCCTCGGATTGGGGGGTCGACCTCGTTGCAGGACGTCTCGCCATCCTATAATCGCACAAGCTTTAGACGAAACTTAGCCCAACAGCTAGAACAAAACTACCCGGTACAGACAAACACACTTAAATATGAACTTCAACTGCAAAACTTGCTCTGGGAGTTGTTTTATCATGATGATGTTATGCTTAACCTAAGATGGTTCACCACCATCATACTAACTCATGTGCCTAAACCATGAATGCATGTATTTGTATTCTCTTTGACTCAAAACCATGTGTGTACATATGTCATCCTGCAAATCTTTAGCTTAACACGTTGTGCTTATGAAATGTTATGCTATGCATGATGTGCTATGCATTCTAAAAAAAGGCCTTAATGCATGCCATGGGCGGCGTACACATGAAAATGTTATGCATCCCATACTACATAACATTCCCATGCAACGAAAAAAGAAAACGTGCTAGCCGCATTCATGTGGTGAGGTTATGCATCCCATACTACATAACCCTCACATGTTGCCTCCTATGGTGGATCCATATACAAACACATATTATGCATCCCATACTACATAATATGCCCCATATACTTCTTTATGCTCATGAGTGTAGTGTTCGTGCTTTAGCCAAGACGTGCTGATGATATATCAGTGTGTGTATGGTATGACGCTAACCACTAATGCAATCAAGGGGAAAGGTTGCCCGACCATTTGTCAAGCAACCTCCCTCTGATACCAACTGTCACATCCCGCATTTTCTCAACGATAAAATCGTATCAAAGCAAGAGAAAACACGTGCCGTGATGCCACGCCGTGCAGGGGATAACTGCACGCGCTCAGGCAAAACTCCAGACCTTAGATTTAAGGAAAATCGTTGATTAATTATGAAAGAAAAGCAGTTATGTTGATTGGCCGTATCCCTCGGCACGGTGGATCAGCTAGTCCACAATTAAAAGTATAAGTATACGCAGCAGAAAATAGTTTGGTTCAATTAAGTTGACACCCTAGTGAGCATAAGTGTCCCCGAGGGGCAACTCATGGTATGCACAACTCTAATGTGAATATAATAGATATAAAAAAAAGGTAGTCTTTTACGCTAAGGAAATATAGTGACTTTGTTTTATAATTATGCTATGCATGATATACATATAATAATGCTTTTAGGGTTTAAAATATCTAACATGCAACCTAGCAAAAATCCTTCCCAGAAGCAAGTAAACAACCACTAAAAGGCAAAAATAGCAGTTTAAGTTCATACCCAGCATCGCAAGAAGCCACCAGTGGGCGCCAACAACCTGACACGAACCCACTGGTGAGTATGTATGTCTATACAGAAAAGTAAAGAACTACCTCACAAAATCGGGATCAGCTGTCTCAGCTACCCAAGAGGCCACAAGCCAGCCCCACCAAAAGAACTAGCCGCTGAACCGGCTACAACCTGGACCTGAGGCATTCAAGAAAATAACACCTCAGCAAGGAAATAATCAAAAGTGTAAATAAAACATTAGAGTTAAGAGCAAAAAGAATGGTTTACCAACCCGACAACAAGCTGCTATAAGCAAAAGAAAGAGCATGACAGTAAGAAAAGAGCACTGTCTAAAGCACAGCAAAGCACACCAGGTGCGAGCAATAAAAGCAACATGCTCAACGAAAGAGTCTAACATTCCTAATACGTGGGTAAGTGGCAGTGGTCAAAAAAAACATGGATCTGAATTCATAACCAGAATCAGATTCAAAAAGGGCTAAGGGGTCGCCAGTGGCAGCTTTAGGGTCCCACACCAACCCAAACCAGGGCAAACAGGTCGTGGCCACAGCTCTCCACATCAAAATCCACCCCTCTTAGAGGCCACTAAACATTGCACCACCTGCCACAACCCAAGAGACGGCAAGCAAAAATTTGCCGAACACCCAATACCACCCCTTAAAGGAAGGGAAAAGTGACACTAACAATCCTAAGGTACACCTGAACTCAAGACAGAAAAAGTCGAGCCCACTCGACGCAGCGTTGAGTAAACTCCACTCACCTGACGCCAGAAAAAAAATACTTAGCCGCAAGTTCTAAGCTAGGTGACAGCGTTGAGTGAGCCGAGCTCACTCGACGCTGTCAGCGCTTTCCACTTAGGGTAAACGTAAGTCTCGTTAAAAATCGCAGCCTAAGCTCTCTCATTGCGAGCAAGCAGAGAGTTGGCAATCTAATCCCAACCCTCCGTTCCGTCCTAACTACTCGGGACTATCGCAACCAAACCTGAACCACCTCTACCGCAGCCTCACCCTAACTCTAGCTACCCACTGAACACCAAACCTCCGACAAAAGAGAACATGATTAAAATTCCAGAAAGAAAAAAAATAAAGGATCAGCACTTGATTAAAAGCTTGATGAAAATAATTCAACCTGCTGCCCTAGGGAGGAAAAACAAGGTGAACAGAGCTTATGCACAAGAAATAAAAACAGATCATAGGTTGGAAATAAATTTGGCAAGGGCAAGGGGCCACTTGCCTCTACCTCTTCGGAAAAACAAACAACAGCCGCACCACGGCTTGGCTCCGGCGGCAAGATCGGCCACCTAGAAGACCAAAGCTGAAACTTGAGGGAAGAAAGAAATCAGATATTTAGAAATTCCTGGAATCGAACCCTAAATCAAGAAAAACTTACATGGAAGGGAAGATCTAGCCGAGAGCAAGCCGAATCCGCTAACACATGAGAAAAACGGGCTCTAACCTTCCCGAAATCGCCGGCCAAAACAACCACCGCCTCCTCTCAAAACCCTTCCGCTGGAAGCTCTCCAGACTCGGGAACGATGAAAAAAAAATGAGGAGGAAAAACAGTTCACGGCAACAAAAGACGATTTCAGGAAAAAAGTACGGAACACGCCCAAGACACGCCCGTGACACGGCCCGACACGCCCGTGTCACGGGGCGTGTACTCACACGCTCGACGAACGTCGATCTCTACTCGACGAAAACACGGGACACGCCCCCCAGACACGCCCGTGACACGTCCCGACACGCCCGTGTCACGGGGCGTGTACTCACACACCTACCCCACTCGACGACCGTCGATCTCAGCTCGACGAAACAGGTGACACGCCCTATGACACGCCCGTGTCACAGGCCGTGTACCAACTCGAACACCGCCCGACGATCGTGGAGCGCCGATCGTCGAACAGAGAGACACGCCCCAAGGTCATGCCCGTGTTCGACACGACACGCCCGCGACAGGGCCGTGTTCTCACTAAACACCGCCTGACGACCATCGAGCGCAGCTCGACGAACCGAAGGGGGACACGCCTGTGACACGCCCGTGTCACGGCCGTGTACCTACAAAAAAACCCCGTCGACCAAAAATTCGTCGACCGGAGAAACGGGAGCTCTGCCCGAGCACGACACGCCCTGGGTCACGGGCGTGACTAAGGCCGTGTCACCCAAACTTACACAGAAAAAAGAAACCTGCAAATACCTAGCCAACAAGAAACAAGGCACCTGCCTACAAGCTCAGCCACAACGGCCACACACTGCACAGCAAACATTACAAACATGCAGCTAACAAAACAACGCCGAAACGACGCGAAGGCAAACGATCTCAGATTTCGACCAAAACTCGCACCGTAGCTAAACAACCAAGCCAAGAAAACAACGGCGAGGTCGAAAACAACATCCGACGATCGAACACTCGGGCTAACACCTCCCGAAGCCAAAACGCAAGCATTTCCCTAAGAGGCCCAACCGAGTCACCAAAACAGACTTCCGGCTAGCTGGGGAAACTTGCCAACTGGCTACAACCAGGCTACACAAGGAACCTACAGAGCTAGGACCGCGCTCTACAACGGCGAAGGGCCGGAAATGCGTCATCGTAACGCCAATCCAAAATCAAACAAAACACAGAAAAACCGGGGGCGTTACAGACACGCCCTGTGACACGCCCGTGTCACACGCCGTGTCACTTAAGCGGTGGGCAATCGCCTGACCTCCAAACAGTACACGTCCTGTGACACGGGCGTGTCACAGGCCGTGTCACTAGACACGCCTACCTACACGACCGTGTCACTTGTACACAGCATCCAGCCAAACAATCCGAGCAGGAAACGACCTTGGGACACGCCCGTATCCTAAGCCGTGTCATCCCAAAATCGCCGAGCAAAGTTCGTCGACAGCGGGACACGCCCTGTGACACGCCCGTGTCACAGGCCGTGTACCCTTCTCTCGACACTCGACACTCGACACTCGAAACTCAACATTCGTCGATCAAAATTCGTCGACCCAGCGGGACACGGCCCGTGACATGCCCGTGTCATGGGGCGTGTACCCCATTCATCGAGCACAACTCAACGTAAACAAAATTCGTCGAGTCAAGGAGGTCACGCCCCAGGTCACGCCCTGGGTCATGCCCCGACACGGCCGTGTCGGGGGGCGTGTTGCTCCCGAAACTTCGTCGAATGAAGTTCGACGACCACAAAGCCAAAACACATCCCGAGCTTGGACACGCCCGTGTCCCAGGCCGTGTCACTCCAAAATTTGACCATTTTTCACTATTTTGAAAAGTGTTCCTTTCCCATCCTAGACCATTTCTTCCTTGAGGACTTTTTAACCTTTTTTGTTATCAAATCCAGGAAACATGCTTTCATCTACTAACTCCACAGTTTCCATACAAAATGCCATACAATCAACCCGTTTTGAGCAACACGACTCAGGCTCGAGAAAGTGCATGCATTCCCTAAGAGGCCTCACCGAGTCCCCAAAAATAGACTCTGGCTTGCTGGGGAACCGTGCAACTAGGCTACCAAAGCAGCCACTCGAAAGCCCGCATGAAAACCATGCTCAAACAAAAGTCAGAGCCAACGCAACGCGCATCAAGCATTTGCAATCATTCAATGAAAAAACATCTGAGGCGTTACAGAGATGGAGAGGAGGATGGAGGAGGCGGAGTAGGAAGTAGGTGGAGTAGAGATGGAGGTGAATCGTACCCAGGTGGAGGTGGCGGGGTGAGTTCAGGAAGAGCCACCCGAGGTGGTGGCCGTGGAGAAAGCTGAGGAGGTCCTTGTCCCAGGGGAGGGGGATGTTGGAGACTGGGGAGAGCAGTCTTGCTTGGAGGATGTGGAAGAAGTGGTGGAGATGGAAGTTCTCACCCTTGTAGGCAGGGTGGAAAAGGTGTGCATCAGCAGGGGGTTGGCCCCGGTAAACCAGGAGAGGATGCTGAAATGCATCTAGAAGAACGTAAACATCTTCACGTGGAGCGTGGCAGAAATGTCGGTGATCGATGTGGATGTCTCCTACCACCGCCTCAACCTGTATCCAGAAGCTCGCCCCATCCAGTAGAAGAAGAGGTCCATCGTGGACAAGCTAGCCGAGCCCATCAGGGAGAGGTGTCCAAGCTCCCGAAGGCTGGCTTTGTATCCGAAATCCAATACCCCGACTGGGTCTCCAATGTAATAATGGAAAAAAGGGGATAACCGATGGAGAATCAGTGTTGATTTCTCTTTGCTATATAAATCATGTCCAAAGGATTGTTACCCCTTGCCTCGAATCGACGCACTAGTTGAATCAGCCATCGGTTTTTTTACTATAATGAGTTTCTTAGATGCTTTTTCAGGTTGTCATCAGATCAGGATGCAGTACCCCCCCTGATATAAAAGATGTAACCTTCATCGCCGGGGATGGGTACTATTGTTATAGGATGATGCCTTTTGGGCTGAAGAATGCAGGGGAAACCTACCAGAACATGATGTACCAAGTCTTTCGAAATCAAAAGGGGAGGAACCTCGAGGTGTATGTGGATGATCTGATGATCAAGAGATGATAGGTAGACTCTCACCTCCGGGACCTAAAAGAGACTTTTGACACCCTCCAAAAGTACAAGATGAGGCTGAACCCCTTGAAATATGTTTTTGGGGCCAGAAGGGGCAAGTTCTTGGGCCATCTTCTCAACCCCGTAGGGGTGGAGCCAAATCCTAACAAGGTCAAAGTGATAATGGAGTTGGGATCGCCTCGTAATGCTAAAAAGGTCCAGCAGCTGACTGGGAAATTGGCAGTGCTAAGGAGGTTTCTCTCTCGGGCAGGGGAAAAGTGCTCTCCCTTCTTCAATTCATTGAGGGGGCCAAAAAGTTTGAATGTACTAAGGAATATGAGGAGGCGTTCCAAGCCTTAAAGAGGAAGTTAACTCAAGCCCCTCTGCTCCAAGGGCCGAAGGAAGGGGAAGACTTCTCTCTATATCTTGGGTTTGGGGGCGAGGCACTGAGCTCCACTTAGTTCGAGAAGAAGGGAAGAAGTAGCTGCTCATATAATACGTGAGCAGGATCTTGAGGAAGGCCAAGAACCGAGGACAACAAATGAGAAAGGATAAGAGGAAGATTGGTGAGAGTAAGAATTTCTAGGAATCTGGTGCTGCTTTGAGGAAGAGGAGCAAAGAAACATACAGTTTCTATGGCCATCCAGGCCACCAATTTGAGAAATGTTTCTAGAGGATAGGAGCTAAAAAGAAGGAGTAGGTCCATGAGATCTAGGGTGCTCCTAATGGAGATTTGGTTTGTACTTTGTGCAAATGGAAGGGGCATGATGCTACCCACTATTGGGATAAGGTCCGAGTCTACTTTTAGTGCAGACAGAAAGGACACATCAAGTTAAAGTGCTCGTAGTCTCAGCCTGCGTTGTAGCCAGTGCCGCTTCGAGCCTTGCCACCGCCACAGCCTGTATACAAATGGAAGGGAAAGCTGAACGTAATATCCCAGGAGGAGGCCCAGACTTCTACCCAACTGATTTTAGGTTAGTTTATAACCTAGTATTGTTTCTGTTTCAGCTTATAGCTGTAGTTTCGATATAGTTTGATTTGTTATGTAAGCATTTTTATAGGGAAATTTAAAGTAAAGAACCGTTGGGCACATGTTCTCTTTGATTTTGGTGCTACCCAATCCTTTGTGGCTAGAGCGTTTGTTGAGCGTCATCATTTTACTCTCGATCAAGTCAGCGATGTGTTCAAGTTAAGTTTCCTTCCGGTGACTCGGTGGTGTCGGACCAGGGTTTCCGAAGTTGTCTGATTTTGTTAGGCGACTTTCTAACAGTTGTTGATTTTAAGATGATAAATTTGGAAGATTTTAAGGTGATCTTGGGCATGTACTGCTTGTCCAAATATGATGTGGTTATTCAGTGCAAAGTTAAGCGCTTGGACTTTAAGTTGGACAACAGTCAACCCGGGAGTGTTTATGGTTTTCCACACCAAGTTTCTCCGATTATATCTGCGGTACGTGCTCGAAAGCTGGTAAATTCTGTATGTTTTTCTTGTTTGGTTTCAGTTTGGGAGACCATTATTAGCTTGCCGTGTATAGAGGAGATTCCTGTGGTGCGTGTGTTTTTGGATGTTTTTTCAGCTAATCGTCCTAGTCTCCCGCCTGAGAGGGACGTGGAGTTTTTCATAGATCTGGAGTCGGGTACTCGTCTTATTGCAAAGGCGTCGTACTGGATGGCCCCGCTTGAGTTGGAGGAGCTGCGTACTTGGTTGGATGAGTTGCTCCTGAGTGGTTTTATTAAGCCTAGTTCTTCGCCTTGGGGTGCTCCCGTCTTGTTTGTAAAGAAAAAGGACGGATCAATGAGGCTGTGTATTGACTATAGAGAGTTGAATAGTGTCATCATTAAGAATAGATATCCCCTGGCTAGGATTGATGATCTATTTGATCAGTTGTGTGGTAGCTCTGTGTTTTAAAAGATCGATCTTCGTTCAGGCTACCACCAGTTGAGGATTCATGAGGCAGATATTCCATGGACTGCCTTCCATTTGCACCATGGGCTTTTTAATTTTCTGGTAATGTCCTTTGGTTTGACCAATGCTCCCTCTGCCTTTATGGATATCATGTACCATGTGTTTAAGGATTTTTTGCACCGTTTCGTGGTCGTGTTTATAGATTACGTTTTGGTGTATTCCCACAGTACTGATGAGCATGCCCAGCACTTGCGTTTTGTTTTGTCTACTTTTAGGGAGCATAAGCTATATGCCAAGCTAAGTAAGTGTGAGTTCTGGTTGCCTTAGGTTTCCTTCTTGGGTCATGTGGTAAATAAAGATGGAATTTCAGTTGACCCTTAGAAGGTGACTGCTGTTATGGATTAGAATAGGCCCACGACCCCTAAGGAGATAAGGACCTACCTAGGGTTGGATAGCTATTATCGGAGGTTTGTAGAGGATTTCTCTACGTTATCTTCACCATTGTCTAAACTGATGTAGAAGAATGCAGCTTTCATTTGGAGCGATAAGTGCGAGGAAGAATTTCTAGAATTGAAGAGGAGACTGTGCACTGCCCCAGTTTTGTCTCTGCCTACTGAAGGGTTAGAATATGCGGTGTATGTAGACGCATCGCATGTTGGTCTAGGTTGTGTGCTGATGCAGGAAGGCAAGTTAATTGTGTATGGGTCGAGACAGCTAAAGGTACATGAAAAGAACTACCCTACGCATGATCTAGAGTTCGCAGCAGAGATTTATGCCCTAATGTTGTGGAGGAACTTGTTGTATGGCGCAATATGCGAGGTTTATACCGATCATAAAAGCTTAAAGTACATTTTCACTCAAAGAGAGTTGAATCTACTCCAGCGAAGATGGTTAGAGTATGCTACTGATTATGATGTTGAGATCCAGTACCATCCGGGCAAAGTTATTGTGGTAGCGGACGCCCAGAGTAGAATGACGGGAAAAAATTTTAATCTTTTTGTGGATTCGCTTGTAGAAGAATTTATCTTGCTGAATATTTCTGTTGGGAGTTGTAATTTGTCGAGTAGTTTGGAGGTAGCTGAGCCTTCATGGATTGCACTCACAAGATTGCATCAGATGGAAGACCATGAGTTATTGCACCATTACAAGAGAACTGAGAAGTGAGAGTTGGCAGATTTTTCGATCGATGACGCGGGTACCTTGAAGTACCGCGATAGATTTTACATCCCCAATGTTGAAGATATTCGAGAGAAGTTGTGTAGTGAGGCTCATGGTTCCAGCATTGCCTACCACCCAGGTTCAACCAAGATGTACCAAGATTTGAAATAGATTATATGGTGGTTTGGAATGAAAGGTGATGTAGCAAAGTTCGTTTCAGAATGTTTTACATGCAAGAGATTAAAGGCCGATCATGGTAGACCTGGTGGTAAGCTAACGCCCTTAGAAATTTCGAGTTGGAAGTGGGAGAGTATCTCAATGGATTTCATTACTGGGTTACCAAGATCTCCCCGAGGACACGATTCAATCTGGGTTATTGTTGATTTACTAATGAAGTGTGCTCACTTCGTGCCTTTTAAGATTGATTACCCCATGAAGAAGATATATGAGCTATATTTAAATTAAGTAATTAGATTACGTGGAGTGCCAATTAGTATTATATCTGATTAAGACTCCAGGTTTACGTCTCGCTTTTGGAAGAGTTTACAAGAAGGTTTGGGTACTAATCTGTGGTATTCCACAGCCTATCATCCGCAGACAAACGGTCAAATAAAAAGAGTGAACCATATCGTGTAGGATACGATCAGATGTTACATTTTGGACCACGGGGGAGCATGGGATGAGTGAGTCAGATTGATGGAGTTTGCATACAATAATAGTTATCAATAAAGTTTGTAGATGCCCCCGTTTGAGGCCTTTGTATCGGAGACGATGCAAAACTCCCTTGTTTTGGGCCAAGGTCGATGAGAAACCATTGCTGGGTCCTGAAGCGTTAGAAGAATTGGACGTTTCCATGAAGATTATTCAGGAAAAGCTTCGGATAGCTCAGGAATGATATGAGTAGAATTCCAATCAGCGTAGGACTGATTTAGAGTTAGTTGTAGGGGACATGGTGTTTCTCAAGGTTTCCCCGATGTTTGGAGTTAAAAGGTTTGGAAAGAATTACAAGTTAGACACCTGGTATGTGGGACCATTTCTGATTCTAGAGCGTGTTGGAGTGTCAGCTCATAGGCTGGAGTTGCCGGCTACCTTTCTGGTGTCCATAATGTGTTACATATGAGCCAGTTGCAGAAGTGTATCCGTAGTGAACGTTAAGTCATTGACTCGGTGCCCCAGATTCAGCCCATCCTTATGTACGTGGAAGAACTTGTTCGTATTTTGGATTCTCAAGATCGAGTTTTGCAGAGAAAGACCATCCCCATGGTTAAAGTACAGTGGTGACATCAAGACGTCGAGAGCGCGACGTGGGAATTGGACTCGGGGATGAGAGAATCTCATTCACATCTCTTCCCTTAGTTCAGGTATGTCTTCAGGTTTTTAGTAATAATTGGGTTTTGGTTTGGGTTTAGCTTTAAGCTTATTATACGTTTCGGGACGAAACTTATTTTTAGGGGGTATGACTGTAATGCTCCCGATTTTTCGATGTATTTATTTGGTTTGCCGACGTCATTATTTCTATGTCAGGCCGTTACCCTTTTCGTTTTGTTGGCGGCGCTGCACCGTTTGTGCGTTTTTGTGTCCGTTGAAACTGTTTATCCTGATTCTGGGAATATGATGGGTTGAAAGGTTTTCCTTGGTATTAAGGTTGAGGTTTTGAGGACTTGGACTTGTCCGGTTTTGTTGTGTTCCGATCATTTTGGATTCTCGGCGCGTGTTTGGATCCATGTGAGGATTTTTTTTGCTTGTGTAAGCTTTTGATGATGGTGTTTCAAGAATGGTACGTCGGATTCTGCGGTTGTCTTCGCCATTTAATTCGTTTAATTCTGCGCGTTTGGGCGTCTGAATTGAACTCATATTTCCCTAGTTCAACCATTTGATTATGATAATTATTACATCAAATCCGTAGGCTTGTTTTGATTCTCGGGAAACCCTCCTGAGGTGGTGGGTTTTCGTCGAACTCTTTTTCCATATGAATTTTTGGGTGCTGTGTCGAGCTTGACGATTGTCGAGCGGAGCTCGATGAAGCGTCGAGCTGAGATTGACAAATGTCGAGCTGAGCTCGACGAAAATCAATCTGAGCTCGACAAACGTCGAGCGGTTCTGGGTTCTGGGTTCGACGATTTTCATGCGCAGTTCATCGAACGAAATTTTGTTCCTTTACGTTCGACAAATTATGAACTGACTTCATCGAGCGGGTTTTTCCAATGTGTTCGACAATCTTCGAACTGATTTCGTCGAACGGGTTTTGCGTTCAACGATCGGGATTGTTCTTCTTCCTTATTTTAGAGAATCGGCCTTGTTCTCGAGAAAGCTCCTTGTTCTCGAGAAATTTTTCTTATACTCGAGAACAGTCCTAGTTCTCGAGAATTCATTTTTCTGTACTCGAGAATAGCCCTTCTGGTTCTCGAGAAGTATCTTGTTTCTCGAGAAAGTATGTTGTTCTCGAGAGGCATCCTCCTGTTCCCGAGTAATACTTCCTGTACTCGAGAAATATGTTCTTCCACCCGAGAAATCCACTCAGTTCTCGGGAAATACATCTCGGTTCTTGGGAATTTGCCTTCTTGTTCTCGAGAACAGTCTCCTTGTTCTCGAGAACTATCATTTTGTTCTCGAGAATAGCTTCCTGGTTGTCAAGAACTGTCTTTTTGTTCTCGAGTACACTTCCTGGTTCTAGAGAACTGTCATTCTATTCTCGAGAACAGCTTCCTGGTTCTCGAGAACTGTCATTCTGTTCTCGAGAACAGCTTCCTGGTTCTCGAGAACTGTCATTTTATTCTCGAGAACAGCTTCCTGGTTCTCGAGAACTATCTTTTTGTTCTCAAGAACAGCCTCCTTGTTCTCGAGAAAACACTTCTTTCTTCTGGGGAAGCCCGGTTCGGCCGACCCCAACCCTTTTCTTAAGTGTGGTTATCCTGATTTTTTTAGCCTAGGTATATATATACCTACTTCTTATTTTCTCCTCCATTTTGACTGAACGTTCTGTTCATTTTCCGAACCAGTGGCATGAGCGAGACAGAGTTTTTCTGAAGGATCAAGCGCATACCCAACTGCACCAAAATCCCGGACTGTTGGAGAGGGCGCTACTTAATTTCTTAAATAAGTAGCAAAGCGCCACGGGTCAAGTGAAGGAATGCCGGACCCAACAATCCCCCCCCGGCGTCCAGCACAACCCCTCGGCTCAGAGGTGGAGTTACCACATTGCCCACATGGCTCAGAGGTGGAGTTACCACATGGCCCACAAGGCTCAGCGGTGGGGTTACCACATGTCCACGGTTGCCTGACCCACCGGACCCACACAGGTAGAAGGGAAAAATCAGGATTCATTAGCACCCCCCCCCCCCCCGGTCTTGAACCCGTGACCTCCCTCTTATACCAATTGAAGGATCAAGTGCATACCCAACTGCACCAAAAGCCCGGACTGTTGGAGAGGGCGCTACTTAATTTCTTAAATAAGTAGCAAAGCGCCACGGGTCAAGTGAAGGAACGCCGGACCCAACATTTTCCGCTATCCTTTCGGTGGCCTCTGACGGTGCACCGGTGCTCAAAATCTTCAACTGAATATAGATCCGGAAAGCTCTCAATTAGAGCTACGCCATTGTGGTAAAATTTTCCACATTCCTTCAGATTTTCTCTCAAGGGTTTTTGGCCCTAACTCCTATTTTTGACCATTCTTGTTAAATTTAGACTTCCCTCGTCTTGTTTAGCCCCGATCTACACAGTAGTGCGGATTGGACATCGTTCTCCGGTAAAACCAAGGCAAGTTGTTGTTTTTCCTCTTTTCCCCTTTTTCTTGATCTTGATGGTAATTGTTTAACTTATGTTCTTTAACCCTTCTGCACCTTTGTCATTCCAACTGTAGATATGTTTAATACCCCTTAGAAGTGATTTGATGAAATATTATATTGTTGGCTTTAATTGCCCTTAACAATTGTTGTACAATGCATTAGAGTTTATGTAAAGTTGGAAATTCTTCCTAAGGGTTAATCAACCGTTTCATTCAAGGATTGTCTAGTAGAATCTGATGTGCCATTGTTGACTTGAGGTTTTTATCATGGTTTTTCTACGTGGCGATGTCATGGGGCGAGACAAGCTGCACGTTTCTGTGGGCCACTGAGCTCTAAACCCGGGTCGTTATGGGGTTTTTCCTCTCGGGTTTCCTTTGTTGTGGATGTTTTGAGTGGTCGAAACCACCGCAGCAAAGTTAGTTCTCCATATTAGTATCTTGTGGGGTCTACCGGCTGTTTGGGGCAATTGCGGTGAATGGCAGAGTGTTTATTCTCCCACACATTTAGATGGATTTTTGTCTTTGGGGTTGTGTCCAGCTGAGTTGACAACTTGGCCCGTTTTGGATTGTTTGGTGGAGTTGACCATAGGAGGCTAGTAGGGGTTTATTTCTTTTCTGGATGATTTAATCATGACCTTTTTCCCCTTATAGTATTATGCATTTGTGGTGCTTTTGTGGTACGTGACGCTTCACGTAAGTGTTTCCTTTTGGATTTTGTACATTTCTATTTTACTTTAATTAAGTATTTTCCCTTGGTCTTGGGTTGGTACCCCTCGACCTTATTTACTTTTGGCTTACTTTCCACCATTACTTGTACATTCTTCCTGAGGTATTCTGTCTTTGGAATACCTAAGGGCCAGAGCTATAGCTGGTAGCCGTGCTAGTTTTGGAGTTTCTGAGCAGTAGTGTTGGTTGTGTTCTTTACCTCATCGTAGTGAGGTATTTTGCTGTTTTTGTTTATTCACTAGTTCAAACATACTTTACTTCTGTGGGTTCGTGTCAGTTTGTTAACACTAACAAGATTGTTATGTTATTTTTGGATACTTGCTAGCTGCTTAGCTTTCTTTCTGTGTGTTTGGGATACTTTCTCTCTGGGATGT
This sequence comes from Platanthera guangdongensis, assembly GCA_039583875.1. Taxonomy (NCBI): domain Eukaryota; kingdom Viridiplantae; phylum Streptophyta; class Magnoliopsida; order Asparagales; family Orchidaceae; genus Platanthera; species Platanthera guangdongensis. The sequence continues at coordinate 131,512,928 of CM077150.1, read as the reverse complement.
TTTATGCTAGGAATGCATGGTAGGTATTTTTCAAGTATAAAGTAAAACTACTATTATTACCTCATGCATTGCACGCTTTTGGAATGTTAAGTCACTATATTTAATGACCGTACAAATCTACTTGTATTGCTATTATAAACTTAGAACTTGCATACCTTGAGGTGTACTTTGGGAACCTCTAAGCTCTTGTAGGATGCTTATTTCGATGAAAGAAGTATTTTTCCACAGCGTATAACTACTTTTCTTGTGGACTAGATGAGCCACTAAAATGAGGGATACGGCTATCTGTTATACTTAATTTGATTTTAACTCTAAATAACTTAAAGAACCTTTCTTCATGGTTAAGTAGGAGTTTAGCCTCAGCGTCCGCAGTTATCCACTGCTGACATGGCATCATGACGCGCATTTTTCCCTAACACTGATATACTTATTTGGCGATGAAAATGCGGGTTGTGACAATAGCAATTGTGCACAAGAACTATCGGCTGAAATGTATTCTGACTCGGCTGTTGAGATTGCGACACAATTTTGCTTCTTGCTGCTCTTTGAAATGAGCCTCCTTCCAAGGAATTGGTAAGTCTCGGAAGTGTTCTTTCTATCATTTTGGCTTCCTGTAAAATCTGCATCTTAGAAACCAATTAGTTCGCTATCATTAATTTTTGGGTACCATAAGCCAAGATTTGGTGTAATTTTAAGGTATCTCAAAATCCGCTTTGCAGCAGCGTAGTGAGATTCCTTAGAGTTCACTAGAAATCTAGTACACACACATGTTGAAAATATTATGTTCGGTCTACTAGCAGTAATATAGAGCAAGGATATAATTATGCTTTTGTAGTTGGTTTCATCAAAAGGTTTTCCATTCTCATCCATGTTCAGAGACATAGTTGAACCCATTGGATTCCTCATAGAGGTTGCGTTTTTCATTCAGAATTTCTTCATTAACTCCTTGTTGAATTTTGTATGAGAGATGAAGATTCCATCTTCAGATTATTTCACCTGAAGTCCTAAGAAATACTTCAGCTCACTCATACTGCTCATTTCAAACTTTCCTTGCGTATGTTTGGAAAACGTTTTGCAAAGGTTGTCGTCAGTAGAGCCAAATATTATGTCATCGACATAGATTTGCACTAGCAAAATCTTGCCTTTTATTTCCCTAAGAAATAATATCTTATTTATCTTTCCTTTTGTGAACTTGTTCTCAAGAAGAAAGTTAGACAACGTCTCATACCAAGCTCGAGGAGCTTGTTTCAAATCATATAAATCTTTAAATAAAAGTCAAGCATGCTCAGGATAGTTAGAATCAACGAAACCTGGAGGTTGTTTCACATACACCTCTTTCTTTATGTCACCATTAAAGAAGGCCGACGTCACATCCATCTGATAGACAGTGAAGCCCTCAAGTGCTGCATATGCAGGGAACAACCTGATTGTCTCCATCCTTGCCACTGGTGCATACGTCTGATCGAAGTTGATTCCTTCTTCTTGTTTGTATCCCTTAGCGACGACTCTAGCCTTGTTCTTTATAATTGCCCCATCCTCGCCCATCTTGTTCCTGTAGACCCACTTTGTTCCGATAACGTTCTTTTGTTTGGGTCTTGGAATAATCTTCCAAACTTGGTAATGCTTGAATTGATTCAATTCTTCTTCCATTGTCATTATCCAAGATGCGTCTGAGTTTACTTCCTCAAACTTCTTCGGTTCAACCTGTGAGAGAAAACTGAAATATAAATTTTCATTAGTTGTACCTCTACGTATTCTGACACCATCCTGGGGATCTCCTATGATTTGATCCATTGGGTGATTGTTCAAGTGTTTGAGCTCTAGAGTCCTTACATCTAGTGCTTCTTCAATAATTGGAGTGACATGATCAACTTGAATGGTATCTTCATCATGGTCATCAACCTCTCCAATAGGGGTTGTAGTGGTGATCTTGATGAACTTTTGATCTTTTTCTTCAGTCGGCTCATCCAAGTTTAATTCTTTTATCCTTGAACATGCATCTTCAATAAACACACTAGCAGAGCTGCCCTGTAGCAAGCTCGTTGATTGCGACGATGCTGATGTAGACGTGGATCCCCGTCATAGAGAGTTCGTGGATTGGGACGGTCGTTGCCGCAAGCTCGAAGATGGGAGTCTACCATGATGTTTCTTCGCCAACGTCGCCACCGCTACATGTTTTGCTCGACGTACGCCGCCGCCAATAAATAAAATATATAATTATAAATTACATATTTATAATTATATATTTTATCATTTATATTTTAGCAATTTTATTTTTAAGCAATTTATTTTAAGAGTTTACTTCATTTCATGTATTATGATGGGAGCTTATAACCATCATGTGTTGTTTTTGATTATTTCACTTGATATGTAAGATGGGTGCATATAACCATCAAGGGTGGTTTAATTTTCATGGGTGGAGATTGAGTGGTATAGCCTATATATAGGTCATGTCATGAAGGATTTTGCAGAGATAAATGAAAAAGAGAGCCCTATTTTCAATTTGAAATTTCACCCTCCTTCCCAAGGCAAATTTCGGCCTCTCTTCACCCTCTCCTCCTCTTTGCCCCCGGCCACCTCCCTTCCCCCCTCTTTTGTCTCCTTTCTCCTCCTCCTCAATATTCTCACTAACCTCCACCACCCCAACCCGAGCCCACCTCTTTCTACCCCAAATAAAAACAGACCCCTTTTCCCTCCACAAAACCCTAGCCGGCCACGTCCCTAGCCACCACCCTCCTTCCTCCCTTTCCAACCCTCGGCCACCACCTCCTCCACCAACCCGAGCCCTCTCTTCCAATCCAACACCCAAAACCGACCACCCACAATTTTAGTTTTCCCCACCACCTTTTCTCTCTCCATTTTCCATATATATTGTCATCCAAGGATTTCTCTCACTCTAAAGGTTATTGCAAACGAAGAACGGCTTGCGTCTTCATCGTCCAGTGTGGATCCGTGGCATGCGTGGAAAAAATAGGAAATTATCCACCGTCGAGAGCGTGTTACTCCACTCAATATTGTGGATGGACTTCTTGGGCTTGGGTAACGATTCTTCAACATCTCTTGTGTGATTTCTTCAAAACTTATTTATGTGATTTTGGTGGAATTAGAAGGCTAGTAATTAGTCCTAATTTATATTGAATGTTGTGCGTAATTAAATCTGATTTTTAAGCATTGTTATTCCGAATATTTTCGTATAAATTGGAGCGGGTAAATTTCGTGAACGTTTGTAGAAATCAGTTCCTTAGCCTTGATTTCTTTGGTGTTCAAGTGATTTGGAAACCCTCATATTAATTTTGGGATTAATCTGGACTTAATTTTAAATCACTATTTTAGTCCCGATTTTCTCATTTTGGAATTGTAAATGTTTGCGTATAATTTAATTTGAATAGCTTATTGTCCGGATCATGTGGGTCCTTTTCGCTTGAGCGAACATTGGCATTTAGCCCTTGTTCAGTCTATAAAAGGGGTAGCGTACCTTTGTTTTGTGTGTTGCTAAATTAGTTGAACAGTCGGTAGAATTGTTTAGAGAAAATATTACTTTGCTACGTACCCTAATTTAATTGTTGAAAACCCCAGTGCGCGTAGTTTAATCCGTCGAAACCTTGGGTCTGCATCAATTTGGTATCAGATGGAGATTCACGTCAATTTCCTAATTGGCACCCTTCCCCTTTTATTATTTTGCCAACACGCACTTGCATGTTTTTATGTCAAAATAATAAAAGAAAATTTTTAGTTTTGGTCTGCCAATAGCAACTTAAAATTCTCAGTTTTTCTCAAAATTCAAAAAAAAAAAATTTAAATTCTGGAAATTCTCCATCATTTCATTAGTAAGAAATCAAAAAATATTTTATTTTTATTAAGTTATAAATTTTTTATTTTGATCTGCAAATAGCGGCCTATTTTTTTATTTTTCTACAAAAAAATAAAAACAATTTATTTAATGATCTTCATAATATTTTCAGTAAGAAAATCAAAACCATGTATTTATTACCCTAGTTCCTAAGCGGTAACAATTCCTTCATTCCTATAGTTTAGTGGGTCAGGTTCATATTTCATTGCATGTGCACCAGATTCGAGTTGAATCTTATGTCCCGTCACCACTAGAAAATGGCCTATGACGTGTATACTGGAAGACAGACACCTACTTATGATGGTTTAGGGTGTCCCCAAGTTTTCCTAGACTTCATTAAGGAAATATTGTGCTACTTTAAGTGGTACGAATCGGCTGATGCGGATAAGGTGTGAGTGGCGAGAATAAAGTTGTTAGGTAAAGCTAAGATATTCTAGTTGAATGAGGAACAACGTTTGAGAACCGAAAACGGTAAATTATTTATTGGTTGAGCAGACATGAATGCCATACTGACAGAACAGTACGTCCCTATGTACCATCGAATGCAGATGTTAGATGATTTGGCTACCCTTAAATAACGGAATAAGTCGGTTTCTGAGTAAAGTCTTCTTAAAGATATGATGGTTAGGTGTGGTGTGCAGAAGGTGCCAGAGCTCATGCTATCTAGGTTTCGTAAGGGCTTAAACCCCTACACCCATGGTAAATTACTGCGTTATGGTCACACCGACCTAAACACCACTTTTAATGCCGCATTGGATATTAAGAAGCATAGTGTTCAAAAGAATAAGCATCGCTTGTTTCAGAAGGGAGATCCCGTTTTAGGACCACCACCCACTTTTAGGAAAACTATTCCTAATGGGTCTTATGTCTTGGATTCCAAAAATGTTACTGCTAGGGTGTTGCATCTGTTAGCCTCGATGACTAAGCCTCCTAAGATTGTGAATGGAACCAATGGGGATTTTGATGTAGATGTAGTATCTCTCGATTATGATTAGTCTGAAATTGAAGGAATACCTAGTGATTTTGAAGACGATGTGTGGGATGATTACGTTCTGATCTGTGAGAGTATTACATTGCCTATTACGTGCCCTACTAGCATTGTGTCTGATCACCCTAGTATTGAGTGACCTCTCCAGGCTATGATCCCCATCGTGTTAGAGCCTACGATTATACCTACAGAGATTATATCCGAGTTATCTGAGGAGCCTGAGTGTAAGGATGTTCCTATTATTATTGTGGATGAGTTACGATCTGAGGGAAGGGTAATTTTGGACGATACTGTAGTTGTACACCCGGATGAGAGTTCTTTGATGTCGTCACCGTTGGGTGAATTTTTTACTGATTCAGATTTTATCCCGGGTTTGATTTTACCGACCCTTCGCCCTATTTATTTGCCCACATTAGTTGACCTTTTAGGACGTGGAACCGGTAGACCTAGTCTGAGTTCTTGTGTCACGCCCACTTTATTAGCTCCTACTTTGGCGTTGTCTCAGCGTATAGATATTACTATGTTGAGCGCACTAGTATTTGGACTTTTCACCGCACCTCGTAGATATGACTACGCGTCAGTTTTGACAGCTCATTTTTCTGCATGTCCGTCTACGGTTCTGTCCCCTACTACGTCTGATTCTGATTCTTTGGAAATTGTGCCTCTTGATGTGGTGTCCCCTATATATACTTATATACCACACCCGATTGCACGCATTTACCCACCGCCTTTTGATGACCCTCATTTCCCCCACGTTAGTGACTATAGTTGGGTCCCTTGAGTTGTATTGCTTGCACATCTTTTCATATCCGGGAGCGTCCAACTATATTTATCACGATGAGCGGTTCCCCTTGGCATATATTCATGCCAAGCGTGAACATTTAAAATACAAAATTAAAACTACGAATTCAGAGCACATTAAAATCATCTTTGATTATAAGGCTCCCGTGCCACATGACATAACCCCCTTATCCTCCGTGTTTGGGTCTAGTCATACAGCACATGGATTCTATCCTCATGTATCTTGGACGTTAGTATTTCACTTTAAGTTATGTCGCACGCCCATCCACTCCTTTTCGAGACTGTGCGACGCTGGAGTTAGTGATTTGGGTTTAGTCTGGTCAGTCCCCGAGCGGATGCCTTCTAGCTCCGTTAATAAATTAATACGTAGGAACACCGACCCATCCATGATTATGAAGAATGTCGGAATTCATGCTTTTATTTCAGATTTTTATATAGCACAGGGTGTTTCACTTTATTTCAAGTTTCCAGACTTTTTACTGTACGTCTCTCTTTCACCTGAGTGGCTTTCTCCATCGTTTCTTCCTACCACTAAATATTCTCTTGTGTTGTGGAGTGTTAGTGCTGTGGTTTTTATTTTCCATGTGGACTCCTTGGTTCTTGAACCAGATGGTAAGATTCAAGTTAATTTACTTTTGCCTGACACCACTTCGAGTTTTGTTATTTCTACACCAGACAGGTTCTTAATGCTATGGGATGTTCATGCTACTACGACATGGATTGCGGGGCCATATTTGCCACATGTTGCTGCAGCTTTTGAATTTCCCCCCTCGCGGGCCACTCATTGGTGATGAGTAATTTTGAGTGGGGGAGGATTAATGGAGACGATGCTGATGCGGCCGTGGATCACCATCATAGAGAGTTTGTGGATTGGGACGGTCGTTGCGGCAAGCTCGAAGATGGGAGTCTACCACGACGTTTCTTCGCCAACGTCGCCGCCGCTACATGTTTTGGACGACGTATGCCACCGCCAATAAATAAAATATATAATTATAAATTACATAATTATAATTATATATTTTATCATTTATATTTTAGCAATTTTATTTTTAAGCAATTTTATTTTAAAAGTTATTTCATTTCATGTATTATGATGGGTGCTTATAACCATCATGTGTTATTTTTGATTATTTCATTTCATATGTAAGATGGGTGCATATAACTATCAAGTGTGGTTTAATTTTCAAGGATGGAGATTGAGTGGTGTAGCCTATATATAGGCCATGTCATGAAGGATTTTGTAGAAATAAATGAAGAAGAAAACCCTAATTTCAATTTGAAATTCCCCCCTCCTTCCCAAGGCAAATTTCGGCCTATCTTCACCCTCTCCTCCTCTTGGCCGCCACCCACCTCCCTTCCCCTCTCTATTGTCTCCTTTCTCCTCCTCCTCAATATTCTCCCTCACCTCCACCACCCCAACCCGAGCCCACCTCTTTCTTCCCCAATGAAAAACCGGCCCTTTTTCCCTCCCCAAAACCCTAGCCTGCCACCTCCCTAGCCGCCACCCTCCTTCCTCCCTTTCCACCACTTGGCCACCACCTCCTCCACCAACCCGAGCCCTCTATTCCCATCCAGCACCAAAAACCGACCACCCTCAATTTTAGTTTTTCCCACCACCTTTTCTCTCTCCATTTTCAATATATATTGTCATCCAAGGATTTCTCTCACTCCAAAGGTTATTGCAAAGTAAGAACAACTTGCGTCTTCATCGTCTGGTGCGGATCCGTGGTATGCGTGTAAAAAATAGAAAATCATCCACCATCGAGAGAGCTTTCCTCCACTCAATATTGTGGACGGACTTTTTTGAGATTCCGTAACGATTCTTCAACATCTCTAGTGTGATTTCTTCTAAAATTATTTGTGAGATTTGGGTGGAATTAGAAGGCTAGTAATTAGTCCTGATTTATATTGAATGTTGTGTGTAATTAAATCTGATTTTTAAGCAATGTTAATCCGAATATTTTCATATAAATTGGAGCGGGTAAATTTCATGAATGCTTGTAGAAATAGGTTTCCATAGCCTTGATTTCTTTGGTGTTCAAGTGATTTGGCAACCCTCATATTAATTAATTTTGGCATTAATTTGGAATTAATTTTAAATCACTATTTTAGTCCGAATTTTCTCATTTTGGAATTGTGAATGTTTGCATATAATTTAATTTGAATAGCTAATTGTCTGGATCGTGTGGGTACTTTTCGCTTGAGCGAGCATTGGCCTTTAGCCCTTGTTCAATCTATAAAAGGGGTAGCGTCCCTTTGTTTGTGTGTTGCTAAATTAGTTGAACAGTCAGTAGAATTGTTTAGGGAAAATATTGCTTTGCTTCGTACCCTAATTTAATTATTGAAAACCCCAGTGCGTGTAGTTTAATTCATCAAAACCTTAGGCCTGCATCACTCGTCTCATCAAATACAAAGTGAATATATTCTTCTTCAACCATGGTTTTCTTACTAAAAATTCTATATGCCTTACTATGGCTACTATAACCTACAAAAATACCTTCAAAGCTCTTTTCACTAAATTTAGTGGTGCAATACTTACCATTGTTAAGGATGAAACATTTACTACCAAAGATTCTAAAATATGAAATAGTCGGTTACATACCCTTTAGTAGTTTGTTATGGGTCTTATTATGGTTCTTCTTTATGAGTACTCGATTTTACACGTGGCATGCAGGGTTGACTGCTTCAGCCCAGAAATATTCCGGTAGTGTGGCATCACTCAACATGGTTCTGCTGGCCTCTATGAGTGTTCTATTCCTTCTCTCCGCTACTCCGTTCTATTGAGGAGTACGATGAGAGGAAAACTCATGAAAGATAGCTAGGCTTTCATATAATTCTGTTATGGCCCCAGACTTGAACTCTGTTCCATTGTCACTTCTAATTTTGACTACGAAACAGTTGTATTCATTCTGGACCTGCCTGACAAAATTAGTAAAGATATCAAAAATATCTGACTTGTGTTTTAGAAAGAACACCAATGTAAAGCGAGACTAATCATCAACAATAATCAATGTTTAATCCTTACCTCCCAAACTTCTAACATGCAGTGGACCGAACAAGTACATACGAAGTAGGTGTAAACACCTATTAAAGTCTTTGCCAATGATGCTTTTAAAAGTAGCCCTTGTTTTCTTGTCGTTTACACATGCGTGACAAGGTCTATCTTTAACGCACTTGACATTTGGGGCATCACGTACAAAACTAAGAGAAAACCATTTATTAATAGTTTTGAAATTTATATGTGCTAATCTCTTATGTCATTGGTCACCAAGAGATGCACTATCTTTTACCAAAAAGCACACGGGCGTAGAAGAGTCTATGCAAATAAAATTTAAATAAAATATATTCCTACTATGAGTGCCTGATAGAATCGTTTCCTAGTTATCTATCGATTTTATCAAGCACTTGTCTGCATGAAATTCTACTATGTATCCTTTATCATAGAGCTGGCTTATGCTTATAAGATTGTGTTCCAATCCTTCAACATAAGCCACATCTGAGAGGGATACACTACCATTAGTAATCATACTGTAGCCTTTAGTAATTCCTCTGTCAGAACCTCCAAAGATGACCTTTAGCCCGTTCATGACCTGAGAATAATTCTGGAGTAGGCTTCTTGTCCCTGTCATATGCTGAGAGCATCCACTGTACAAATATCAGATAGGATTTTTCGTGGCCTTTGGACATACCTGCATTCACAAATCAGTTTGCCTTAGGAACCCAAACACATTTGCGTCCTTGGTCTATAGTTAGCACACTCTCCCTACGTGTGTTAACAATGTGAGTGGTCTTTCTCGCATTATTAACTTGAGGAGTTACAAAATACGTGGGGATAAACCAGCAATCTATAGCAAAGTTACCAACTTTGTCGCAGCACCAACAGTCAAACCTGTTGTATCTTTGCCTAAAGTTCTCCTGCTTGACCTTTCGAGAGTGTGGTCTAGCAGGGGTAGCAGGCTTGGAGGTAGAAGCTTCGTGGTGGTGGCACTCACATGACTTCTTCTCCTTAAGAGACTTTTTCACAACTGGTTTTACTTTTGGAGCTTTCTTGATGTTGTGACCATGACTATAAGGGTCATAGCTCTGAAAAGTGATCTCGTCAAAAGGTGCCTTGAAGACACTTTCACCAAAGTTCCGGGGATGGTTCCATCCTTGGTACCGAGACTTGGGCTCTACATAAGTAGGCCTAGTAAAGTGATCGTTGGAGGAATCAAGATCAAAATCTTTAGTTCGAAAGATAACCTTTTTGAATGAAGTTTGATCTTGAGGAGCTTTCCCCTTCTCCTTGGCCAAAGCTTTCTTGGCGGCCTTATTCTTCCTTTGAGCCTTATTTCTCCTAGAGGATTTACTAGGAGCAACCACATGGCCTAAGCCAGCACCTTTGGCCTAAGCAGAGAACTTAGCAACAAACATAAGGACTGTCTTGGGCTTGGAGAAACTTTCAATAAGTTTCTTTTCAGCTGCAAGTTGTTCTTCCAATTCCTTGATGATTCTCTCCTTTAGATGTAGGTGCTCGAGAGCCTTATTATATTCTTCAATTGCAGCACTGAAATTCTCTCTGAGTTAGTCCGTCTTTGTGACTTCCTCTCTCAAACTGCTCTCTTCAGCCTTGAGAGATTTAATCTACTTAGCCTGAGTTTTCACAAATTTCGACATTTGTCGTAAGCCTTGATTAATTATTTGCATTGAGCCATGAGTTCAGACTCATTGTTAGAAGAGTAGTCCTCATGATTATGGTCAGAAGCATCTGATTCCGAGAGAGGGGTGTGAGAGTTTATGTTCCCAGTGTACTGGGGCTCTTTTTCCTCGTCTGTCTGTGCAATTAGCCCAAAGTAGGATTCCTCTTCCTCACTTAACTCAGATGTATCAGAGTCGCTGAGAGTCTTGGCCTTCTTGGGTACCAGGCTTCTTTCAGTTTTCTTCTCACTATAAGAAGATTTCTTCTCCTCTCTTCTTCCACCCTCCTTCTTCTTGTGAGGTCATTCAGCTATGACGTGTCCTGGCTTATTGCAACAATAACAAACAATATCAGAAGAAATATGTTTCTTCTTGTTGGGTCTGGCGTTACTTCACTTGACCCATGGCGCTCTGCTACTTATTTAAGAAATTAAGTAGCACCCTTTCCAACAGTCCAGGCTTTTGGAACAGTTGGGTATGTGCTTGATCCTATATTTGGTATCAGAGGAGGTCACAGGTTCAAGACCGATGGGAGCTATTAAATCCCGATTTTTCCCTTCTACTTGTGTGGGTTCGGCGGGTCAGGCAACTGTGGTCATGTGGTAACCCCACCTCTGAGCCGTGTGGGCCATGTGGTAACCCCACCTTTGAGCCGACGGGTTGTGCTGGATGCCAGGGGGGATTGTTGCATCCGGCATTCCTTTACTTGATCTGTGACACTATGCTACTTATTTAAGAAATTAAGTAGCACCGTTTACAACATTCTGGGCTTTTGGAACAGTTGGGTATGCGCTTGATCCTACAGTTCCATTTAGAATGATACATGTCTTGGCTGCTTGATCCTTTCTTGTGACGATCACCACCATGATGTAATCCTCTGAACGAGGCATCTTTGCCTCTCCACTGTTTCTTCTTGTTCAAGAACTTCTTGAACTGGCTCGAAAGAAGAGAAAACTCTCCTTCAGATAGCTCTGAGTCTAAGGTACTTGGCTCTGAAGCTTCTTCTTCACTCTCTTCCTTTGCGGGGGAAGGAGATGCAGCTTTTGACTTCCGTTGGATTTTTGCCTTTAGAGCGACAGACTTCTCCTTGGATGAAGACCGGCTCTTCTCTTCTTTAGCTTTTCTTGAATTTATTTACAGCTCATAGGACATGAGCTTTCCAAAGAGATTTTGAGGGTTAGTCTCTGCCACCTTTCCAAACTCCTAGATCACACAGACTATGTTGTCTCATTCCTTAGTCAGGGACCTCAGAAATTTATCATTCTGTTCTCCATTAGTGAAGACCCGGCCATAAACTCTTAGGCCATTGACAATCTTGAAGAAGCTTTCAAATGTATCAGCAATTGAATCCTTGGGACCTTGTCTGAATGCCTCATATTTCTGATTCAGGAGGGATCTTCTGTCATCCCTAACATCTTCAGTACCTTCCATTAGGATGATGAGAGACTGCCACATTTCCTTGGCGGATTGGCAGTGAATCAGATTCCACAACATAGAGTCATCAACTGCACTTGCGATGATATTTTTGGCTTTCTTGTCTAAAGAGACAAGTGCAATCTCATCCTTATCAAGATCCATCAGTTTTTTTGGGACTTTCTTGGTTAGATCAATTGTGGAAACCATCATAGGAACAAAGGGTCATTCTTCCGCAATCATAAAGATTCTTGGATCCACAGCTTCCATGAAAAATTTAATTCTTTCTTTCCACTTGGGAAAGTTTGTCTTTGTGCATAAAGGAAGCTTAGCAAAATCCTTGGCTCTGTCCATGCTTGTATCACTCAAAAGACAACAAGGGGCAGATCTGTTCAGGGTATTAACCTTTTGATAAACAATCTGCCTCTGATACCAATTGAAAATGTTTAAGTTGTCTTGCTAAATCACTTAGAGGGGGTGAATAGGTGAGTTCTGCGTCTTTTTGCAGAATAAAAATTTGAGCAAGCGATGCACAGAAAATAAACAAGCATACACAGACGACACCATGAATTATAGTAGTTGTCCAACCTTGGGAACATCCACTTTCCACCTCAGCGATCTAGCAACCCACTAGACTCGGCTACTCCACTATTCTTGGATTTAAAACAATCCTATCACTTGGAACAAAGTTCCTACAACTCGATCCCTAAAAATAGGATCTACACTCGGAAGAGAAACTTCCTATAAAAATCTCGGAGATCAAAGCTCCTACTACTCGAAAAAGAATCTCCTACAAGAACAAAATGATTTATAGAGAAAATATACAAACAGTATTATTCCAGATTTGAATCTTCAGCCCTTCTTCCTTCTTAAACTTTGAAGCACTGTTAGAAATAGATCGAAGAAGACAAGGCTAAATCTCTAGATCTGAAAAACTCTGGACTCAACACGACCAAGAAAAAAATCTGTCGATGTAGAAAATCTTGATATGTTGAATCTCCTGTTCTGAATCTCTGGATCGAAAGCAGATCGGCGATGAAGGCGATGAACAGCGGCGGCTCCCGATTTAGAAAGAGAATTTACGATTCAGAATACTTAGGTTTTTCTTCTTAGGGTTGGTCGATTATGATAAGGCCTTTTATAGGACTTGCCTAACGGTTATAATCACATTAAATACATGCTACGTGCACCAATCAAGTGCTAATCATGTTTGAAAATACTTCTGTCGGGACTTAAGAAAAATTCAGAAATCTGTACTGCATTTCTCGAGAGAGTTACTTGTACTCGAGAATAAGTTTTCTATTTCTCGAGAAGAATTATGAGGTTCTCGAGAAAAGTACTTAGGAAAAAATATGGAGTTGGAATTCAGCTACCTTGAGAATGAAAGTATGTACCTGAGAAGAATAATTTTTGTTCTCAAGAAGAGTCATTTTGGTACTCGAGAACAAGGAAGCATCTCGAGAAGAATATTCAAGGTCTCAAGAAAAGGTTTCTGGCTCTCGAGAACTATACACGGCCTTCTCGAGAAAAATATTTTTCTTCTCGAGAAAAAGACTTAGTAAGAATATAAAGGTGGAATTTAGGTATCTCGAGAAAGAGAAGATGTACTCGAGAAAAATGAACTTCTGTCCTCAAGAAAATTATTTTGTTACTCGAGAGGAATAATGCCTCCCGAGAAAATAAACTTGTTACTCGAGAAGAGAATCTACTTCTCGAGAAATGACTTCTGGTTCTCGAGAAGTTATACTGACCTTCTCGAGAAATAACATGTGGCTTCTCGAGAAAAAGACTTAGAAAAAATATTGACTGGAAATGAGGTAACTCGAGAAGAAGAGTCATGGAGTACTCGAGTATACACGGCTTTCTCGAGAACAACACTAAGCTTTCTCGAGAACTGCTTCTGCAACACGATTACATGACAGATCTTACTCGAGTATAAACTTATGTTCTACTCAAGTACAAAAGATTCTACTCGAGAAAAATGCTTAGCAATTTTTCTGAAAGTCTGAAAACTTATTTTCTTCAATAAATTCAGCAACCATCTTTTCTCCCATGGCTTTAGTGCTTGAAAAAAAAGTGTGTCCCAATAGAGAGGCAACACATGAGTCAACACCATGGATCACACAATAAGGTATTACATTGTGTGGTCCTGTGTTTGGTGACTCATTGTAGACTGACATTGGTCTACACTTGGCAAATATATCCTGCAAACACTCAACTAGAAAGGAAATCAAACACAAACTTAATTCATCTTAGTTCAAGGGTGACTTCACACAAATCTAGGTTATTGTGGATGCAATACCCATCAAAGGCCCTACCTCAAATTCTCAACAAAATCCAGCCTCAGAAAATAAATCTCCTACCTCGGGCACACAGGCCCTACCTCAGATCAACAACAGGATTCTACCACAGATCCATAACAGGATCCCACATTAGGCACACAGGCCCTACCTCTCAACCTTTATAATTTAGGCTTACGACTAAGATCAATTAATATCCTACATAATTATAAAGTTTGATGTAATATGACTCTAGAGAAATGAGTCTCTGAGTTTGCTTTTCTGTATTGAGTGAACTCGACCCTAACTTTGACTCCTGAGAAACGATTCTCTGAGTCTTCTTATTCCTGAACTGAGAAAGCTCATTCTTATCTTCTTCAAAGTAATAAGATGGTTGATGTTCAAGTTAGTTTTGCTTGTGCTGAGAAGTAACTACAAAGCTATATTTCTTCAAGCCTTTTATGTAGATGAGTTGACTGTAGTGGCCCTAAAGATGAACAACAACTTAGGCTTGCTCTGCTTCTTCTTCTTGCTCAGAGAGAAAGCTCTCTGACCTTGTTGTTGAAGACTTTCTTCAACCAACAAACTTTAGATTTACTTCACCTTAGAACTCAGAGTGAAAAGTCTCTGAACTTGCTGTTGAAGATAGATTTAATCTTTAGTGAATTATTCTTAAACAGCCAACATTGTCTGTGAATCACAGACTAACTGTAGAACAAGTTCTTGTAAAACTTCTCCTTTGTCGAGAGGAAGAAGATGACCGGAAAGCTCTATTCTGCTTTTTTCTAACCAAGCTCTCTTTCTTTTTTCCTCTATACTCTGCTTTTGTATCTCACCGATCAACGTCTCTATGCAAAGTGTGGACCCTAGAATGGGCAACTGCAGCACAACTTTTGCATTCACTGCAGAACTAAAGGCATGCTGTGCCTTTTGTCTTCTTGCATGCAAAGCCCGCGATATTTGAATTTCTGTTGACGTCAGCATGACTCAGCTCCTATGGACTTAGCAAATTCCAGACAATATGCACAGGCATTAAGTAAAGCCTTGTCACTTAACGCAAAAGTACTTAGTTGAATTCTGCATCTTCAGGCATTGAGTACGTTGAGTAAGCCTTCATCACTCAATGCATATAGATATTTATAGTCTAACAATTTAAGCATTGAGTGAGTATTCATCACTCAACGCATTTTGACTTTTACAGTCTAACAGAGTTGGCATTTAGTGAAACGATTCTGGACTTAGTTGAATTTTCTCTGTATGTTGTCGTCGAGTGCAGCTTCGTCACTCAACGCTTTCTGCATTTGCCTGGCTTCTTTATGAGGCGTTGAGTGGCCTGTCTTCAATCAATGATTCTATACTTAGTTGAGTTTTCTCTGTTGAGTAGGCATTAAGTGAACTGTCTTCACTCAACTCTCCTGTACTTAGACGGATTTTTTGTTTAGTCGGCTTTGAGTGAACTTGTAACACCCCGAAGTCAAGAGGATCATTTTGAGCAAAATGGGGTTCAGGCATGGGTGACACGGCCTGGGACACGGGCGTGTCCCAGGGCGTGTCAGTTGACACGGCCTGCGACACGGGCGTATCGCAGGGCGTGTCGAGGTTGTGTCGACGATCGGACTTGGTGTCGACGATTTTCGCTCGACATCGTCGAGAGGGACACACGGCCCAGGACACGGCCGTGTCGGATGCCGTGTCGAATGCTCGACGAGTGTTACGCGACGATCGTCGAGTATCGAGTTTCTAGTGAGGACACGGCCTGTGACACGGGCGTGTCACAGGGCGTGTCAGTGGGCGTCGAACTCAACTCGACGTCTCGGGTTAGGGCGTGTTTGCGGGACACGGGTGTGTCCTGGTGCACACGGCCAGGAACACGGGCGTGTGCCAAGCCGTGTGCCAGGCCGTGTGAAGTCTCGGGTTGATTTGGGATTATTTCTGTTGAGGAACACGGCCTCAGACACGGGCGTGTCTGAGGGCGTGTCGGGTACACGGCACGTGACACGGGCGTGTCACACGGCCGTGTACTGGTTGGATTGAGTCGGTTGTCTGCCGCTTAGGGGGACACGGCCTGTGACACGGGCGTGTCACAGGGCGTGTCAGGCCATGTTCAGGGTTTTCTGGCCAGATCTGAGCCGTTTGTTTCCCTCTTCCTGGATCCAGTGGCTGGGCTTTGTCCAGGTGTTGGGAAGGCCGAAAAAAGGGGATTTAAAACCCTCTTTTATTATCTTCTTCTTCTTCATCTTCATTCCAAGAGAGAGAAAGAAGAAAGGCCTAAGGGAGAGAGAAGGGAGGAGTCTTCCAGCTGCTGTAGGAGCTGCGGAGTGCGGAGCGAAGATCCGAGAGCAGATTCGTGAAGGCAGAGCCGAGGCGGTGATTTCCATCCGGCTACTTCATGGCACCGAAGCGATCTTCAAGGGTAACGATCTCCTTCTTGGACACCGAAGTCCTTTCTCTATACATGTGCTTGGAATCCTCCACCAAGAGGTGGATCGCGGAAGTGATTCCTTTGTTGAGTCTGCATCTAGAGCCGGAAATATAGAGTACGGCGTAGGCATGCTGTGTGAAGCCCATCTGGACCGGTAGTCTGGATTGGTGATGTTCATGGGTAAACCGGAGAAGACTCCGTGGCTTTGATGATGTGCAAAATGGATTTTTGTTGTGCTGAATGTATGGATGTGATGATTGTGAGGAGGCTTTGGTGAAGCTCCTAGCTTTGAGATGATCAATTGGTAGCACGCCTGGTTAGTGCGAGATACGCCTGGTTTGTTACACCACTAAGGTGGGTTGATCCAGTTAAGGTAGGATCTATGGGTGGCAATGCTAGGGGAGCCGAGTTAAACCCGGGTTGCTGCACCACATAGTGTGGGTCGATCGGACTAGGAGGGGGATCGATGTGTAGACAATGCATGGGGAGCTTAGATAAACCCGGCTTGCTACACCACATAGTGTGGGTCAGTCTGCTCTGTTTGTGATGCTGTGAGGTTGAACCTCTGAGTGGCTTGGGCGGGATGTCGCCAGCCTGCGAGCTGGTGGACTAGGGCCGGTCAACCAACAAGTTAAAACCTCGAGAGACAGCAGTGTACGACGGTGGATTCCGGTACGCCAAGAAGGTGCCCTGAGTGCACGGAGCGTTGGTGGACTCCAGCGTTTGTGATGTGATGTGTTTGTTAGTGGAATAAAGAGAATGATCTAGCTATGATGTGATTGGTGATGTTTGTTGATGCTTGATGAGAAAGGAAGCACTGTATATAGGGAAGGAACCACTACCCCGGGTAGGGGGTGGGGTCGTTATAATGGGTCAGCAATGCTGACCGTTACTTTGTTTTCTGTGTTGGTTTGGATGATGAATTGCAGGTGCTGCGGTTTGGAAAGAACAAGTGGATTGGTTAGCCTGGTGTTCTTAGTCCTTGAAAGCTATGTGAAGAATCATGGTTGGATTTCATGTGTGGTCGGCCTGCGTGCCGCTGTACGAAACCATTGATGTGAAAGAGGAACTTGTAAGGCCATAAGGCCAGGGTGTGTGAGTTGTATACATTCCTGGTGTTGTTCTATATAAATGTGGTATTTATATATTGGTGGACATTCTGGTTTGAGTTCATGTTACAAGAAAAATGCTGCGCTAGAATAGAATGAGTTAAGGACACGCATAGATTTGATTTCCACACGTGATTCCTTCGCTTGTCTGTGCTATATGGCGTGGGGCCCCGGCCGGACCCACCGTTATATGTCATGTGACAGGTGGGGGCGTTACAAAGTGGTATCAGAGCCAGGTTTAGATTGTTTGGGAGGAGAGAACATAAATGAACTCATGAATGTCCACTAGGAATGTATGTCATGCACATGCTGTGCGTGCGGGTGTAGGCAATGTAGCAGTCCCATTATGCTTTGGCCGTATTAATGGTGTTCTGTACATTGATAGGTGGCGAGGGAAGGAGCTGGGCCGTCTGAGCCCCAGCGGTCGGATGAGAGTGCAGCACCCGTGGAAGCGCCGATGCCTCCCTCGGCAGAGGCCATACGGGTGGTGGCGGAGACAGTGCTTGCAGTGTTACAAGCACAACCAACTGGATAGGCAAGACCTGGTGGAAGGCAAGAGCATGCTATCGAGGTGGTGGAAGTGCAATCGAGTGACGACGCATTGTCACGTTTTATGCACTTTCATCCACCGACGTTTGGTGGAGCGCTTTCACCAACGCAGGCAGAAGATTGGTTGGCAAGAGTAAAAAGGATCCTAACCGCAATTAGGACGGTCGAAGAACAAAAAGTGATGTTGGCCACTTTTCTGTTGGAAGGCGATGCACGATTATGGTGGGATGAAATTGAAGTGCACCACTTGGCAGGTCGAGGTTTAACGGAGATTTCAATGGAGGAATTCTCCCAAATATTTTTAGCCAAGTATGTGCCGGTTGCGCACAGGATTGCGATGGAAAATGAGTTTCTCCGTTTGGTGCAGGGTGAGCGAGATATTGATACCTACCTGCATGAGTTTACAAGGTTGGGGAGATATGCGGGATCTACCTTTGCGGAGGAAGCGCGAAAGACAAATCGGTTTTATGAAGGATTGCGGGATGAATTGAGGCTGGCACTTTCGAGTTCGGTGAGCCAAGGCTTTCAGGCGTTGGTCGATACAGCTCGTGCTTTGGAGAAGGATATGAAGCGAGTACGAGAGAATAAGAGACTGACAAGGGAAAAGTCAGAGTTTAAAATGTCACCACCAGATCAATCGGAGTTTCGCCGACAAGAGAAGAAAAGATTTAGGCCGGTGGATGTAGCTCCGTCGACTGTTTCTTCGGGGGCGACGTATGGGCCAGGACGTGTGGATACACGTATATGTTATAAATGTGGGCAGCAAGGACACATCGCAAAATTCTGTTGGAATGTCCCTCCAGGGAGTGAGAAAAAGACAGGTGCGTCATATGAAGAAAAAGGGAAAGCAGTGGCTGAATCATCTGCACCCCGGACGCAAGCTCGATTTCATGCGATGGAAGTGCAAGTGACGCAAAGCTCAGTTGGTGAAATTCAGCCTCGAGCGTTTCATTTATCTTTAAATCGCGAATTTCAAAATCGGGAGGCTGAGCGGAAGTGAACTGCGATGTGAATCATGTCGATACTCTGAATGTTGTGTATGTAAACTATGGTATGATATCAAGTGTGATGAATAATCGCTGATGTGCATCACTTTTGACTGAATCGGGAATCGAAACGTGGTGAATCATCCATCGTGATGTATGTAAATGATGTTTCTATATAGTTGGAGATCTCTATAATAGCTTGGTGCACTTGTGATTGTGAGGAGATAAATCAATCATGTTGTTTTGTTTTGAGGTTTTATGTGGCTGAATGTGCACAAGTGGAAGTTAGGGATGTTTGTTGTGTTGTCTGTTTGTTAGTGTGTGCGGAGGCTTGGGGTGTACGATTTTGTGATGTTGTGACGGATTGGCTGCTTGGAGTCAATTTCGAGGACGAAATTATTTGAAGGGGGGGAGGATTGTAACACCCCGAAGTCAAGAGTATCATTTTGAGCAAAATCGGGTTCAGGCATGGGTGACACGGCCTGGGACACGGGCGTGTCCCAGGGCGTGTCAGTTGACACGGCCTGCGACACGGGCGTGTCGCAGGGCGTGTCGAGGTTGTGTCGACGATCGGACTTGGTGTCGACGATTTTTGCTCGACATCGTCGAGAGGGACACACGGCCCAGGACACGGCCGTGTCGGATGCCGTGTCGAATGCTCGACGAGTGTTACGCGACGATCGTCGAGTATCGAGTTTCTAGTGAGGACACGGCCTGTGACACGGGCGTGTCACAGGGCGTGTCAGTGGGCGTCGAACTCAACTCGACGTCTCGGGTTAGGGCGTGTTTGAGGGACACGGGTGTGTCCTGGTGCACACGGCCAGGAACACGGGCGTGTGCCAAGCCGTGTGCCAGGCCGTGTGAAGTCTCGGGTTGATTTGGGATTATTTTTGTTGAGGAACACGGCCTCAGACACGGGCGTGTCTGAGGGCGTGTCGGGTACATGGCACGTGACACGGGCGTGTCACACGGCCGTGTACTGGTTGGATTGAGTCGGTTGTCTGCCGCTTAGGGGGACACGGCCTGTGACACGGGCGTGTCACAGGGCGGGTCAGGCCGTGTTCAGGGTTTTCTGGCCAGATCTGAGCCGTTTGTTTCCCTCTTCCTGGATCCAGTGGCTGGGCTTTGTCCAGGTGTTGGGAAGGCCGAAAAAAAGGGGATTTAAAACCCTCTTTTATTATCTTCTTCTTCTTCATCTTCATTCCAAGAGAGAGAAAGAAGAAAGGCCTAAGGGAGAGAGAAGGGAGGAGTCTTCCAGCTGCTGTAGGAGCTGCGGAGTGCGGAGCGAAGATCCGAGAGCGGATTCGTGAAGGCAGAGCCGAGGCGGTGATTTCCATCCGGCTACTTCATGGCACCGAAGCGATCTTCAAGGGTAACGATCTCCTTATTGGACACCGAAGTCCTTTCTCTATACATGTGCTTGGAATCCTCCACCAAGAGGTGGATCGCGGAAGTGATTCCTTTGTTGAGTCTGCATCTAGAGCCGGAAATATAGAGTACGGCATAGGCATGCTGTGTGAAGCCCATCTGGACCGGTAGTCTGGATTGGTGATGTTCATGGGTAAACCGGAGAAGACTCCGTGGCTTTGATGATGTGCAAAATGGATTTTTGTTGTGCTGAATGTATGGATGTGATGATTGTGAGGAGGCTTTGGTGAAGCTCCTAGCTTTGAGATGATCAATTGGTAGCATGCCTGGTTAGTGCGAGATACGCCTGGTTTGTTACACCACTACGGTGGGTTGATCCAGTTAAGGTAGGATCGATGGGTGGCAATGCTAGGGGAGCCGAGTTAAACCCGGGTTGCTGCACCACATAGTGTGGGTCGATCGGACTAGGAGGGGGATCGATGGGTAGACAATGCCTGGGGAGCTTAGATAAACCCGGCTTGCTACACCACATAGTGTGGGTCGGTCTGCTCTGTTTGTGATGCTGTGAGGATGAACCTCTGAGTGGCTTGGGCGGGATGTCGCCATCCTGCGAGCTGGTGGACTAGGGCCGATCAACCAACAAGTTAAAACCTCGAGAGACAGCGGTGTACGACGGTGGATTCCGGTACGCCAAGAAGGTGCCCTGAGTGCACGGAGCATTGGTGGACTCCAGCGTTTGTGATGTGATGTGTTTGTTAGTGGAATAAAGAGAATGATCTAGCTATGATGTGATTGGTGATGTTTGTTGATGCTTGATGAGAAAGGAAGCACTGTATACAGGGAAGAAACCACTACCCCGGGTAGGGGGTAGGGTCGTTATAATGGGTCAGCAATGCTGACCGTTACTTTGTTTTCTGTGTTGGTTTGGATGATGAATTGCAGGTGCTGCGGTTTGGAAAGAACAAGTGGATTGGCTAGCCTGGTGTTCTTAGTCCTTGAAAGCTATGTGAAGAATCATGGTTGGATTTCATGTGTGGCCGGCCTGCGTGCCGATGTACGAAACCATTGATGTGAAAGAGGAACTTGTAAGGCCATAAGGCCAGGGTGTGTGAGTTGTATACATTCCTGGTGTTGTTCTATATAAATGTGGTATTTATATATTGGTGGACATTCTGGTTTGAGTTCATGTTACAAGAAAAATGCTGCGCTAGAATGGAATGAGTTAAGGACACGCATAGATTTGATTTCCACACGTGATTCCTTCGCTTGTCTGTGCTATATGGCGTGGGGCCCCGGCCGGACCCACCGTTATATGTCATGTGATAGGTGGGGGCGTTACAGAACTTCCTTCACTCAAAGCTTCTGTCCTTAGACAGATTTCATGTCTGCTCCTTTAAGGCTTTGACTGCTTGAGCTTCTGTTAAAGCTTTCTCTTTTCTGGCATTAAGTGAAGTGAGTTCACTCAATGTTTCTGGACTTAGTGGATTTTCTGCCTTTCATGAAACCAATCTTCTTGATTGAGGAGTTGAGTGAACTTCCTTCACTCAATGCTTCTATCCTTAGACATATTTCTTGCTGAGTAGGCATTGAGTGAACTGTCTTCACTCAATGCTTCTAGATTTGGCCAAATTTCTAGTTTACTAGCATCATTTCTTGAGTCCAACTAGTATTTTGACCCTGATATCCTATCTAATTATGGTATAGTAGACAACCAGCATACATTAAACTTAAGCATACATCAAATACAATTATACACTTAGCATTGATGGTGATGCATCTTCAAATTCAGGAAACATTGAAGGGAAATATTCCCAAAAATCTCCCCCTATTTGAAAAAGGCAAAACACGCAGCAATGATAAGATGCATTAATACATAAAACATATTTGCTAAGCAAATGTAAGCTTAGCAGATATAGCTTGTTCAAATTTAAGCTAGCAAATATAGCTTGTTCAAAGTTCCACAGTATTATGCACTGAATCAACATTAAATTTCAAGTCACTGTTCTCTCCTCCCCCTTTTTTGCTTCTTCAATAGGCATTCATGATTATTCTCTCCTCCCCCTTTCTGGCTCCTATTGAACATCATGCTCAGGAATAGTTGATTCCTCAGCCAATAGGGTGGATGGAATGACCTTATTCTGAGTAGGAACGTGTGAATTCTCCCCCTCAACTACACATTATTTTGGAGGAACATCATTCTTATTCAACATTGTATCTTTCTCGACTGATTTAGATGGTCTCACTGAAGTATAACCTACCGAGTTAAAGTGATTAACTGCTATATATCTATCTTACCTTGCTAAAGTTATACTTTAATAATAAGGCAGATAGTCTTCATTCTGAATTGAAAACAAAAATAATAATATAGACATGTAGATCTATAACTGAAACACTTAATGTACATGAGTCATTCAACACTAAGCATTTCTAACTCAATTTTGAATGAATTGAACTTAGCCTCATCCAATGACTTAGTGAAGATATAGCAACATGATTGTCAGTGAGGACAAATTCAAGGCAAATATCTTCACTTTCTACATGTTCTCTAATTATCTAATTTTTATAAGTTTAGTCTTGCTATGTTAGACAAGATTATTAGTAATACAAATTGCACTGAATGAGTCACACTATAAGGGTGAATGGCTTACCTTGAGATTGTAGTCCTCTAGCTAATGTTGTATCCACAGAAGTTGTCCACAACAGCTCCCTGCAGAGATGTATTCTGACTCAGCAGTGGATATAGACATACTGGCACACTTCTTACTTCTCCGTGAAATCAGCCTTCTCCCTAGGAATTGACAAGTTCCACCCTTGCTTTTCATATCTTCCTTGCTCCCTGCAAAGTCTCTTCTTGTTGAGTCGGATCTCTTCCTCTTCTTCAGCAATAGATTTTCCTCTAGCTCTAGCTATTTGATCAACAACAATAGAGGATTCAGCCAACTGAGCACCATCTTGATCATCACATTGATCTGCCCTCTATTCACCATAATGTTCATCATACAATCTATCTTTAATAGGGTCAGTCATGTTTTCATCTATATATAATTCAAGCCCCAATGAACCTCAGAGTACATTGGTAACCCAAACAGTATTCTCTACGTTGATCATTGCCTTTGCCTTTGATCATTACAATCTCCCACTTTATCATTGTCTTCTCCCTCTTTATAACTACTTTAAGCTGCAGTCAGGGAGGTTTTGGCCTGATATATCCTTTCATCCATATACCAGTCACATTTTCTTGAGCAGGGAGCTATGTTGGAATCTCCCCCTCAATATCTGTATTTCCCATAGGAATTTGCTGACTTGTATCAACTATAGCTGGGGCAATCCAGCCATTATTGAACTGTTTGTACTTACTCTCCCACAACAGATGTAACCATTTGGTTTATCTCCCTCTCAACCTCAGCATTGTCCATAGGGAAATTCTGATCTTTAGAAGTATTCTTTCTATCTATTCTGTGCTGGAGATACTCTAGGTAAGATTCAAGCTTGTCCATCATATTAGACTGAACTTGCTCTCCCTCGATAGGAGCATCTAGCTTGTTAGTCTCCCCCTCAATATTTGCATAGATGTTTTCCACTACCTGCTCAGTCAGAATTTCTAGAGCTTTAGCTGGACTTTCCTTACACTGAGATCCACCTAGTTGATTTCTTACTGCAGGTTGAGAGGATTAAAACTTGATCACTTCTATCTCTTCTTGTTTCCTCAGAATAAACAAATAGTTGAGGATCATGTGCCTCTTCCTTACTGCTCTTAGAAGAGTAGCTTCTTGTGCTTTCCTCAATGATGAGTACAACCTTGATTTTCTTCTTCTCATTTGACTGCTGATGTGGCAGCAGTACTCTATCCAACCTAACAGACATCTTGAACTTCAATGGCAGGATCCTGCTAGTCTTCACCCAATTCCAGTGTACTTTGTACTTCTTATAATGTGTGGAGGAGGAAGGTTTGTTCGTCCAATGTCTTCTCCTGCTCAGCTACTTCTTTAATAGCTTGGCGAACTGAATCTGTCCTCCATTTGACAACTCATTTCCCAAGGAGCTAAGATATGAGCTTTCTGACTCTGTCACTCTCCTTGGTGGAGAAGGAGTCTTTTCGCTTCTTTTTCTTGTGGCTTCAGATCTGAAGGTCACAGGCTTATCTTTGTCATGAGAACTGGCAGCATCCTCTTCAGTTTCCTGGAGTTCAACTGCATCTCATGGGATAGTAGCTTCCCAAATAAATTCTGAGGCAGAGTATTAGCCAGGTTGTCAAATTCTCTGATGGCACAGATCTTGATATCTCATTCCTTATTTAGGGATCTCAAGAACTTATCATTCATCTCATAATTAGAGAACTATCTACCATAGGTGATCAGACTATTCAATATCATGAAGAACTTCTCATAGCATTCAGCTATGGAATCATTCGTCCCCTGCTTGAATGCTTCATACTATTGATTCAAGAGGGATTTCCTGTCATCCCTCACCTCCTTAGTCCCTTCCATGTATATAATAAGAAAATCCCACATATCTTTGGTTTTCTTGCAGTGGACCAAGTTCTAGAAGGTTGAGTCATCTATGGCACTAACAATGATGTTATGTGCCCTCTTATCCATGGTTGTCAATATGACTTCATCCCTAGTCATTTCAGTATACTTCTTTGGAGTTAATACATTTGCATCTAAGACAGAGACCTTCATGGGGATGAAAGGTCCTTCTTGGATTGTAATGAAGATCCTAGGATCTGATGTTAAATTTTCTCAAGGTGGTCAGCAAGATAGCCCAAACACCAAATTAATATCTTCGGAACTACCCAGTTCACACCTTGAACCAACGGAAACCCAGGGAGCAGGCTCAACACACCAAGCACATAGAAGAACAAGCAGATCTTATATTCATTACACTTCTTTACAAAGCGAGTTATACATAGCGCGACATGATTTCGCGAGTATAAACAGCTATAAACAGAAAGCACCAAACACAAGCCGGGCGGACAGCACCGGAATCCGCCGAGACCGCCGAGGTCACCGAGGTCGCCGAGTCCGCTGAGATCGCCCGAACTTAAGCTGCACTCCATCGAATAGCCACGGAGTCTGCCGAACCCGCAAGGCCGTGCGGACACACCGTTATTCGCCTCCTGCTGATGAACCGAGGAACAGACCGCCTACCCGCCTGAGACCGGCAGACAGGTAATTGAAGCTGGCAAAGTTGAAACAGAGCTGACAAGCCACAGAGCGACCTCCTGCTAAATCCGCAGAGACCGCACAACTTCCAAGTACTTGACCGAAGTCACAGCCAAACTCCTGGCTCCTTGAAGCTACCCACGCGACCTGCACACAGCACACAGTTAACTCTGAATCAATCTGCGCGAAAAGAAAACTGAGACCGCAACACTTTGCCGAACCCAACCTACTGTTCACTGAGTTTCTGTAGACCTGCCAGGGGGGTCCTATTTATAGGCGAGGTGTGGAGTGTGGTCACTGCCCTAGAGATAGCGACACCGCCCTAGCCCGCGGGATAGCAAAACACCGTCCGTCGAGTCCACAAGGACTTAGCCGGATACCAAGGAAAACCGCCAGGAGCAATGCAACTTTGGCGAACCCTCATCAGTCCGCCCAAGCTATGCGGACAAGGCATCAGCCCGCAAAGCCTCCAACCACTGCAGGACAGCAACCCCCTTCAATGGCTATCCGCACAAACCCGAGGCAGTCCGCAAGACTCAATCCTCAATCCGCCATAAGTCCACGACCAAAGGCAGATAGCAACAGTCCGCCCGGTCAACAGCGGACTTGGCGGATACTGCGGACACCATGGTCTTGGCACAGAGTGTGACCAAGTCCAAAACCATCGAAGGCCAATGCGAGCATGTCGGACATAAGCTCCCATCCGCCAAACACCCTAGCACACAGACTGCCAGCAGTCCGCAAGCTACTCGCACACCTGCCCAACGCAGCAGCCATCTCCCAGACTCCACACACCAGTCCGCCAACAACCTCCACAGCAAGCACCTGCTGTATCACCAGAGCTCGACAAGGCCTCGGCCAAGCTCTAAGCCCAGTCCGCAACAGCCCATATTGCGGACACGAGACAACAGCCAATCAGCACAAGCTTGCACCACAACCTCTGAGCAATGCACCAGTCCGCAAGCCTCTATCCGCTCAGGCCGCTCCTTGGCTAAATCAACCAGCCAACGCCCTATCCGCAGATACCAGGCCGCACAGTCCACGGACTTCAACGTACAACCCACTCAGAAGATATCTGGCTTCCACTAGACCTTCCACCAGGCTGCATACAGCAGTCCGCCCAGTCCGCCTAATCCACCAATGCTGTCCGCCCAGGCCGCCCGGCCTGTCCCGTCAACCACTTCCACTTCACAAATTTCAACAGTCCCCCTTGAAGTGGGAAGTGGTGACCAAGCCCAACAAGCTGCGCAAGCGCTCAAAGGGCCCCTTCGACAATGGCTTCGTGAAGATGTCAGCAAGATTATCTTCACTCCGAACATGCCCGACCAGCAGAGACCCCTCCAACACCTTCTCCCTGATGAAATGGTGATCGATCTCTATATGCTTGGTCCTAGCGTGACACACTGGATTGTTAACCAGCTTGAGAGCACTCTCATTGTCACCCCAGAGTAAAGTCGGCCCTTGCACTTCTTCATGAACATCCTCTATAAGCCTCCTCAACCAGATGGCTTCCCGAGCAGCCAAGGCCGAAGCCTTATACTCTGCCTCCGTAGTTGAGACGGACACCGAGTCCTGCTTCTTGCTACACCACGAGATGCTAGCAGAACCGCAAGTGAACACATAACCTGAAGTAGACCTCCGATCATCCGAATCACCGCCATAGTCAGCATCTGTGTACCCAAGCAAAGCAATCTCCGAGTCCCTTCCATAGAGGAGTCAAATGTCAGAAGTCACCTTGACATACTTCGGAATACCCTTTGTTGCCACTAGATGAGATTTCCTTGGTTCAGTCATAAACCGACTTACTCGGCCAACAGCATAAGCAATGTCTGACCTTGTAATCGTCAGGTAAATCAAGCTCCCAACAAGAGCCCTGAACACCAAGGGATCATGAAGAACCCTTCCCTCATCTCGTCGAAGCTTCAACCTAGGTTCCATTGGAGTAGATCACTTCTTCCCTTCGCCCATGCCGAACCGCTTCACAATGCGATCTGCATACCCTTTCTGACAAATGAGAATCCCGTACTCCTTCCTCTCCACCACAAGACAAAGAAAGTGATGAAGCTCTCCCAAGTCTTTCATCTTGAAGCGTATAGCAAGCTCAGCCCTGATCCTTGCTACTTCCCCCTCCGAATTCCCTGTGATGATCATATCATCCACATACAGCAGGACCAAGACTTGTAGCTCCCCCTTCTTCTTGACGAACAAGCTTGAATCCGAGTTGGAAGCAAGGTATCCACAGAATTGCAAGTACTCTGCAATCTTCCCATACCACGCTCTAGGAGCTTGCTTCAACCCATAGAGAGATTTCCTGAGTTTGCAGACATAGTCTGGATGATCTTCAGAAACGAAACCGAGCGGCTGATCCATGAATATGTCCTTGTCAATCTCTCCGTAAAGAAAGGCATTCTTCACATCGAGTTGCCACAACCTCCATCCCTTGCTAGCAGCCAAGGCGATCACCACTCTAAATGAAGTCATCTTCGCAACCGAACTAAACGTCTCCTCATAGTCTTCTTCATACTGCTGAGAGAATCCTCTAGCGACCAGGCGAGCCTTGAACCTATCAATGCTCCCATCAGCCTTCTTCTTCAACTTATACACCCACTTGCAAGTAACCGGAGTAATGCCATCAACCTTGGGCACAAGGTCCCAGGTTTCATTCTTCTTCAGAGCATCAATCTCTTCTTTCATGGCACCTTCCCACTCCTTCAGTCCAGTGGCCTCGTTGAAGGTTGCAAGCTCTCGCTCATCCAGAGGACCTGCAAAGAAGCAGGAGACAAAGCTCACTGCATTCCCATCACAGTACTGAGCCGGTGGCTTAACAACCCTCTTCGATCTCCGAAGGGTCGGCTCATTGCTCGCTGCTTCTGTTGCTTCTTCGGTCTGAACTTCTACCTGGGGAAAGCTTTGAGCAATGCTCCCACTGCCTCATGAGCTAGAAGGCTCAGCCTCAGAGTTAGAAGCAACAGGAGCTGCTGGTGAAACAGCAACCTCCTCTTCCAAGCCTTCAGCAGCCACCACCGGTGCTTCATCAACTTTGCTACTTCCGGTTAGCTCGACCGAGCCACCTCCATACGACGTCAGCTCGTCAAAGACAACGTCTCTTGATACCACGAACTTCTTCGTCGCAGGATCCATGCATTTCCATCCCTTCTTCCGCTCATCGTAGCCAACAAAGACAAGTTTCCTTGCCTTCCCATCCAGCTTTGTCTGTGAAGCATCCGGGACATGCACGTAGCAAGTTGAACCGAACACCCGAAGGTGACCCACACTCGGCTTCTCCTTCAGCAATAACTCATAAGGAGTCTTCATGTTGATAGGGCTGAGTGGCATCCTGTTGATGACATAAGCAGCACAAGACATCCCCTCCGCCCAAAAGGACCTTGGGATATCTTTCGCATGAATCCAGCATTTGCAAGTCTCCGTCAAATGACGGATCTTCCGCTCCGCTACTCCATTTTGTTGTGGAGTGTGAGCACAAATAAGCTCTCATTGGATCCCGTGCTTCCTGCAGAAGTTAGAAAACTCGGAGGAGATAAACTCACCACCGTTGTCCGTTCTAAGCTTCTTGATCCGCAAGCCAAGCCGGCCTTCTACCAACTCCTTAAACTCCATAAACAAACGAAAGGCTTCTGACTTCTCCTTTAAGAAGTACACCCAAGTATACCTTGAGTGGCCATCAACCAAGACAAGCATATATCTGCTTCCACCAAGGCTGGCAGTAACTGTCGGTCCCATCAACTCGCCATGTATGCACTCCAATGGTAGCTTGCTCCTTGTTTGTGATTTATCAAACGGAAGGCGATGTTCCTTACCGTATCGACATCTCGCGCAAACATGCCCGTCACCAAAGGAGGACAACTTAGGCAAACCCCTCACCAAACTTCTACTAGCCATCTCCTTCAGCTTGTCCATGCTTACATGCCCCAGCCTCTCATGCCAGATAGCAGCGCTATCGTTGGCCCTCATCCTATCAACATAAGAATTTATTGCAAGAACAAACAAGTTCTTCACCCTCCTTCCAACATGAGCAACATCAGCCTTCACTGCTGATACGTTGCGAAGGAACCTCACGTCTGTTGGCCCAAACAGAACGTGATAACCAGCATCCACCGCATTGGTCACTGAGAAGAGGTTCTTCTTCATGCCTGGCACGTGATACACACTCCTTAACGTGAGTGGCCCCTGATCACTACCCAAAGACACGACCCCTCTTTCTCTACTGCATAAACAGTATTATCAGCAGTGATAATAGCTTCATTACCTCAGTAGGCTTGCATGGAGGTGAACTTTGACTTGTCTCCGGTGAGGTGATGACCACACCCGGAGTCCATGATCCACTCGCTGTTGAAGTCCGCAGCAGACAAGGCACGGACACAAGTGCCCGTCATGAAATCTCCGCCCCATTCTGCTTCTTCACTTCTAGAGCAAGCTTCCTCCTTTCCCGCAGCATGCCCAGGCTACAGTTTGACCTTGCAGTCCCACTTGAAGTTCCCACGCTGATGACATCGATAGCACTTCAAGTTCTTCTTCCAGTCCTTAGGAGCATTTCTCCTCTCCGGCTGATATGAAGTTGAAGTCTCCTTCTCACCAGCGGCCTGCACCTTCTTCTTCTTCCCTTCCCATCCTTTCTTCTTACCTGAGAAGAGAGCATCGCTGCCTTCCTGATTAAGATTAACTCATGCCATCTGCCCTGCCAAGCTCTCCTGCGATGCAAGCAGATTCTCCAGCTCCAGCAAAGACGGCTGAGTAGCCCACCCTTGAACAGATGTCACAAAGGCCACATACTCCTTCCGCAAGCCGCGGATTATGTGCCTTTTCATCTTAGCCTCAGAGATAGGCTCATCAGGATCCAGTGCCGACAGCTCAGCACACAAGCTCTACATCTTTAAGAAGTACTTCGAGATGGAAAGGTCTCCCTGAGTTGATCTAGCCAACTCATTCTCCAGAAACTGAAGCCGCGCCACATTATTCCTATTGAACAACTCATCAATGGTTATCCAAATATCAGCAGCCGACTCACATCCAATGATGTGATCAAACAGTTCTGGTGACACGGCCCTCTTGAGGATAAACTCCGTCTTAGCATTTGTTTTCCTCCAGAGCCTAACCTGCTCAGCAGTACCGAACGCCAAGAAGATAACTCTTCATGCACGAATTCCACTTCTTGAAGTTAGTCGGCGTTAAGAGTTCAATGCCAAGACCCCATGCAAAGCTCCCTACCATTGCAACACCTACTTGGAAAATCCTTCAGAAGCATAGAGCACCAACACCGGTCGATCACCACTCAAACACAGAGCACAACACAGGTTGAAGACCGCTCAAGCAATTGAACCTCCCTCTGATACCATGTTAAATTTTCTCAAGGTGGTCAGCAAGATAGCCCAAATGCCAAATTAATATCTTCGGAACTACCCAGTTCACACCTTGAACCAGCGAAAACCCAGGGAGCAGGCTCAACACACCAAGCACATGGAAGAACAAGTAGATCTTATATTCATTACACTTCTTTACAAAGCGAGGTATACATAGCGAGACATGATTTCGCTAGTATAAACAGCTGTAAACAGAAAGCACCAAACACAAGTCGGGCGGACAGCACCGGAATCCGTCGATACCGCCGAGGTCGCCGAGGTCGCCGAGTACGCTGAGATCGCCCGAACTTAAGCTGAACTTCGCCGAATAGCCACAGAGTCCGCCGAAGCCGCGACGCCTCATGGACACACCGTTATTCGCCTCCTGCTGATGAACCGAGGAACAGACCGCCTACCTGCCTGAGAATGGCGGGCAGGTAATTGAAGCTGGCAAAGTTTAAACAGAGCTGACAAGCCGCAGAGCGACCTCCTGCTGAATCCACAGAGACCGCACAACTTCCAAGTACTTGACCGAAGTCACAGCCAAACTCCTGGCTCCTTGACGCTACCCGCGCGACCTGCACACAGCACACAGTTAACTCTGAATTAATCCACGCAGACAGAAAACTGAGAGCGCAACACTTCGCCGAACCCAACTTACTGTTCACTCAGTTTTTGTAGACCTGCCAGGGGGGTCCTATTTATAGGCGAGGTGAGGAGTGTGGTCACCGCCCTAGAGATAGCAACACCGCCCTAGCCCGCGCGATAGCAAAACACCGTCCGCCGAGTCCGCAAGTATTTAGCCGGATACCAAGGAAAACTGCCAGGAGCAAGCCAACTTTGGCGAACCCTCATCAGTCCGCCCAAGCTATGCGGACAAGACATCAGCCCGCAAAGCCTCCAACCACTGCAGGACAGCAAACCCCTTCAATGGCTGTCCGCACAAACCCGAGGCAGTCCGCAAGACTCAAGCCTCAATCCGCCACAAGTCCACGACCAAAGGCAGATAGCAACAGTCCGCCCGGTCAACAATGGACTTGGCGGATACTGCGGACACCATGGTCTTGGCACAGAGTGTGACCAAGTCCAAAACCATCAAAGGCCAATGCGAGCATGGCGGACATAAGCTCCCCTCCGCCAAACACCCTAGCACACAGACCGCCAGCAGTCCGCAGGCTACTCGCACACCTGCCCAATGCAGCAGCCATCTCCCGGACTCCATACACCAGTCCGCCAATGACCTCCACAGCAAGCACCTGCTGTATCACAAGAGCTCGACAAGGCCTCAGCCAATATCTAAGCCCAGTCCGCAACAGCCCATACCACGGACACACTAGTCCGCAAGCTTCCCGCGGACA
This sequence comes from Platanthera guangdongensis, assembly GCA_039583875.1. NCBI lineage: Eukaryota > Viridiplantae > Streptophyta > Magnoliopsida > Asparagales > Orchidaceae > Platanthera > Platanthera guangdongensis. Next base: position 131,480,606 of record CM077150.1, on the reverse strand, counting down.
TGAGCCAAACCGCTAATCAGCACAAGCTTGCACCACGGCCTCTGAGCAATGCTCCAGTCCGCAAGCCTCTTTCCGCTCAGGCCGCTCCTTGGCTAAATCAACCAGCCAACGCCCTATCCACAGATACCAGTCCGCACAGTCCGTGGACTTTAACGTACAACCCGCTCAGAAGACAGCTGGCTTCCACTAGACCTTCCACCAGGCCGCATACAGCAGTCCTCCCAGTCCACCTAGTCCGCCAATACTGTCCGCCCAGGCCGCTCGGCCTGTCCCGTCAACCACTTCCACTTCACAAATTTCAACATCTGAGGCTTCCATGAACAGTCTGAACCTCTCTTTCCAGATCCCAAAGTTTTTCTTTTGCAAACTTGAAGCTTCATTAAGATCAACTACTTATGATTCTCTCCTGAACCCATAATAATAATCTTAAGCTACTCTTGGTAATCTGTTCAGACTGTTTAGTCTTTTTTGAACAACCTCCCTCTGATATGACTTGAAAGTCTTTGTTTCAAGAATAGCTTTACACTTAGAGCGGGGTGAATAGGTTTCTTAGTCTTTTGACTACTTTCTTAATTTAGTGTGTTGTGATTTAAGTTATTCGGCTTGCTTTTAAGAACACACAATAGCACACAGGTATTTATAGTGGTTCCCCAAGGTATGGGTACATCCATTGTCCCTCCCACCTTTCAAACAGTGTGTTAGACAAGGCCAACTTCTCCAATATCAGCTCAAAGAGCTTAAAACACGGATCCCTCGAGATCTCTCATACTTCCTCCAAGTACTACCTCAGGCCAAAGCCCTACAACTCAAAGTAAATTTTACTCCTACAGCTCAGTGATCCACAAATCACCTACCTCAGACTTAATCAAAAGTCCTACACCTTAAGCTAGGAGGATTGCCTTACACTTAGAGAGAATAACTCTCATACATCTCAGATCAAGAATGATCCTACCTCAGGCCAAAGTCCCAATCTTAGATTCCCAATAGAAACCTACCTCAGATAATAAATCCCCTACCTCACGCACATAAACCATACCTCAGATCCACAACAGGATGCTACCTCAGATCCACAATTGGTTCCTACCTCGGGCACATAGGCCATACCTCTCAGCCTTTATAATTTAGACTTACAGATCAGATCAATTAAGATCGTATAGAATGAGAAAGTTTGATGTAATATGAGTCCAGAGAAATGATTCTCTGAGTCTGCCTTTTCTGGACTGAGTGAACTCAGCCCTAATTTTTACTCCTGAGAAAAGATTCTTTGAGTCTTCATCTACCTGAATTGAGAAATCTCAGCCCTATCTTCTTCACAGCAATAAGATGGTTGATCTTCAAGTTAGTTCTACTTATGCTGAGAAGTAACTACAGAGCTCTGTTTCTTTAAGCCTTTTGTGTAGATGAGTTGAGTGTAGTGGCCTTGAAGATGAACAACTGCTTAGGCTTGCTCTGCTTCTTCTTCTTGCTCAAAGAGAAAGCTCTCTAACCTTACTTTTGAATACTTTCTTCAACCAGCTAACTTTAGCTTTGCTTCACCTTCGAACTCAGAGAGAAAACTCTCTGAACTTGCAGTTGAAGATAGATTTAATCTTCAGTGAATTATTTCTTCAACTGTCATCACTATCTGTGAATCACAGACTAACTGTACAATAAGTTCTTGGAAAACTTCTCCATTGTCGAGAGGAAGAAGATGACAAAAATGCACTGTTCTACTTTTCTCTCTCCAAGCTCTCTTTATTATTTCCTCTGTACTCTACTTTTGTATCCCGTCGATCAACGGATCTATGCGTACTGTGGACCCCTACAATGGGCAACTACAGCCCAACTTTTACATTAACTATAGTACTAAAGGCATGCGGTGCCTTTTGTTTTCTAGCATGCAAATACCACGATATTTGAATTTCTACTGACATCAGCATGACTCAGCTCCCGTGGACTTAGTAAATTCCAGACAAGCTGCACAAGCATTGAGTGAAGCCTTGACACTCAACGCAAAAGTACATAGTTGAATTCTGCATCTTCAGGAGTTGAGTGCGTTAAGTGAGCCTTTATCATTCAACGCATATAGACATTTATATTCTAACTGTTTAGGAGTTGAGTGAGACTTCATCACTAAACGCGTCATGACTTTTACAGTCTAACTGAGTTGGCATTAAGTGAGCCTTCATCACTCAACTTTTCTGGACTTAGTTGAATTTTCTCTGTATGTAGGCGTCGAGTGCAGCTTCTTCACTCAACGCTTTCTGCCTTTGCCTGGCTTCTTGATGAGGCGTTGAGTTGTCTGTCTTCACCCAACGCTTCTGTACTTAGTTGAATTTTCTCTGTTGAGAAGGTGTTGAGTGAACTGCCTTCACTCAACGCTTCTGTACTTACACAGATTTTTTGTTGAGTTGGCATTGAGTGAACTGCCTTCACTCAATGCTTCTGTCCTTAGATAGATTTCATGTCTACTCCTCTGAGGCATTGACTGCTTGAACTTCTGGCAACGCTTTTACTCTTCTGGCATTGAGTGAAGTGAATCTACTCAACGCTTCTGGACTTAGTGGATTTTCTGCTTGTCCAGAAGCCAGTCTTTTTGATTGAGGCGTTGAGTGAACTGTCTTCACTTGACGCTTCTGTCTTTAGACAGATTTCTTATTGAGTAGGCATTGAGTGAACTGTCTCCACTCAACGCTTCTGAACTTAGCCAGATTTCTACTTTGACAGCATCCTGTCTTGAGTCCAACTTATATTGTGACCCTAACATCATATCTAATCATGGTATAGTAGAAAACTTGCATACATTGAACATGATCATACATCAAATATAATTATCCACTTAGCATTGACGGTGATGCATCTTCAAATTCAGGGAACATTGAAGGGCAATATTTCCAACAGTGCTCCCACTAGAAGCTCAGTGCACTTTAGAGAATTTTCCAATCGGAACACTCCCACCCTAGTTCCGTGAGCTCAGCAACATTCCATGGCTGGAGCTCTTCCATCAAAACTCCGAGGACTTACCGTTTTTCCACATTTTCTACACTTGTAACAGACTAGTGGCTTGTCGCCCTCTGAGATCAAACCAAACTTTGTAAAACTACAAGAAACTAGTGGATTTTGGCTCGACAAAGTTCCAGACACGTGGTTTTTCACTTTTTTCGGTTTTTCGACGTAAAACCTCTCTTGTCATTTGTTGTGGTTCATTTTTACTGTTTACGAGCACGGTCCGATTCCGAGCTAAGGAGATCCAATTTCTCGAGACCACAGAAAGACCGGGCGACCAACAACTGGCATATTCCTCGAAAGAGGTGCGTTCATGCTTCAGGATTCTCAACGGTCAATCCTAGTCTTCAAGCTTTTGAGTTTTAATCATTCTAATTAAATTTTCCTTAAGGTTGATTCTCGATCGAATGCTTTTTTCATTATTCTTTCAATTCTCTTCTCACCCCCCAATTCTTCTGTTGATAAGATAATGATAATTCACTCGAAGTAGAAGTACTCAGAAACTCCGAGTTTAATATGTCTGTGTTTCTAAAAATCCTATACTAATCTCGATGCGGTACACTTGTCGTTATCATTTGCTTTTTGATTCAAGTATAGTTTTTTTATTAAGTCTTTAATTGAGGTGCGGTAGAGTAAATCACACCAAAATAAGAATAATTTCGAACACAAAACATGAGATCTACATGTTTCAGCCAAACTCAACCTACGTCCGTAGGAGAAGATGAGTTTAATAAAAGAAGTGAAGCTTAAAAAAATGTTGCAGCAATGAAAAATCAACTACTGAAACTTCATCTGATCTTCTGATAATGGGCTTAAATTCTTGGTGAACCTAGAAAACAAGGCACATCCAACAAGGTTTTTCAGTTTTAAAATGGAAGTTCTAGCCACTTTCGTTGCTTAAGATTAGGAATGAGTGCCTGGCAACAGTGCCTCAACAAATTACATTATTATATGCATCTGTTCCATAGTTATGTTGAATTGGTATAAAACTATGAATGTAGCACTTTTTTATCAATTTAATGAAACTTAGAGTGCAGGCCTGGTTAAGTTGACTATAGTCTAATCTGGAGGTCCCGGTTCGCAACAGAGAAACAACTTATCCAGAAATGCATCAATAGGTTTTCATATTATTTGTTGGAATACAAAAATTTCTGTTTGTCCAATTTCCGGACTCTCTTTTTCTATTCGCACATTATCTAAATAACCATTCACAGAAAATGGAGCACCGTAATGACCCGCTGCCGCATGAGATTACGCCAGCGGCTTGGACTACTCAAGCACATGCACCACCGCCGTGCTCGGAGTTTAGAGACGTGAGTACCGCCGAACAGCATAGGGAGTGAGAGTGTGAGGGTTATATATAGTACATGTATAGCCCACAGGCTTATTTAAACGCTTAGACTTCGGCCCTAGAACCTTTGTATTATTATATGATGTGTTATATATATCTGCAGTGGTTTTCTATTAATGCTTCCGCAATACTCTGATGGGTTGTGAATGTTGTGATTCAAGCCGAGCAAGACGGTCATCTAGTACTTAGATAGGTTGGATCGTTTCCCCTAAGGAGCACTAGGTGGACATCTTGGGCCAGTAGTACCCCTCCGACCCTACCTGGGAAAAAGGTTGGGGGGCCTACACTTTACATCCATCTGATGAGCTATGAAGTTTTCGATATACGTTAAGGCTAGAATAATCCTAATAGTCATAGGTGACACACAGGTGAATAAACATTAAAATAGTCTATTCCCCCTTGTTGCTTATAGTCTTTAGCTACTAGACGCGCTTTATACCAGGCTATAGAGCCATTACTATGTAATTTCTTCTTCAACACCCACTTGCATCCTAGGATTTTAGCTTCTTTCGGCAGGTCAACTAGATGTCAAGTGTTATTTTGTAGCAGCGAGTGTAACGCCCCGAAACTCAAAGGAGCAAAGGGGGACATTTTGGGCCAGTTTGGGTTCTGGCAGCAGGCACACGGCCTGGGACACGAGCGTGTCCCAGGGCGTGTCGAGCCTGTGTCGACGCTGAGACGGGAAGTCGACACTTTGGTCTCGACATTGTGTCGAGACTGGGCACACGGCCTGCGACACGGGCATGTCGCAGGGCGTGTTGACCCATGTCGACACTTAGCCGCGAAGTCGACACTTTGGTGTCGACAATGTGTCGAGACATGGCACACGGCCTGCGATACGGGCGTGTCGCAGGGCGTGTCGACCCGTGTCGACACTCGTCCCGGGAAGTCGACACTTTGGTGTCGACAATGTGTCGAGACAAGGCACACGGCCTAGGACACGGGCGTGTCCAAGGTCGTGTCAATAGGTCGACGATCTTCGCTCGACGAAATGTCGAGACCGTGTACACGGCCTGGGGTCCAGGCGTGTCAAGGTGACACGGGTAAGGACACGGGCGTGTCCTAGAACCCGTGCAGTGCTCGGGTTGAAAATGGGGAAAAATCATGGGGTACACGGCCGGCCACACGGCCATGTCAGGTGGAACACGGGCATGTCAGCTCGAACACGGGCGTGTTCGATACCCGTGTGAGGTTCCAGGTGATCCGATTTTGACGGCGAATGAGGCACACGGCCCTGGACACGGGCGTGTGCCAGGCCGTGTTCGGTCCAGATTGGGTATTTCAGCCCCGAATCCAAGCTGTTCATTTCCTTATTTTGAGATCCAACGGCTGGGGGATGTTCCTGAAGGGATATACCCGTGGATGGACTTAGAAAACCCTCACTTTTCTTAAGTGTTCTCTTTCCAAATCCTTGGAGAGAGAGGAGAGCTAAGGGAAGAAGAAAGAGCTAGATCCGCCATTGGAGGAGCTTCGGAGCTCCGAATCGCGAGCCGACTCCGGATCCACGGAGGCAACGCTAGTGTGGTTGTTTTCATCCGATTACTTTTCAATGGCGCCAAAGAGGAACGCAAGGGTAACGATCCTCATCTTGAGCATGAATAGCTCTCTTTCTTAGCATAGGAAGCCCGCTCTCGCGAGTTTGCGGAGAGTTGGAGGCGTTCCTTCGGGTAGATATGTGAAGTCCCCGTTGTTTAGAGTCCGTATGCGAGAACGGACATAGGCATGATGTGTGAAGCCTAACCGGACATGTTGGTCTGGATCGGTGATGTTGCGTTGCATAATGCCGGAGAAGACTCCGTGCTATTGGTTGTTTTTCGGGTTTTCTACGCGGTAGATTGCCGCAGGGAGCCTTGGGGACTAACCCAAAGGTGCACCCGGAAAACTGGGCGGATACGAGATCTTGCCAACTTGGTGGCTTGAGAGCCAACTTGAACATAACCGGGTTATGTGACTTGTGATGGAAATGGGACTCGACGGAAGTTTGACCCGCGCAAATGGCTTGAATTGTCGTTGCGATGTGAGCACGGGTTAGATGGAACAATACTCGTTCTATGTTGTTCGGTTAAAGAGACCTAAAGGCACGTGGCACTTACCGTTGGCATAGAGTAGGGTCTTCGGCGGTCAATGTCTTAAATTGTCGTGACCCAGGCCAGGAAGACAAATTGCTCATAGGTTTGGCCGTCCAAGTCGCGGTGGTGAGTCCGGAATGTTAATGGCTTTAATTGACGTGACATCGACCGGTTCACCGAGAATGTGCCCTGAGTGCACGGGGCGTGTGGCCGAGCGAGCCAACGTCTGTGATGAAATGGCTATTGTTATAAATTGCTCGCTTATGCTAATGAAATGCAGGGAAGGAGCATCGCCGCCCCGAGTTGGGGGCGGGATCGTTATAATTTGGTCAGCATTGCTGACCGTTGCCTTGTTTTGCCACCGTGCGGTGGTTTGTTGCTTGTAGGTGCAGCTGGACCAAGCGGTCAATAGCGGGCTAAAGCCCTTTTTGCGAAGCCGGCCCTCGAAGGCCCAAATGGAAGTGTTTACTATTTTATTCATGTATGACCGGCCTGCGTGCCGTGGTTTGTAAAACATGTAATATTCAAGTGAAACATTTTGTAAGGCCTTAAGTCTTGTTTTGGGTATTTTGTATAACATTCCTGTTTTGTATTAGTGGACATTCGTGCTTCGATGCTGGGTTCTTCTGTACAACTTTTATAAACTGCTTCCGCTAGAATGCTCTGTGTAGGACGTTGAGATTGGTTGGATGTTTTTCATAAGTAACCACCCGGTCTGTCTGTGGTATATGGCGTCGAACCCTGGCCGGACCTACTGCTATATGCTATGCGACAGATAGGGGGTGTTACAATTTGGTATCAGACTACTGGTTTTGGTCGGGCTTAAAGTGAATTCGTGGGCGAATTCTTTTTAAGGGGTGGTGAGCACGTTGTGTGCGTCATCGTAATAACATTAAAAAGAACCCATGAATGTCCACTTAGGAATGAAAATACTCGTGTTTGAGGAACCTGCGTGTTCCTATAATTGTTGTTTGCAATTTATTTGGTCGCTTAACGGTGTTTTGTACCACTATAGGTGACCAGAAGTGGTGTTGGGCCGTCAGAACGCCGAGTTTCTGAGGCTAGTAGTGCACCGGATGTTGCTCCTGCAACACCTCTGTCGGCTGAGAATATTCGATTGGTGGCTGAAGCGGTGTTGGCCGTGATTAATGCGCAGCCTGGAAGGCAGACGCAGCAGCCCGCTCCTGTGTTGGAGCAAGTACCTCTTCAAGAGGCTGAGCCGAGGAGGGTGGAGCAAGTGGTTGTGGAACCGGTAGTGCCGAGGAGGGCAACTGAGAGGCAGCTAAAGCATGTAATGAGCTTTAACCCTCTGTTATTCTCGGGGTTGGGAACCCCATCTCAGGCTGAAGACTGGCTCTCCAGGGTGAAGAGAGTCATGACAGCAACGGAGACGGAGGAGTGGCAAATGACCACCATCGCTACGTTCCTTTTGGACGGTGAAGCGAGAATGTGGTGGGAAGGATTGGAGCTGCATCATTTGAGAGGTAGACAACTTGTAGACGTTCCGATGGAAGAGTTCTCGGGATTGTTCTTAGCAAGATACCTCCCCTCTACTCAGAGGATTTCGATGGAGAATGAGTTCCTGAAGTTGGTACAGGGTGAGAGGAGCGTGGACGAATATCTCCACGAGTTCACTCGTTTGAGTCGTTATGCTAGCTCCACCATCATGGATGAGGAGCGCAAGACAAATCGCTTCTACGAAGGGTTGAGAGATGAGTTGAGGTTACTACTCTCGGGGCCGATGACGCAGGGTTTCTTAACCTTGGTCAATACTGCCCGGTCCTTAGAGAAGGACATGAAGAGTGTGCAAGCGAAGAAAGGCTTGGGTGATAGAAAATCTGAATTCAAAGTGCCGACTACTTCAAAGTCCGGCTATCGGAGGTCTTTCAAGAAGCATAGGACTTTGGGTCCAGCTCCTTCTGGTGCTTCTGGGGCGACTACGAGTCGGACCCCGGGCGCGTGTTTTACATGTGGAAAGATGGGGCATTTCGCCCGTGATTGTTGGAGCGGACGTCCTAAGTCTGAGAGGAGGCCGGGAGCTACTTATGAAGAGAAGGGAAAGGCGGTGGAGTCGACCGCATCCCACTATGCTCCGGCCTAACCAAGGGTCTATAATCTTGGCCAACAGGAGGCCATTAAACAAGCTGATATGGTGACAGGTACGATTTAATTTATAGCAAGTCAATTTCTTTAAATACTTGTTATGCACATGTTACCTTACCAATGCTTGTTTAGGATTTGTATTGATTTGTGAAAATCCGGCACGAGCACTCTTCGATACGGGAGCTTCACACTCCTTCTTGTCCGAAGGATTTATATCACGCATCGGAGTCCCTTCTTCGATGGCGAAGTATAAGTTGGATGTGTTGTTGCCCAATGGGTGTTCGATGCGAGCGGATAGGATCTGCGATGTTAAGATTCGCATTGGGGAGCAGGAGTTCGACCTGCAGGCGTCTTTACTTCCGTTGGTGGAGTTCGACGACATATTTGGCATGGACTGGCACTCGGAGTAGCAGGCCCATATAGATTGCGGTAGCAAGGAAGTCAAGCTGGGAGCAAGTCGTGAGACGACTTTTACGGGCTTAAAGGGGTCGAGCAGGACGTTGATGTCTGCTATTCCGGTGGTGAAGGCGGTTCGTGCCGGAGCAGAACTGTTCTTTACACTAGTGGAGGTTGCAAAGCCGAAGCCCGCGTTGGATTGTCTTTCAGTGGTATCAGAATACCCTGATGTGTTCCCCGCAGATCTTCCTGGAGCCCCGCCTCAGCGGGAGATAGATTTTACGATCGAGCTAGTACCAGGTGCAAAGCCTGTGTCACGATCTCCTTATCGGCTAGCGCCTAAGGAAATGGCGGAGCTGAAAGTTCAACTGCAAGAGTTGTTGGAGCAAGGGTATGTGCGCGCGAGTTCTTCGCCTTGGAGCGCACCGGTCCTCTTTGTTAAGAAGAAGGATGGAAGCTTGAGGCTATGTATTGATTATCGGGAGCTGAACAAGCTGACGGAGAAGAACAAGTACCTGATCCCCCGGATTGATGATCTTTTTGATCAGTTAGTCGGGTCGACGGTGTACTCGAAGTTTGATCTCAAGGCTGGGTACTATCAGCTGCGAATAAGGGAGACTGATATCCCGAAGACAGCGTTTAGTACGAGATACGGGCATTATGAGTTTACGGTCATGCCGTTTGGGCTGACTAATGCGGCGTCAGTGTTCATGGATTTGATGAACAGGACGTTCAGGGAGTACTTGGACCATTTTGTGAACGTCTTCATCGACGATATTTTGGTGTACTCGCAAAGTGAGGAAGATCACTTCAAGCATCTTCATTTGGTGTTGGAGACGCTAAGGAGAAATCAGTTGTATGCCAAGTTCTCGAAGTGCGAGTTTTGTCTATCCTCTATAGCGTTCCTCGGTCATATAGTGAGTGGAGAGGGTATTACTGTGGATCCGGCGAAGATTGTTCCGATACGGGAGTGGCCTGAGCTTGCTACTGTAGCGGAAGTCCGGAGTTTTCTGGGGCTTACTGGCTATTATAGGCGCTTCGTAGAGAACTTCTCGCGGATAGCGTTACCTCTCACTACTTTGATGAGGAAGGAGCACAAGTTCGTTTGGACGCCAGAGTGCGCGCGAGCTTTTGAGGAATTGAAGTGTCGGTTGACCACGGCGCCTGTGCTGAGTTCGCCATGTGGAACCGAAGGCTATGAGATATATAGCGATGCTTCGGGCAGCGGTTTTGGTTGCGTGCTACTGCAACACGGAAGTGTAATAGCTTATGGCTCGAGACAGCTAAAAGTGCATGAGAGGAATTATCCGGTCCATGACTTGGAGTTAGCGGCCGTGATTTTTGCCTTGAAGCTGTGGAGACACTACTTGTACGGTGTGAAGATTGATATCTACACCGATCACAAGAGCCTGAAGTATCTTATTGATCAGAAGGATCTGAATATGCGGCAGCGTAGATGGATGGAGTTCTTGGGGGACTATACATTCAAGATCCACTACGTGCCTGGCAAAGGGAATGCGGTTGCGGACGCGTTGAGTCGCCGAGCCCCAGCTCAAGCCAATTGGCTATCGGTGCATGATGAGCGGTTGGTGCGGGAGTTGGAGGCGCTGGAGATTGTTTGTGTGGATAGACAATCAAGTGCTGAAGCAGTTCTGAATTGGACTGAAGTCCAATATGACCTGGCTGATCGTATTCGGCAGGCTTTGGATATGGATGCTCATATGAAGCAGTTCAGGGTAGAGGCTCTGGATGGGTCAAATTCCCAATTCGTCGTGGAGGACGGATTGCTTTGGAAAGACGGTCGTCTGTGCGTCCCAAGTGTGGGCAATTTACGGGTGGAGTTGTTGTACGAGGCGCACCATACCAAGTACTCGATTCACCCGGGGAGCACGAAGATGTACCGTGATGTGAAGAAACTATTTTGGTGACCGGGTTTGAAGAAGTATGTTGCGCTATACGTAGCGAAGTGCCAAACCTGCGCCTTGGTAAAGGCGGAGTGCCAAAAGCCGGGAGGATTTCTTAAGTCCTTGCCTATTCCGGAGTGGAAATTCGACGACATCTCTATGGACTTTGTGCACGGTTTGCCAAGGTCGCAAAAGTGGAACGACGTCATTTGGGTGGTTGTTGATCGTTTAACGAAGGTGTCGCATTTTATTCCGCATATGAAGGATGATCCGGTGGAGAAGTTGGCAAAGCTGTATGTGGATAACATAGTACGGCTTCATGGTGTGCCCCGCAGCATCGTGAGTGACCGAGATGGGCGCTTCACGTCCAATGATTGGAGGCTTGTGCAGCAAACGTTGGGAACAAAGCTGAAATTCAGCACAGCCTTCCATCCGCAAACGGATGGGCAGACCGAGAGGGTCAATAGAACTATGGAAGACATGCTTCGCATGTGTGTCTTGGATTTCGGAAAGCAATGGGAAGACCACCTTTATTTGGTGGAGTTCGCATACAACAACAGCTACCAAGCGAGTATTCAGATGGCGCCTTTCGAGGCCCTATATGGTAGGAAATGTCGCACGCCGTTGTCTTGGTTAGAAACGGGTGAGTCAAAGTTGTATAAGCGATCGGAAGTGGATGATGCTACTTCTTTGGTGAGAACCATTCGGGAGAGGTTGCTTATCGCTCAGGACCGGCAAGCAAAGTACTATAATGCCAAGCACAGGAACGTGGAGTTCGCTGTGGGCGATTATGTATACTTAAAGATCAAGCCGTTCAAGGGTGTCTCGCGGGTGCGGCGCTTGAAAAAGCTAAGCCCGAGGTACCTTGGACCGTTTGAGATTCTGGAGCGAGTTGGTGAAGCGGCCTATAGGTTGAAGCTTTCAGTGGAGCTTAGTGGTTTGCATGATGTATTCCACATTTCGGTGCTTCGGAAGGCGGTGCAAGAGCCTACGCAAGTGATCGCGGTTGATCAAGTACCGGTGGATAGTGGGCTGACGACAAAGGTCAAGCCCGTGCGGATTGAGGACTCGGAGGTCAAGCGGCTACGCAATAAAGAGATCAGGATGGTCAAAGTCCGGTGGGACAATTGCGGACGTGAGGAGCTCTCTTGGGAGCGAGAGCAGACTATGCTTGAAGAGTATCCGGAGTTGTTCCGCTCAGGTAGAAATTTTGGTTTTGAACATGTCTTTCCTTTATGTAATTTCGTGGGCGAAATCCTTTTAAGAGGGGGAGAGTTGTAACGCCTCGAAACTCAAAGGAGCAAAGGGGGACATTTTGGGCCAGTTTGGGTTCTGGCAGCAGGCACACGACCTGGGACACGGGCGTGTCCTAGGGCATGTCGAGCCTGTGTCGACGCTGAGACGGGAAGTCGACACTTTGGTCTCGACATTGTGTCGAGACTGGGCACACGGCCTGCGACACGGGCGTGTCGTAGGGCGTGTTGACCCGTGTCGACACTTAGCCGCGAAGTCGACACTTTGGTGTCGACAATGTGTCGAGACATAGCACACGGCCTGCGATACGGGCGTGTCGCAGGGCGTGTCGACCCGTGCCGACACTCGTCCCGGGAAGTCGAGACTTTGGTGTCGACAATGTGTCGAGACAAGGCATACGGCCTAGGACACGGGCGTGTCCAAGGCTGTGTCAATAGGTCGACGATCTTCGCTCGACGAAATGTCGAGACCGTGTACACGGCCTGGGGTCCAGGCGTGTCAAGGTGACACGGGTAAGGACACGGGCGTGTCCTAGAACCCGTGCAGTGCTCGGGTTGAAAATGGGGAAAAATCATGGGGTACACGGCCGGCCACACGGCCGTGTTAGGTGGAACACGGGCGTGTCAGCTCGAACACGGGCGTGTTCGATACTCGTGTGAGGTTCCAGGTGATCCGATTTTGACGGCGAATGAGGCACACGGCCCTGGACACGGGCGTGTGTCAGGCCGTGTTCGGTCCAGATTGGGCATTTCAGCCCCGAATCCAAGCCGTTCGTTTCCTTGTTTTGAGATCCAACGGCTGGGGGATGTTTCTGAAGGGATATACCCATGGATGGACTTAGAAAACCCTCACTTTTCTTAAGTGTTCTCTTTCTAAATCCTTGGAGAGAGAGGAGAGCTAAGGGAAGAAGAAAGAGCTAGATCCGCCATTGGAGGAGCTTCGGAGCTCCGAATCGCGAGCCGACTCCGGATCCACGGAGGCAACGCTAGTGCGGTTGTTTTCATCCGATTACTTTTCAATGGCGCCAAAGAGGAACTCAAGGGTAACGATCCTCATCTTGAGCATGAATAACTCTCTTTCTTAGCATAGGAAGCCCGCTCTCGCGAGTTTGCGGAGAGTTGGAGGCGTTCCTTCGGGTAGATATGTGAAGTCCCCGTTGTTTAGAGTCCGTATGCGAGAACGGACATAGGCATGATGTGTGAAGCCTATCCGGACATGTTGGTCTGGATCGGTGATGTTGCGTTGCATAATGCCGAAGAAGACTCCGTGCTATTGGTTGTTTTTCGGGTTTTCTACGTGGTAGATTGCAGCAGGGAGCCTTGGGGACTAACCCAAAGGTGCACCCGGAAAACTGGGCGGATACGAGATCTTGCCAACTTGGTGGCTTGAGAGCCAACTTGAACATAACCGGGTTATGTGACTTGTGATGGAAATGGGACTCGGCGGAAGTTTGACCCGCGCAAATGGCTTAAATTGTCGTTGCGATGTGAGCACGGGTTAGATGGAACCGTACTCGTTCTATGTCGTTCGGTTAAAGAGACCTAAAGGCACGTGGCACTTACCGTTGGCATAGAGTAGGGTCTTCGGCGGTCAATGGCTTAAATTGTCGTGACCCAGGCCAGGAATACAAATTGCTCATAGGTTTGGCCGTCCAAGTGGCGGTGGTGAGTCCGGAATGTTAATGGCTTTAATTGACGTGACATCGACCGGTTCACCGAGAATGTGCCCTGAGTGCACGGGGCGTGTGGCCGAGCGAGCAAACGTCTGTGATGAAATGGCTATTGTTATAAATTGCTCGCTTATGCTAATGAAATGTAGGGAAGGAGCATCGCCGCCCCGAGTTGGGGGCGGGATCGTTATAATTTGGTCAACATTGCTGATCGTTGCCTTGTTTTGCCACCGTGCGGTGGTTTGTTGCTTGCAGGTGCAGCTGGACCAAGCGGTCAATAGCGGGCTAAAGCCCTTTTTGCGAAGCCGGCCCTCGAAGGCCCAAATGGAAGTGTTTACTGTCTTATTCATGTATGACCGGCCTGTGTGCCGTGGTTTGTAAAACATGTAATATTCAAGTGAAACATTTTGTAAGGCCTTAAGGCTTGTTTTGGGTATTTTGTATAACATTCTTGTTTTGTATTAGTGGACATTCGTGCTTCGATGCTGGGTTCTTGTGTACAACTTTTATAAATTGCTTCCGCTAGAATGCTCTGTGTAGGACGTTGAGATTGGTTGGATGGTTTCCATAAGTAACCACCCGGTCTGTCTGTGGTATATGGCGTCGGGCCCCGGCCGGACCTACTGCTATATGCTATGCGACGGATAGGGGGTGTTACAGCGAGTCCATCTCATAATTGATGGCTTCTGCCCACATTAATGAATCTCTATATCTCATTGCTTCTTGATAGGAGAATGCATCGTCCTCTAAGTGGTAGTTGACGAAATTCTCACCAAAATTTTTAGGGATTCTATCTCTTCCAGACATTCTAATAGGAATAGGTTCCACCTCTAAAGGTTGGGGAGCAGTACCAGAGGGGCCAGCTTCAGGTTTTACAGTAGATTCTGCAATCACGTCAGTAGACCCATGGACGGTTAATCCATGATCTTAAATAAATTTATGTTCAAAGAAAATAATATCTCTAGACTCTATCACTGTATTAGTGGACAGATCCAGAAACCTGTCAGTTGAACTATCTTATGCACTACCTAAGTAAACATATGTTTTTGTTCTACATCACACCTTAGGTCTCTTAAGGTCTTGTAATTGCACATATATGATACATCCCCAAGTTTTTAGTGTATAATATCTACAGGGATGACCATGTCACAGCTCATACGGGATAGAAATGAGTTTTGAGTGAGACACTCTATTCAGAATGTGATTCGCAGTAAGGACTGCTTCTCCCCAAAACGAGTTAGGCATGCAAGCTGTTAAGAGCATAGACTTATGCTCGGCAACGCCATTCGACTGGGATGAGTAAGGAGCTGTGGTTTCAAAGATTATGCCCTCAGAGGCACAGAATTCCTTAAACTCAGTTGCAGTGTATTTTCCTCCTCGATCACTTCCGAATCTCTAGATTTTAAGATTCAACTGATTTTCCACACGAGACTTAAAAACTTTAAAGGCCTCAAAGGCCTCATCTTTCGATCACAACAAATACACATGACAATATCTCGAAAAATCGTCTTTGAAGGTAATTAGATACTTCTTTCCCCCTCTAGTGATATGACTTCAGAAATCACAAAGGTCTGAATGTATTAATTCCAGGAGTTGTGTTCTTCTAGACAGCGACTTGAAAGGTGTTCTAGTGATTTTGGTTTGTGCACACATCTCACATTTGTCAAATCTAATAGACAGATCTAAAAAATGTTTTGACTCTAAGCTAGATCTAGCATTTTCCTATAGTTCACATGTCCTAGTCTGTTATGTAACAACTTGTGATCCATAAGGTTAGAACTCACTTGGTTAATGCTATCGTTATTCAGGCTATGTCTATACATTCAATTGATCATATACGCACACCCAAAATAATGTGAATTGACCATTAAGGTCATTCGACCGTTTTGAGTTGAGAAGGACATCTCAGCCTTATCTAATAAACTTATGGAAATCAGATTCTTAGTTATTGAAGGAACTACTTTAACATTTTTTAAAATTAAAGTTTTACCTGAAGAGAAGACTAGCTCAGTTGTCCCGGTATGAGTGACGGCGGTCTCTCCTCCATTAAAATCTTCCACTTTTTCCTGGACTGCTACGACCTCAGAGAGAAGACCACTGTCATTTGTGACATGACAGGTAGCACCGATATCCAACCACCACTCAGAGGATGTACTGCGTTGACTACTCCCGACCATAGCGATGAATGGCCTATATTCCGGGTTGTCGACCGACATATGTCCATAATTTTGATCCTCAAGGAGGAGGAGTCTTTTGAGTTCTTCCAGAGTGGTCTCTTACTCCAGTTTGAAGGTGAACCACCCAAGAGGCAACTTGTGCAGAATCAGACTAACAAAGAGACTATCAGATATTTCAGACTGTTCGTCTGCCATCTTGAGACGCAGTTTTTCCAGATCAATATTTTGAGAGATGATTGATGAATTTATATCAAATTTCGAGTTAAAGAATTGTTCACTAATGGGAATTCTCAACGATCCCTCCTTCTCTTTGAAACGCGCGTTCAAGCAATCCCAAATCTCCTTTGCAGTCTTACAACTACTGTAGGTCATGGTGAAGCGAGGATTTAGGGATCTTCAGAGATAGTCCCTGCAGAGAACATCGTCCTTACCCAACTGAAAGGCGTCCACACCCTCTCGGGTATTGGCGTAATCACTCTGAGCTGTGTAGAAAATACCAAGTTCTTTCATCCTCAGTTGGACGTGCAGTTTCTAAACATGGAAATCAGTGGGAGCGAACGACTGAAGCTCCATGATATCGAGTGAGCTAGACCTCGACATCTCAATTTTTTTTGAACAGAAAAAAAAAGAAAGAAGTCACCTGATCCGCACGGAGACGACCCAGTGTCTTTAGATCCAATCCAGAAATTATGTTTGATCCCTTTTCCCGGTTGAATACACTCACCGAAAACTAGAACCAACCAACATATATGGTAAAGGACCAAAAAATTGATCAGCAAAAAGTATTTTCACTTCTCCAACTATAGGCTGGAAAGTCACTTCCCGGAGGATGATCACCAAAAAATAATCTTTGAATGCTCCTTTAGATCAAACTCCAGATCTTGATAGTCAGGACAGGTTGGGGAGTTCTCTGTTTTTGATCACTCTCCTTGTAGTAGCAGCTTCCAACAAAAATTGGAATCGTCTAACGAAGGTGATGAAAATCCGGCACAAGACAAGGAAGCTAAGATATATCTTCTTCCTTATTTTAGATAAGTAGATCAGCAAGAAACATGAATGTTTCCAACAAGTTAATCAACAACGTTGAATTCCAGATCTTGCTGCAGAGAAAACGAAGAACTAGATCGGCACAGGAGATGGACAGCAGCAGGATCTGATGAGAGGCGGCCGGATCTGAACCAGAGGTGGCGACACAGGTGGTCCACGAGTTAAAGATCATCGATTTCGTGGAGCACCAACATGATCTGCTTCGTTTTTGGAAGAAACTCGCGACCAGTGACTGGAAGAAACTCGCGACACGAGCTGCTTCGTTTTGGAATTTGGACCAGTGACAGAAACCTTTCCCTCTTCCCGACCGAGAACTGCAACCAGGAGGGGAGAATGGGTACAACGACCGGCGAAATCGTGAACGAGAAGAAGAACACTCCCGGGAGCGACAGAGAAACTGGGAAATCGTGAACAAGAGCTGCGGAATCGGGGAATCGAGCAGCAGCGGAGTAGCGGATTGAGAGCGATGAAACCCAAGCAAAGCGCAAATCTTACTTTGAGAATGTTGGGTTGGCTGCGCTCAAAGTATTTTACATGTCTCTATCAAGTTTGAAATAGGTATATATAGTACCTCCAACGTAGAGCCGAGCCCTAGAGTGACACGAACCCAATAAACTGTTCCGAGTCGGACGCGTCACGAGCGAACATAAAACACAATATATCTAACAACAATTGCTAAATAACCTTACAATAAACTTTTCTATAATACTCTCACACTATTTGGAATCGACTTTATGGATTCTAATATTACATTCTCCCATGTTGAATACATGTCGATTTCTTAAACCTAGAGTATGAAAATTATCAAGAGAATGTTACGGATCCTCTGCCAGTTATTTAGAAGTTATATCAATAGGCTTGTTTATGTTTTTGAGTCGAGTTTTTATGTATTGAGAGAAGTCGTTATTATCGAGTGGAGTCGAGTCGTACTCTTAGCGTCATAGTATTTTTATTCACGCGTCTACTGTTGTATTTACAATTTTGTTACTATAAGTTCCATTTAAGGGGCTCATAGGTTCATTGTAGTAATGCAAGAAATTATAATCAAGTTTCTCTTTATCTCTCTAACTTCCTCTCTCTCTCTCTAGTTCTTCTCTTCTCACCCCTTCTTTTCTAGGGTTTTCATCTTCTCTCATCTCTTCCACCATTTCTAGATTTAATCGCTTGTATCTTCCACTCACAGCCCTCCGACGATCCACCAAAAGAGACACGTAATAAACTTGATATTAGAGGTTCTTTTCTCCCATACGGTCCACGTTTCCATTGTTCTTTTTTGCTCCTCTGCTCGACTATTACAGCGTCCCTGTTTCTGGAGCTTCTTCATAGTCTTCTCCACAAACCAGGGTGCGGCCGAGTTTCCACACCTCCCGTACACTGCTCGGCTTCCAGCCCCTGTGCTGCCGTTTCTGCAAACCAGCACCACCACTTCACTTCCCTCCGTAACACATCAATAGTGCTCCATCTACCTCCGCCGATTTTCACTCTGCTTGATCGAAATCTCCGCTCAGTCAGGTTCTGCATCAGCTTCCCTGTGCATGCCCCAGCCCTCCGGCTCATCGCCGTCGATATCGACCCCAACGGGTTCTTGAGCCCCTTCATTTGCCAAGCCAGTATCCCCTTGGCCTATTTGGCCTCCCATCAGCTAATCCCTCTCAATCCCGCTCTGTTCGGTCTCGAGGGCCCCCTTTCTGCTATGATATAAGAGCCGCCTGATCTTCCTCGAGCCCCTCACGCACAGTCATTCCTATTTTGTCGCATTTCTATTATATTTTTGTCATTTTGAACATGTCCGTGTCCTTTCCTATTTTATTATATTTTCTCATGCACCTAAACTTTCTGGTTATCTCAAATCGCATGCATCTTTCCTTTTTTTCTCTATTTAATTAATCACCCCATCATTTCTCCGGTTGATCCCTTTCATTTCTATCATGTCGTTTACTGTTGCTAACCACATTGAGCTCTTCGGCACCCTCGCCAAGATGGACCGTCATATTGCTCAATAGGAGGCTCGACTCAGCCACGTTGATGCTCAGCTCGACCTCAAGCTCGACGCCTTTCGCCACAACAACAAAGTCGCTATATGGTGACGTTTTTTCATAACTTTTGTGACGATTTTAAAGCGTCACGATAGTTTCCGTGACGTTTATAAAAACATCACTAAACCGTCACGATTGTGGCCGTCACCGTAGGTCATTGTGACGCTTTCAAAAAAAACGTCGCGATTGGAATGTACTATATTGTGAAGTTTTTTTCCAAAAAATGTTATGCTTGACAATTGCTCTATAGTGACATTTTTCCAAAAAAAACGTCATAATTGACAGTTGTTCTACCGCGACACATTTTCAAAAAAATATCATGATTGATTGCTCTATCGCGACAATTTCAAAAAACGTCCAAAAATAAAAATTCTACCATGATTTTTTTTACAGAACATCGACGCAATTAAAAATCTATTATAACATTTTTAAAATTTAAAGGAAAGAAATTTAAAAAAAATAGAAATTTATGATAATTTAAACTCTAAAAATTAATTTAGCATCTAAAATATTAATTAAAATTCTAAATATTATTTTTCATATTTTAAATATTTTTGAGAGTAATACTAAGATATATTGAGAGAGATTTGCAACATGTTGTCCAATTCATTATTATTATTAAATTGTATAAACATGTAAAAGATCATATTAATGTTAAACAAACTTGTTCCAAGTAGCATAACTTGCAAAAAACATAATCATCAATATATACATTGTTTTCAATTCCAAAAAAACAACTGAAACAAAACAAGCACTATTAGCCTTCAAAATTTTCTTCATCATTAGCTTCATTGACATTGAAACAAGCATGATGGGCATTCAACTTCATTTGTACACCATCTCTCACATCATCTTTTCAAACTGTAAGCATAACAAATATAATTGATCAATTGCCTGCATAATAAACAAAATTGAAACACAAGATTAAATATTTATTCTAATTGCATGAAAGTTAACATAAATAACTTGAAAAACAGTATAATAATGTGAAGAAGAAAATATAAAGAGTCCACAATATGTATCCATAAAATGTTGGCAGCAATTTTAACTAAATTGGTGGCAATAGCGCCAGCAGTTTGTACCAAACTAGACACAAACTGCATCCAGCCATTTTTACAAACTGCTGCCAGCAGTTTGGCTTGCTGGCACAAACTGCTGGACCAGCAGTTCGGCACAAACTGCTGGACCAGCAGTTCGGCACAAACTGCTGGCAGCAGTTTGCACAAACTGCTGGCAGCAGTTGGCACAAACTGCTGGACCAGCAGATGGCACAAACTGCTGGAACAGCACTTTGTACAAACTGCTGGAAGCAGTTGGTACAAACTGCTGGACCAGTAGTTGGCATAAACTGCTGGCAGCAGTTGGCACAAACTGCTGGCAGCAGTTTGCACAAACTGCTGGACCAGCAGTTTGGGTCCAGCGGATTACGCAAACTGCTGGCAGCAGTTTGGGTCCAGCAGTTTGCGCAAACTTCTGCCATCAGTTTGCGCAAACTGCGCGCAAACTGTTGCCACTGCTGCCGGCAGTTTGCGCAAACTGCTGCTAGCAGTTTGTGCCAAACTGCTGGTCCAGCAGGTGGCAGCAGTTTGCGCAAACTGTCCACCAAATCTAGGAGAAAAGAGGCTTCTGTATCAAGTCAAAAACAATAAAAGGAATCATCTACTGTCCACCAAAACTAGCACGAAACTTAGTGCAGCAAAAAGCAAGAGCGTTGGCTTCTAAATAATTACTATAGACAGACAATAAAAGACTACCGGAGTGCATTGGACCTTTAGATTATGATCTGAGGTGTCACTTAAATGTACAATAAAAGTAAATTTAGATGAAAGTGAGAAAGTAGGAAATAGAAAAAGTGTTAAAATGCATAGGGATTTATTTACATTGTCCTCAATTAACTTCAATCTAAAATAAGGTTCCATTTTATAAGAAAGAAGCCACAGTGAGATCATTGGACAGTGCATTACTATTCTAAGCACCATTAATAAAGAATATAGCAGTTTGCAACAAGCATATTCATAGGGATTGATCTACCCGCACTATTTATATTTTAATGTTGTGTGTGTGTTAATAGACTCACTTGTGTTATAGCCCAAGTGAGGGGCTTGAACCTATATGGATAGCTTGGTTTGAGTGAAAAGGAATCAAAATTTAATCGTCTATCCAATTACAAAGCTCCTCACTAAAGACAAGTTTCTTTGGACTCCTGATACTATTAGGCATTTGAGGAATAGAAATGCGCATTAACAACAACTCTAGTATTCAGAGCACCAGATTTCACAATCCCCTCGCTATGAGACATATGCTTCTGGTATTGGAAAACGCACGGTAATCCTTCAAAACAAACATCCAATCTCTCTGTAAGCAAAAAAATCCTCAATAACATACAAGGCAGATCCACTTACATTAACAACATGTATGTAATTCCTAGTGTTGTGTCAAAAGGGCGACAATATCTTCTTGGAGTTCCATTCTTAATCTACAATGACATCAAAAGTCTTCACCACATGCTTACCCAAACAATTCAAAAACCTTATTTATCTACTTTATCTCATCTTCTTGCCACCAAACAAGACCTCATCTTCATTTCATCTACTTGCCATATTTATTTCCTCCAGTCCAGTTTTAGACAACAGTTCCATTGATTACACCTAACTGAGACCTTGACAAACGATCTCAAAACCAAACTACATATATGCTCATACCATTCCATTTGCAAGGGACTAAATTATTATTCCCCTTTGCACAATACCCTCAAGCTGAAGGCCTAACGGGACACACAAAAAGGGCATTACAGCAATGTCTCAAAACACTCACACATTCACAAACAGAAATGATCATGAATATTAAGCTGGGAAGAATATCAATGCAATGCAGCACTCCAATCCGCCATATAGATTAGTATATAAGTTCCTCCCCAGTTACAGTTGTTGATAATGACTGAAATCATATGACAAGATATTACACATTTAAAAAATACTTACAATGAGCCAAAATCAGATGAAAACACAAAGCAACAAGCACAGAAAACATCAACTTACAACTATGACTCTTAAAATTACAACCACATCGACAAGTACCACTCATACAGCCCCCACTAACCCAAATACTGTATCCTAATGAAACCCAAAATATGCCCACATGTCCACCAGCCCACTACTCAGCAGCAGCATATCACCCATTCCTAATACCATTGGCATGTGGTATGAGGAGGAAGCAGAGGATTCCAGCACCTAGCCTTATAGTACCCGCTTATTTTCAATTTCAAAATCTTATTTTAGTTTTTTAAGAGGTGTGCGGGCTTACCCATGCAAAAGGGTTTGTCTCCAATCCATGTGTTGTGCTCGAATACGCCCTTGCTATCGGCGAAAATCATCTTCTCCAAGGTATGACCCTTTCATTGCCTCTTTCTCTCTCCTTTCTCTCTCCCTTTCTCCTCCTCTTCCACCAACCTCAAGACTTGCAACTGCCTCTCTATCCGGAATTCTCAGAGTTAATTTTAAATAAATAATTAAATTTGAGTTCTCCTCTAACTATGTAGCACAAGCGGGACGTTCTCGAGTAAATTTCAAGAGGCAATCAATTTCAGTTCCACAAACACGCATAAGAGCCAAACAATGGAGTGTAATTCAAAACACACAATAACTCATCCACAAGTACATAAGAAACGAGCAATAAAGAATTTCAAATTAACCGCAAAAGAGATTCTAGTTAATTAATGGCAAGCAAGCTCTGAATGTTAAAGATCAAAAAACATTAAGCATATATTAGTCAATCACCAATTTATTGCACTTTGCTCCTTATGCCGAAATTTCAAGGGCATTTAGATCTGGGCAGCACCAAAAATGCTCATTTAGGGATATTTAGGTTCGTGCCCAATGGAGCTTCTTCTCCTGATAGATCCCTCTTGCCCTCCTTGGATCCCGCCTCTGCAGTGGTGCGGCCATTGATGATCTCTCCCCACTACACCAAATCTCTCCCCGCTGCCCAAATAAAAAAAAACTATAAATTTGAGTTATACCATATAGTTAAGAGAATGATGCGATCATAGTACATCATAAATTTGAGCTATACCATATTACTGGTCGTAGATAAATTTGTCATTTAAGGAAGGGCTCTTAGACAATATGATGGATTTGGGTTATGTATATGTGCTAGCTGATGAGACCTCAAACATTTCAAAGAGAAGTGTTAGTGGCCACTATCTGTTATCAGTTAATTTAATTAATGTATGTCGTTATTTTGAGTTACTATATGTTGTGTATTTACATTATGTTTGTGTCCATGCTTGTCGAGTTTTTATTTTATGTTTGTTGTGGGGCATGTTGCATTTTTTATTTTTGTTCATGTCATGTATCACCTATTTAAGGACCTCTTGGATCATGAGATGAAAGCTGAAGCAAACAATAAACGAATCTTCATTGCTCTCCCCCGCCTCTCTTAGCACCCCCCCCCCCCCCCCCCGCCCTTCTCCTCTAGTCGCCTCCCTGACCACCTCTGGTCATGCTTCCTACAAGTTTCCAATGTGGTACAAGTTAGGGGATAATAAGTTGGGTAGTTGATAGCTTGCAAGATCTTACATGGCAATACTAACAGGAATGTTTAAATCAAAATCATTATGCATCGGCTGACAATATTGAATATTACTGAATAACCAATAAACCATGATATATGTAGGCAAATTTAATTAGAAAGTAATATCATGTATCTTCTTGATGATTTTGTCCAGATCAACTTGTATATTGATTCGTTTTAAGGTCCCCACAGGAAACCTCTCATACCTTCCCTATGGTAGGTCAAATATTTATGGAGAGACATATTCATTCTTTCACTAAAAATGCAATGGGTTGCCCCTCCTTACGTAAGGGCACCGCCAATGTTAACTCTCAAAATGTCGTGAAACACCACAAAGACCTTGTTGAAATCACAAAGTTTCAACAAGTAGTCTAGATAGACAATCTGTAATAACAATGAAATCTTTAGTGGACATAAGGATCTATAAAAACTCACCCTTTTGGATAATGCTTGATAAGTGTCATGATAGTACTAAACTCTTAAATACGCATATGATCGAAAATCATCAACCCATAAAAATCTAAATACTTCAGATTGGAGGATAGCATGGGTCACTCCTGAATGGTGTATATATTTTTGGGAGCTACAGAGAGAACTTCATTTGTAACAAAGAAGCCCAACAAGATGGTTCGAATTTTTTTTTTTCACAATTTTTCAAGCGCGAGTAATCATTCTCACTATAGAATCTCAAATACTAGCCAAAAATCTGACAGAACGATCACTCATAGCTTTGCTAAAAGATATCAAAGAAACTAAGATAAACCTCCCAGCATGTGGTTGAAGGATATGGGTCATGAATCTCAAAATATGCTTGGGGCATTAGTCAACCCAAATGGCATGGCTAACCAAGACAGTAGTCAACCCAAAAGACGGATAACCATGACATTTGTCAACTCAAACGACATGACTAACCACAACTTAGTCAACCCAAAAGACATGGCGTACAATTAGTATAACTTGGTTTTAAAAGTAAATTTCTACTCATTGCCTTGTTGCATGTAGATCTAATGGTACCAACTCATTACTCATTGATCTACAAGAAAGTGGCTGCCCCAAATATCATATAGAACATATCAAAATGTGAAATTTATATCTAATGATGATTTTGTAGATAATGTGTCTGTAATGCAAATGAGCCATGTTTTGTCCTCAGGGGTAAGAAGACCTGAGATTGCACATGGGGACAAAATATCCAGATGAAGCCATGGCTCAAGAGGTCATTGACCTGAAGTTTAGAATCAATGGGACTCATCCTATAATTAGGGAGAATTATGATTTAGGGAGAATTATGATTATCTAAAGACAGTGTGTAAAAGAAAATTACTTGAGGTTAAGTTTGGGTAAAGAGCAGGAAAGAGCATGGACAAAGTTCCAAAAAAATGGATAGCATTCCAACACCATTGTATTTGTAAGTAACATATCTGCCACTTACACAAAGCACATGAAAATGCAACTTAGTGTCCGTTCGGCACGGCGGTAGAGGTCGTAGCGCAAACCCTAGCGCCGAATAGATGAGGATGTGCAAACTAGCAAAGTATTGGGTAATGAGATGGATGATGGATCAATTTTTAGGGTTTACCTCTGTAGTTTTTCGAAACCTGTAGGTGAGTGGTTGTAGGCCGATAGGATATCCGCCTAAGGGGTCGTCTTTGCGAGCGAAGGAGACGACGAAGTCGATCGAATGTATGTTTGCCTTCGTTGATGGGTTGAATCGTGCGAAGGTTTCTGGCGCGGGAGATGAAGAGGCGAAGCGAGAAATTGGGATTGGGAGCGGTGAGGAGGAGATGAAACGGCGCAAAAGTGTTTTTTTTTGGGTCGGGAGAGGCATTGTAGATCTTGAAAATTAAATATGCCCGAGCTTTTCACCGTCCCATCGCCCGGCAATGAATTTTTTTAGGTTGACATGCAGGCGACGGAGAGATAACTTTATAAAAGTTTCTGATGTTTTTTTTTTTGTGAATAGACTTGATTTTCACTTATAATCGTGTGGATGATATTGAAAGTTCGTCTCAAAATAGATTTTGTTTCGGGGGCGTTGCCCCCGAGCCGCCACTGTCGTCGTCACCGCCCCCGGACGCCCGCTGTCGTCGGCGTCGGATATGTCGGAGGGATTCACAATTCGATTCCTCTAAGCTCACGTGGGCGAACCTGGTGTGAGAAACAAGAGGACCGAAAGTGTTCCACAACTCCAACATGGCCGCCTTCGTACGTGCTTCACTCAACGATTAAAATTTCTTGAGATTAGTTGTCTAATTCACAGATTAATTGTCTTTCTACTAAATGTATTGAATAAAAATTCTTGAGATTATTTATCTAAAAGTAAATATGATGTCATGTATGCACTTCAAGCTCAGTTAGTAAATGACATGATTGTAAGGAAAATATTTTAAACGTTTGATAATAGTTTTTTTTACAAAAATCATATGTTTTGATGACGTTTTAAAAAAAAATCGTCACAAAAACTGAACATTTATATTGACATTTTTTCATGAAAACGTGGATAAATACTATTTTTGTGGTAGCGACGTTTTTTTATAAAAAGCGTCGTTAGATAGAAATTAAACGGCGACGTTTTTCAAAACGTCGCAAAAAAACGTCACTGTAAAGTGCATATCTTGTAGCGTGCATATCTAACGACTCGTTGGTGGTTTTTCTGTCACCACCACCACCGGATCTGGACTCGCAGCCCTCCCCCTCCAATGATGGTGCCACCACAGTCCTCCGTCATTCATGACGCACTGCCGCCACAGCCGTCGTCACCACCGCTGTCTCCACCACTGTCGTCGTCGCTACCACCGATGTCGTCGTCGCCACCACCGCTATCGACGTCGCCTCCACCGCTGTCGTCATCGCCGCCACCGCTGTCGTCATCGCCGCCACCGCTGTCGACGTCGTTGCCACCGCTATCGTTGTCGCCGCCACCGCTGTCGTCGTCACCGCCACCACTGTCGTCGTCACCGCCACCGCTGTCGTCGTCGCCGCCATCGCTGTCGTCGTCGCCACCACCGCTGTCGTCGTCGCCACCACTGTCGCCGCCTCCTCTGACGGCTCTTACTCCGCCAACCCCGGCATTGCCGCCCCGTCCGGCCACATCACCGCCACCAACGTCGTCACCGCCGCCACTACCGTCGTCCCTGTCTCCTCTACCTGCTCTAACACCACCGACACCTTCCTTGTCACGTCCTTCGGCAATCGCACCGCCTACACTCCCGGTTCTTTCTCCATCAGCCCATGCTTTGCCGCTCCGACTGGCCACATCGCCGCGTCTTCCACCAGCCTGTGTAGTGGGGACCTAGGCGAATTCATTCCGTTTGCTGGTCATCGGCCCTCCAATATCCATGTGGTTGCTGCTCAAAACCCTTCCAGCGGCCCCGCCGAAGCCATTCCATATACTGCCCACTTTACTGCTGACACTGCCGCTCCTCACCGACAGCACCGTTGCTGATACGCGTTACGTGTTGTTTTGGAGGGAGGTCAAGGCACCACATAATCTGGCCCCTCGCATGGTGCACGAGCTTGAGGGAAAGCTTGTTTTGAAGAATGGATGGACTCTTACGGATCCTCTGTCAGTTATCTACTAGTTATATCGATAGGTTTGTTTATGTTATCAAGTCGAGTCTTTATGTATTTAGACGAGTCGATAATATCAAGTCGAGTCATAGTCTTAGCGTCATAATATTTTTAACCACGCATCTACTGTTGTATTTATGATTACGCCATTATGAGTTCTATTTAAGGAGAATCATGAGGTCATTGTAGTTATGCAAAAAATATAATCAAGTTTCTCATTATCTCTCTAAGTCAGCTCTTTGTAGTTCTTCTCTTCTCACCCCCTCCCTTTTAGGATTTTCATCTTCTCTCATCTTCTCCACCATTTCTATTAATTTAATCTCTTGTATCATCCAACCATAGCCCTCTGACGATCCATCAAAAGAGGCACGTAACAAAGTACTCTTTCATATATTTTACCTTAGGTCTATTCCTTCTCATTCATGATCTTTTGGTGCTAATTGTATCTATTTATCTAACTAGTGTATTGTTTATTATCGTATCTTTGATAAAAGTCAATTTCATTATTTCTCTTATATAATCATACTTTAATATATTCTTTTTAATTTTATCACATCTTGTTTACCGTTCTCATTTTTACAGTTTTTACACTTAAATATCGATGACATTTATTGTACAACCCCATATCCGACGAGTAGTGGTCGACAGGAGTCAGATAGGCCAAAGGCCAGCAGTTCAGGCCCTAGGCAAGCCGGAGGGAGGCGAGATCCCTGGAAGCCCCTTCGACTCGCCCAAGTGGGGTGGACCGTGTGAGTGGCGAGTAGAGCAGGTCGGCTTGCACTCGCCCCCGGGGCTCGGCGAGCAGCGTGCGAATGAGGCAGGCTGGCCCCGCACTCGCCCAGGGCTGGAAAAAGACGATGAGTGTCAGCTCCATCGAGCACTCGCCTCCCCAAGCGAGTGGAGGTTTCAGAGGGCCACTCGCCCAGTTGTTTTGTGATGTATCTCTACTATTTTACCCTCGTTGGCCAGCCTATAGCCTTTTAAAACAGCGTAGTTACGCTGTTGGCAGACCTAGTTGGGTTGCACATAGCTGTTTGGAACATCGGAGATTGGATATTTGTAGACCATTTTAGAGATGTATAAATAGACCCAAGGGGGTACCTCCGAAAACATGTTTACTTGTGCCCCGGTGTTCCTGCACTTTTTGAGATATCCTTAGCTCGGTGCTTCGCTAAGGAGGGGAAGCGCTCTAAGATCTTCCGGGTGTGTGGTGGGACCTCTGTGTCGGAGTCTTGGGTCCGTCTCATATTCTGATCCCTCAGTTGTTTGGCTTGCGAGGGAGAAGTAAGTGTATGATCACCCCTTCCCCAAATATGAACTCCACAGAGACCGAATTTTCGATTTCAACATTTATAATATCCAACATTCAAATCCATAAATCATTGTTAGCATAATAGCGGCTATATACAATTTATCTTTAAGTCTACAAGTTATTATCTTATAACTAGGACTTTCAAGGATCTTTTTTCATTTTAACCACTCAACATTTAATCTAGAGGTTTTGTCCTACTCGATATCCATATTTTTCTATTCAATCGCTCAGCAATTTTTTACTTATCTCATTTAAATATATTATCGTCGCTTGGAAGATGTAGAGCGGTCGGGTATCACCCGGCGATGTTGCTGTCCAAAATCTAATTGATTCAAAGATAAAACAACACATAATTTACCCCATATATATAGGTGGGTCCATAATTACACAAAACCAAAAGAGACATTAATATAAACCACACAAGTATGGGCCATATTTCTGCCAAGTTCATGGCTCCCCGTCCGGTGGTCCAGTGTCATCTCCGCCCGGAGCTGTTCCTCACGTCTCCGAGTCGGTACCGCCGTGAGCCCCACTCGCCTCCCGCGGTCGTCGCATATAGACCTGCTACGGTGGTTCTTCCGCTATATCGGTAACAATACCGTCGTCTGAAAAATTGGTCTTGTCCTCAAGGCAGTAGTCTGGAAACTGTCGGCGAAAGTCATCGCGGAGGATCCAGGCAGCATCGCCGACCGGCCTATGGTTCCACACGACACGGATCTCGTCCAGTGTGGCATCCCCGGGTAAGTGATGACGTCGGTCAAGAATGGCAGTGGGATACAGTGGCTCCGATCCAGAATAATTGAGGTTAGCTGGAATGTGGTCCACCACGGAATGGTCCCCTATTACCCGACGGAGCTGCGAGCAGTTGAAAATGGGATGAATGCGACTGTTGTTGGGCAGACGAAGCAGGTACGCCACGGCACCAATGCTGCTGAGAATTTAGAAGGTGTCGTAAAATCTCGGAGCCAACTTTGGGCATGGTCGCCGCGCGACTGTGAACTGAAGGTACGGGTGGAGTTTGATGAAGACTTTCTCCCCTACCTGGAAGAGAGAACGCGGCGCTTCCGGTTGAAAAAGGACAACATTTTTGCTTGGGCTCGCCGGAGATGGTACTTCAAGGTATCGAGTATGATGTCGCGGTCGTGGAGGTGGTCGTCCAAGGTTGGAACAGGACAATCCACGGGAAGGTTCCGGATCACGGATGGTGGAGGCCACCTATAGACAGTTTCAAAAGGCGATGTGTTTGTCGCATGGTGATACGCTGTGTTGTAAGAATACTCTGCCCAACATAACCATTTGGCCCAAGTAATCGGTGTAACGACCCAAATTTTAATATGACTCATGAAAGTAGCTTAAATATTGAATTTTGTGGGGTCTAAAATGGGGGCCTCACACACGACCGCTCGCCAATAAAACAACAGAGATAAGTTTCCAAACATCGGTTCAACACCTCCGATTTCCTGTCGGATTGTCGGTGATAAGTCGTACTCATATGGATGCGAGTGCCCTGTATACGAAAAAGAGAGGTCCAGAAGCTGCTGAGAAAGAGAGGGTCACAGTTGCTCACGATGGAGTGCGGAAACCCATGGAGGTGCACGACCTCGGCGATGAAACTGTTGGTGACAGTGGAGGCCGTGTAGGAATGGCGGAGAGGAATGAAATGGCCGTATTTCGTGATACAGTCCACGACTACCAAAATGCAGTCGAACCCGCTCGAATGGGGAAGCCGAGTGATGAAATTCATAGCGATATCCTCCCAGATGCGCTCCGGGATAGGAAGGGGCTGAAGGAGGCCACTGGGAAACATGGCCTCGTACTTGGCTTTCTGGCATGAGAGGCAAGCCACGACATAAGGCTTGACCCGTCGAAGCATATACGGCCAATACAAGGATGCCTCTAACCGCATGTAGGTACGGAACGCCCCTGCGTGGCCACCTAATGGTGTGGAGTGGAATACGGCTAGTAGGCATGGAATACTTGATGATGCTGCAGACAGGATGAGGCATCCCCGATGGAAAAGGCAGCCAATTAGCAAGTAAGGAGGGTGCGCAGTCTGATCGTCCAGTGGGGCCCGATGGATTTCGGCCAGACTGAGGTCTCGTTCTACGTCCTGCTTAATGGTGGTCGCATCCACCCAATTGGTCTTCCCGGCCGAAACTCAACGGTGAAATCATACCCCAGCAAGTAACGTAGGTTGTGGTCGTCGGTGCGGACCATGAACGGATGACCCAAAAGATAGGGTCTCCAATGTTGGACGACGAGGACGAGGGTGATGAGTTCAATCTCGTAGGCAGAGCGACTTAAGAATGCCACCGAAAATGCCTGACTATAGTATGCAATTGGCTGGCCGGCCAGCATGAAAACGGCCCTGATGCCCGTACCAGAGGCATAACATTCGACGATGAAGGATTTCTAGAAATCCGACATAGCGAGTACCGGACCTTGCACAAGGGCCAACTAGAGTGCGGTCATGCAATCTAGGCAAGTGCACCGATTGTTGTCAAGTAATAAACTATGGGAGTTATCCTTAGAGTATCGAATCTCTCGAGGAGTGCAGATTGGGAGTGTGATCTTCCACATCGGAAAGTGAATGTAAATGCAACAAAGGTTCAGGGTGTTTTAGAATAATTAAAAGTAATTATGCGGGTCGCCTTCACTGCTTCGCAAGGTTGGAATACTCCGATGAGTATTAGGGCGTGTGGTCGTAATTGTTGAGGGTCAAAAACACATCTTCGCCAAGCCAGCCCCTAACAGTCGTTAGTGCGGTGTAACACCAAGCAATCAACACAAACCAAGCAAAGGAAGGAAAAGTAAGCTATGAACCACAACAACATTTACCATAATAACACAACATGAACATTGTTAATAGTCCTAGCAAGTTTAGCTAACATCCCAAGTTTAGAAACAGAGTCCAAATCAGAGTAAGAAGGAGATTTATAACACAACGCATGTAGGCTAGCCACGATTCTCGGTAAGAGTCGAAGGTTGTCGGTCTTCGTCCGGGCTAGGATGATGGTTGACGTCCGAGGAAGCTTGAAGTGTCGTCACCTACTTAAAAGGACTTTTCCCCATCTTTTCACGTTCTATGAAGGATGGAAGTCTTCGGAAATTCTTCAATGATGGCGAGAAAGAGCTCCAAATGCTCCTCTTGAGATGGAGAAGCGGAAAACAACCGATGATCTTCGCTTGCAGTGAAGTTTGGAGGAAGAATGGTTGTCGGATGAGCTTTTCAAGGAGGAGAGATGAAAAAGCAGTTGGGATAAGGATTTCACGCTCAGAGGAGCTGAAATAGAGGACTCCTCCTGTCACCAATCAACTCCTGAACTTAAATAAAAACAGGTCAGAAAAATGGTCATGCACGGTTTGGCGCACAACCGTGCGTTAACCGTGCGTTATTATCTTCCAGGCCAAGATTGCGGAAGAAGATGCGTTGACCCGTGCATTTTACTCTCGCACGGCCTCTTCAGCCCGTGCGTGAAGGAAAATGCACGGGTGACCACAGAGCGCAGAAATTCACGGCAAGAAGGTGGAATCGTGTGTTTTATTCGCGCACGGGCACTTCTGCCCGTGCGTGAACAAATTGCACGATTAACCACAGAGCATTATAAAACCAGAATGCAACAGGTAAACTGTACATTTCCTTAGCACACAGTTGCGAAGAAATCGTGCATGAAGAAATCACACGAGTTGGTCAGTCCATCCAGAGAGAAACTGTAAAAATCGCACAATTCGGTGGAAATTGTGCGCTAAGGAATCGCACGACCGTGCGTTTTCCACAAGTCAGAATTCCAGAATTGGGGGAAAACTGACCACCTGCACAGCAAAACCAAGGCTAGATCAAAAGATCCTAGCACCAATTATACAGCAAAGAATATCCAAAGCCGCACGGGGAGTACCCTAGTATATACCCCCGACATTCCGGTGCAATTTGCAAACCAAAATGGGCTGAAACAGTGCACAATGGCTAAGTGAGGCACTAATCAAATATTTGACAATTCCTACTGAAATAGTAGTGCACAAGCATGAAAATAAGCTCAGATGAGTCCGAAAAACCAAATATAAATCGGACTCATCAGGCGGTGAAAGCGGCCACGGCGGCGGGCGACCAAGAGAACAGGTTGTCATTGGAATGCTTCAATAACTGAGTGAGGGGCCAGGCTAGCATACCGTGTAACAGCCCATTTTTCAGCAGGCTTAGTTTTAGGGTGACACGGCCTGGGACACGAGCGTGTCACAGGGCGTGTCCTACATTCGACGAATGTTCAGGAGGAACAGGCGAAGAGTGGTCGACGATCGTCGAGTGCTTAGGACATGGCCGGTGGCACGGGCGTGTCACAGGGCATGTTAGTGCGGTCGACGAACTCAGCCCGACGCGTTTGATCTGGGGCGTGTCTAGTGTCGTGTATGGGCACAAGACCTGGGACACGGGCGTGTCACAGGCCGTCTGAGTCTCGGGTGATTTTGAGATTTTTCAGCCTGATGAACACGGCCACAGACACGGGCGTGTCTGAAGGCTTGTCAGGTGACATGGCCCATGACACGGGCGTGTCACTGGATTCGATAAGTCGGTTGAGCACCGCTTGAGTCACACGGCCTGGGACACGGGCTTGTCACAGGCCGTGTCAGGCAAAATTTGTGCTTTTGTAGCAAAATCGTGGTCATCCGTTCCTTCAGCTGGGATCCAATGGCTGAGCTGCCTCCCTATTACCTTAAGGCCATGGATGAGAAGGGAAATCTCATTTTTCATTTGGTTTTCTCTTTCTGCATTCCTAGTGAGAGAAAGGGAGAGGAAGAAGGAGGAGAAGGAAAGGGGATGGTCACCGGTGCTGCTGCGTTTTTCCGACGAGAGATCCGAGGCCGGCATTGTAGAGAAAAAGCTGTTGGGGATCTTCCTAGATAATTACGAGCTCATGGCACTTAAACGGTCTTTGAGGGTAACGACCTTTCTTCCTAGCCATGTGAAGGCTTCCTTTTGGCATATGTATGTGATTCCCCCACCAAAAGGTGGCTGGTTTTTGGAGTCTTTGGGTTGATTCATGGAATCCCCTTTGTTGGCATATAGATCCGGAAATGGAGTACGGAATAGGCATGATGTGTGAAGCCCATCTAGACAGGTTGGTCTGGATTGGTGATGTCGCATCCGAATCGGAGAAGACTCCGTGATAAACGCGTAGTTCAGGAGACAACGGGTTGGACATGTGAAAGAAAGTAGCAGGAAGTACTGGAGTGGTAGTCCAGGAAAATACCCGTAGAATGCTTGTGTTGCTTGTGCTGTTGGGTTTGACCTGTGAAAGGAAGTAGCAGGAAGTACTGGATTGGAGTTCCAGGAAATACCCTTTGTAATGCTTAATGTTCATTCTGAGTTGACCTTTGAAGAGAGTAACATGAAGTACTGGCATGGTAGCTAGGAAAGACCCCTGACATTGTGATATTTGCGGTGTCAACCTGCGAAGTGAGTAGCAGGAAGTACTGGTGTGCCCAGGAAAGACCCGCTCATGTTGTGAGATGAATGGGTGTAATAGAAATACCCAGGCTTGAATGACAGAACAGGATGGATGAGACCTACCCGCATCTTTTTTTAGCCGCAAGTACGCCGTACTCGGTTATGGTAAGGCGATTTGAGCAACGAGGGGTGGAGGATCCGACCTGTGTTATGTCCGTCCGACGTGAGACCAGAAGGTGTGGTATGTTGGAGCATATATCAAGAGTCTTAGTCCTACGTTCTGTGATACAATGGGGGGAAACGTGCCAATCCCGGTTCACTAAGACTATAAAACTTCGGCTGCACGCCATGGAGTAAATGCTCAAGCGAGTTGCCGTTGGGTTGTGACCCTCATACGGTGGTGGGAAACTGATTTACCAGTATACCAAGAAGGTGCCCTGAGTGCAGGGACCGTTGGGCCAGGTGGCTGACGGTTGTGATGGCATATGTGCGTGAAAGCACATTATATGAGATATATATATACATGCTTGTGATATGATATGCCTGCAGGGAAGCATATCACTGCCCCGAGAAAGGGGTAGGGTCATTATAATTTGGTCAGCAGAATGTTGACCATTGCCTCTATTTGCCACCATAGGGTGGAATGTCCCTGTGCAGGTGCTGGAGAACCGAGCGGGACGCATAAGGGTTGAAATCCCTACTGCTTTAGCTGCTGCCGCTGCCAGTCCTCAAAGGCTAATGTGGATGTAAATGTTATGATTTCTT
This sequence comes from Platanthera guangdongensis, assembly GCA_039583875.1. Taxonomy (NCBI): domain Eukaryota; kingdom Viridiplantae; phylum Streptophyta; class Magnoliopsida; order Asparagales; family Orchidaceae; genus Platanthera; species Platanthera guangdongensis. Next base: position 131,445,953 of record CM077150.1, on the reverse strand, counting down.
TTGATGTGGTCGGCCTGCGTGCCAATGTTTGGGCCACTGTTTGAAAGCCCTGTAAGGCAATAAGGCCAACTCTTTATGTGATTTGTAAGACATTCCTATGATATATAAAATGTGGAGTTTTTATATGTTGGACATTCAAGGGTGGAGTTCAAGTGTAGTGTTGTAAGCTTCTGTTAGAATGAAATGTGTTAGGTGCGCTGCGCTCCTCTTGTATCACTCCGTAGCTTCATCGTCTATTTTGTGGTATATGTTGTGGGGCTCCGGCCGGACCTTCTAGTATATATTATATGAACGGATGGGGTTGTTACATTTTTGGTATCAGAGCCAGGTTTCGATCCTAGGACATGTGGGTTATGGGCCCACACGTTTCTTTTGTGGGGTGGCGAGCACGTGTCTGTACAAACCACGTTAACATGTTTGAAATCCTGAATGTCAATGATAGGAATGCAACTTCTTGCATTTGAGGAACCTGCGCATTCCTATTTTGTGTTGTTTGCTTGTGTAAGGCCGCTAATGTGTGTCTTATCCCTTTTAGGTGACTCGGAGTGGTGCGGGGCAATCAGAGCCCTAGCGTTCGGAATAAAGTAGGGCACCAACTGAGGTACCTACACCTCCACCGTCTACAAAAACTGTGCGACGTATTGCTGAGGCTTTGTTTGCTATGGTTCAAGGACAGCCGGTTGGGCAGGCGAAGCCGGACATGAGGTCAGAACCTGTTATGGTTGTGAATCCTCGAACCGCTGAGAAGTAGTTGACGCGGTTTATGAGTTTTCACCCGCTGACGTTCTCGGGAGTAGGAGCTCCTGCACAGGCTGAGGATTGGTTATCACGCGTCAAGCGGATCATGACGGCGATTGGAACAGAGGAGCATCAGAAAGTCACCCTAGCTACCTTCTTACTTGAAGGAGAGGCTAGATTGTGGTTGGACGAGATGGAGCTGCATCACTTGGCGGGTCGTCCCTTAACACAAGTATCGATGGAAGAATTCTCTCAACTCTTTCTAGCGAAGCACCTTCCTGCGGCGCAACGGATTGCCTTCGAGAATGAATTCCAAAGGCTGACACAAGGAGATGGCAGTGTGGAAGCTTACCTGTATGAGTTTACACGCTTAGGGCGGTATGCAGGTTCAATTTTTGCGGATGAGCAAAGGAAGACAAATAGGTTCTACGAAGGACTGCGGGACGAGCTGAGGTTCCTGCTCTCTAGTTCTATGAACCAATGCTTCCAGGCATTGGTTGACACTGCAAGCGCGCAGGAAAAAGACATGAAGAGGATGTAAGGGAAGAGGGCTTTGGCTGTGTCACAGCCGGAGTTTAAAGTGCCCCGATCGACGAAGTCATTTTATAATAAGAAATGGGGCAAGATGCCCAAGACGACGGGACAAGCTCCTTCTTCAGTTGCATTGGGAGCAACGTCGGGGGCCACCTCCAAGCCGGATACTCGTACTTGCTTTAATTGTGGACGGGTGGGGCACATAGCTCGAGATTGTCGGGTGCCTCCAAAGAGTGAAAAGAAGGTGGGAGCGTCATATGCGGAAAAAGGGAAGGCGGTGGTGGAATCCTCTGCCTCATAAGCGCAGCCCCGGGTCTACAATCTTGGCATGTAGGAGGCCATCAAGCAGAGTGACGTCATCACAGGTACGAGTTTAGTGTTTGAGTATTATATTGCTTGTATGTTTTGATTAATGCCGATGTGGATGCGGCTTGTGTGTGATATGATTGTCACAGGTTTTGTGATGATTCGGGACACGCTGGCATGAGCACTATTTGATACAGGTGCGTCGCATTCTTTTCTGTCTCGCGAGTTTATAGCGCGGATTGGGATACCTAGGCATGTGAAGACAGATAGCGTCACAGTGGTGTTGCTGAATGGTTGTTGTATGCTTGCGGATCAAGCTTGCGATGTGGCGGTCTAAATAGGAAGTCGGGATTTCAGTTTGACTGCATCTGTATTGCCGATATCGGAATTCGACGTGATATTTGGTATGGATTGGCTTGTGGAGCAGGATGCCTTGATTGATTGCTAGTCCAAAGAGATCACGTTGGGCCAGAATACCGAACAGGAGACAAAGTTCGCGGGTATGCGAGGAGTGGGCGGGACGTTGTTATCTGCACTCCAAGTCCTGAAGGTTATTCGGAAGGGTGTGGAGTGCTACTTCGCCTTGATTCAGGTTGTTGAGCCTAAGGCCAGTGTGGGTGATGTTCCGATTTTGTCGGAATTTGCAGATGTGTTTCCCAAGGATCTCCCTTGGCTACCACCCCAGCGAGAGATTAACTTCACGATCGAGTTGGTGTCAGGTGGGAAACCTGTGGCCCGCTCGCCAAATCGCGTCGCGCCTAAGGAAATGGCGGAGTTGATAGTCCAACTACAGGAATTGATGGAGCAGGGTTATATACGCCCAAGCATGTCTCCTTGGAGCGCCCCAGTGCTTTTTGTCAATAAGAAAGATGGTGGCTTGCAGTTATGTATTGATTACCGCGAATTGAATAAGCTAACCGAGAAGAATAAATATCTGATTCTGCGAATTGAGGAGCTGTTTGATCAGCTAGTGGGATCGTCCGTCTACTCGAAGTTGGACTTGAAATCTGGTTATTACCAGTTGAGGATCCGAGAATAAGATATTCCCAAAACCGCATTTGGAACACGGTACGGGCACTACGAGTTCACGGTCATGCCGTTTGGGCTGTGTAATGCGCGCTCAGTATTTATGGACTTGATGCACCGAATATTCCACGAGTACCTAGATCTGTTCGTGAAAGTGTTCATTGATGATATCCTGGTGTACTCGAAATCGGAAGCCGATCATGAGCAGTATTTGCTGTTGGTGTTGAATATATTGAGGCAGAATCAGCTTTATGCCAAGTCCTCGAAGTACGAGTTTTGGCTATCGTCGGTGGCTTTTCTGGGCCATGTGGTTTGTGGAGCGGGCATAGCAGTGGATCCAGCAAAGATAAGGGCCATAGAAGAATGGTCGGTGTTGTCTTCAGTGGCCGAGGTCAGGAGTTTCCTTGGACTAGGAGGCTACTAAAGAAGATTTGTTGAAAACTTCTCGCGGATTGCTTTGTCGCTAACCACGTTGACGTGAAAAGAATAGAATTTTGTTTGGTCGCCAGAGTGCGCAAGAGCTTTTAAAGAGCTGAAGATTCGGTTGACCACGGCGCCTGTGTTATCATCGCCATGTGGTACCAATGGATTTGTAATCTATAGTTATGCCTCAGGAAGCGGCTTAGGCTGCGTACTTTTGCAAAATGGAAATGTGATTTCTTATGGCTCGCGCGAGCTGAAAGTGCATGAGTGGAACTATCCCGTCCATGATCTTGAGTTGGCGGCGGTGATCTTTGCACTAAAGCTGTGGCGACACTATATTTATGGTGTGAAGGTGGAGATCTATACAGATCACAAGAGCCTAAAGTACATATTGGAGCAGAAGAACTTGAATATGCGACAACGAAGGTGGTTGGAGTTCCTCGGGGACTACACCTTTGAGATTCACTATACACCTGGGAAGGGGAATGTTGTCGCGGATGCCTTGAGTCGGCGGACTCAGGCAAGAGCAGCTTGGTTGCAAAGGCATGATGAACGTGTCATTCAGGAGCTGGAAGCGTTAGAGATTTCTTGTGTTGACAAGAATGCCACTGCCAATGCATGTTCGAACTGGATGGAGGTACAATGTGACCTTGCGGACCGAGTTCGACGGGTAATGTAGTTGGATGAAGATCTCCTACGCTATGTGAAAGCTGGGCCAGAATGGATGTTCTCTTGTAATGACGGTCTTTTGCGGAAAGAAGGCCGTTTGTGCGTACCAAATGTGGGTAAATTGAGGGAAGAACTGATGTATGAAGCACATTATACGAAGTACTCAATCCACCCAGGGAGCACGAAGATGTTCAGAGATCTGAAAAAGCTATTTTGGTGGCCAGTGCTAAAGAAAGATGTTGCTCTTTATGTGGCCAAATGCCAAACATGTGCTATGGTGAAGGCAGAATGCCAGAAACCGGGCGGTTATTTGATGTCGTTGTCGATTCTTGAGTGGAAATTTGACGATATTTCTATGGATTTTGTGCACGGGTTGCCGAGATCTCAGCGAGGGAACGATTCCATCTGGGTGATTGTTGATCGGCTGACAAAAGTGGCACATTTCCTACCAAACAAGAGAGATGATTTGGTAGAAATTTTGGCAAAGCTATACGTGGAACATATTGTATGGCTTTACGGTGTTCCTCGAAGTATCGTGACTGATCGAGATGGGCGATTCACGTCAAAGGATTGGAGGCTAGTTCACCAGCTGTTGGGCACGAAGTTGACCTTCAGTACGACATTTCATCCCCAAACAGATGGACAAACTGAACGAACCAACAGAACGATGGAGGACATGCTCCGAATGTGCGCCCTCTACTTTGGAAAGAGATGGGATGATCATCTCTACATGGTGGAGTTTGCTTATAATAACAGCTACCAGGCGAGCATCGGGATGGCACCGTATGATGCTCTATATGGAAGGAAGTGTCGTACTCCCTTGGCTTGGGTAGGAGAGGGTAAAGCTAGATTTTATAATCGTAATGAAGTCGATGAAGCAAACTCAGTCATTCGTGCTATTCGGGAGAAGCTACTCATAGCCCAAGATCGTCAAGCGAAGTACTACAACGCCAAGCACCTGAACGTGGAGTTCGCGGTAGGCGATTGGGTCTACTTGAAGATCAAACCCTTCAAAGGCGTATCCCGGATTCGAAGTTTGAAAAATTTGAGTCCAAGATATTTGGGTCCATTTGAAGTGGTTGAGCGAATCGGAGAAGCTGCGTATCGGCTAGCTCTTTCGGCAGACTTGGGTGGACTACATGATGTGTTTCACATCTCGATGCTTCGGAAGGCCGTTAAAGATCCAGCTCAAGTCATCACGGATGATCATGTACCAGTGGAGTATGGGCTAACAACGTGAGTTAGACCCATTCAGATCGAGGATCGAGCCATGAAACAGTTGTGGAAAAAGATGGTCAGAATGGTTAAAGTCCGATAGGACAATTGCAGCCGTGAGGAGCTTACCTGGGAGCGAGAGCAGACCATGTGAGCGGATTTTCCCGAGCTATTTTTGTAGCAATTGCATAGTGCAAATTTTGTTGTAACAAGATCTTTTGATGTTATAACTTTTTGGTTGCCGGTTGACTTCCTGTATACGAATTTCGAGGACAAAATTTCTTGTAAGAGGGGAGGGTTGTAACAACCCATTTTTCAACAGGCTCAGTTTTGGGGTGACACGGCCTGGGACACGAGCGTGTCCCAGGGCATGTCCTGTGTTTGATGAGTGTTCAAGAGGAACAGTCGACGAGTGGTCGACAAAATTTGGTCGACGATCGTTGAGTGCTTAGGACACGGCCTGTGACACGGGCGTGTCACAGGGCGTGTCAGTGCGGTCGACGAACTCAGCCCGTCGAGTTTCAGCTGGGGTGTGTCTAGTGCCGTGTATGGGCACACGGCCTGGTACACGGGCGTGTCACAGGCCGTGTGAGTCTCGGGTGATTTTGAGATTTTTCAGCCTGATGAACACGGACACAGACACGGGCGTGTCTGAAGGCGTGTCGGGTGACACGGCCCATGACACGGGCGTGTCACATGGGCGTGTCACTGGATTGGATAAGTCGGTTGAGCACTGCTTGAGGCACACGGCCTGGGACATGGGCTTGTCACAAGCCGTGTCAGGAAAAATTTGTGCTTTTGTTGCAAAATCATTGTCGTCCGTTCCTTCAGCTGGGATCCAATGGATGAGATGCCTCCCTATTTCTTTAAGGTCGTGGATGAGATGGGAAAGTTCATTTTTCATTTGATCTTCTCTTTCTACATTCCTAGTGAGAGAAAGGGAGAGGAAGGAGGAGAAGGAAAGGGGCTGGTCACCGATGCTGCTGCGGTATTCCGACGACAGATCTGAGGCCGGCATTGCGGAGGAAAAGCTGTTGTGGATCTTCCTAGGCAATTACGAGCTCATGGCACCGAAACGGTCTTCGAGGGTAACGACCATTCTTCCTAGCCATGTGAAGGCTTCCTTTTGGCATATGTATGTGATTCCCCCACCAAAAGGTGGCTGGTTTTGGGAGTCTTTGGGTTGATTCATGGAATCCCCTTTGTTGGCATATAGATCCAGAAATAGAGTACGAAATAGGCATGTTGTGTGAAGCCCATCAGGATAGGTTGGTCTGGATTGGTGATGTTGCATACAAACTGGAGAAGACTCCGTGATAAACGCGTAGTTTAGGAGTCAACGGGTTGAACTTGTGAAAGAAAGTAGCAAGAAGTACTGGAGTGGTAGTCCAGGAAAATACCAGTAGAATGCTTGTGCTGCTTGTGCTGTTGTGTTCGACCTGTGAAAGGAAGTATCAGGAAGTGCTGGATTGGAGTTCCAGAAAATACCCTTTGTAATGCTTAATGTTCATAGGGAGTCCAATTGTGAAGAGAGTAACAGGAAGTACTGGCATGGTAGCCAGGAAAGACCCCTAACATTGTGATATTTACGGTGTCCACCTGCGAAGAGAGTAGCAGGAAGTACTGGTTTGCCCAGGAAAGACCTGCTCATGTTGTGAGATGAATGGTTGTAATAGAAATACCCGGGCTTGAATGCTAGAACAGGATCGGTGAGACCTACCCGCGCCTTTATTTAGCCGCGAGTACGCCGTACTCGGTGATGGCAAGGCGATTTGTACAACGGGGGGGTGGAGGATTCGACCTGCATTTTGTCCGTCCGACGTGATACCAGAAGGTGCGGTCTGTTGGAGCGCATAACAAGAGTCTTAGGACTACGTGTCGTGATACAATGGGGGGCTACGGGCCAATCCCGGTTCACTAAGACTATAAAACTCCGGCTGCACGCCATGGACTAAATGCTCAAGTGAGTTGCCATTGGGCTGTGACCCTGATACGGTGGTGGGCAACTGATTTGCTAGCACACCAAGAAGGTGCCCTGAGTGCACGGACTGTTGGGCCGGGTGGCTGACGGTTGTGATGGCATGTGTGCGTGAAAGCACATTATATGATATATATATATATATATATACATGCTTGTGATATGCTATGCCTGCAGGGAAGGATAACACTGCCCCGAGAAAGGGGTAAGGTCGTTATAATTTGGTCAGCTGAATGCTGACCGTTGCCTCTGTTTGCCACCCTTGGGTGGAATGTCCCTGTGCAGGTACTGGAGAACCGAGCGGGATGCATAAGGGTTGAAATCCCTACTGCTTTTGCTGTTGCTGCTGCTAGTCCTCGAAGGCTAATGTGGATGTAAATGTTATGTTTTCTTTTGATGTGGTCGGCCTGCGTGCCAATGTTTGGGCCACTATTTGAAAGCCCTGCAAGGCCATAAGGCCAACTCTTTATGTGATTTGTAAGACATTCCTATGATATATAAAATGTGGAGTTTTAATATGTTGGACATTCAAGGGTGGTGTTCAAGTGTAGTGTTGTAAGATTCCGTTAGAATGAAATGTATTAGGTGCGCTGCGCTCCACTGGTATCACTCCGTAGCTTCATCGTCTATTTTGTGGTATATGCTGTGGGGCCCCGGCCGGACCTTCTAATATATATTATATGAACGGATGGGGTTATTACATACCGTAGTCGTTGATGAATCGACAGTAATAGCCGGTGAGGCCGAGGAACCCGCGGACATCCGGAAGGGATGAGCGGGTCGAACATTGCAGAACCACCTGAATGTTTTCGTCATCCATGGCCACGTCATCGACCGAGATGGTGTGGCCCAAGTAACTGACGCTCGTTGCGCCAAAAGAGCATTTCTTTTAATTGACGAACAAGTGGTGTTACCGAAGTTTGGAGAAGGAGAGGCAGACATGTAGTAGGTGTTCCTGCCAAGACGGACTAAAAACCAATATGTCATCAAAAAACACAAGCACGTGCTTACGGAGTACTTACCGGAAGATATCATTCATCATTGCTCGAAAAGTCGCTGGCGCGTTAGTGAGCCCGAACGACATGACCACAAACTCAAAATGGTTGTCATGAGTGTGAAATACAGTTTTGGTGATGTCATCCGTGAAAGAATTGGTTTCAAGATATCCTAAACACCTAGAGGTGGGGGTGGGGCGAATAGGTTCAATTCTTTTTTAATAAGGCAGATAATATATGTCACTAATGTGTTATTGCCCTGTGTATTCTATTCTCTGTGTTTTGACGAGAAGGAAGAGGAAAATTCCTATTGACTGTGTATGAAAGAAGGAAGAAAAATCTTTTTATATTTCCCATGAAATCGTCCAACTGAATTTTGATTTCCTTCCTTTATTCAATGCTGACGGCATGGAGAATAATTACATTGATTGATTTCCCCAACTATCCCATTAAAAAACGACAAGCAATAATCCTGATGTAGTCCATAATCAATGTTGTGTCTAACGGTAATATTCAGAGAATATTTAGCATTGATTACTCAGAAATTATTACAATAAATTAAGGACAGAGGGAGGAAAATATCCAAGTCTGGAACTTCACAGAAATCGTTGAGCAGAAAATATAATTCGTCGACCTGGGTCCATAGTTCGTCGAGCTAAGAAATTAGGTTCGTCGATCACATAAACTTTCTTCATCGAGCTGAGATCCTAGATTATCGACCTGAGAGTAGTTAACTGCTTTCTCTAGAATCATGCTAGTTCTGTGCATCAAGATCGTCGAGCTGAGATTCTAACTTCGTCGACTTAAGTTCAGTGAAATGATTCTTGTACTTAAGAATGTTGAAGTAAGGTGTACACAAATCATCGACCTGAGAACTAGTTTCATCGAGCTGAGAACTTTTAACTGCTACTTGATAAAGCTTGCCAAGAATGTGGTCTAAGTTCGTCGAGCTAAGAAGATGAATTCGTCGACTAGAGTATGATTCTAGACTTAGAATATTTATATGTTTCTGGAATAAAATGTTGAAGTAGAATACCCAGAAATCGTCGTGCTGAGAACTAAGTTCGTCAACTGAAGTTCAGAGAAAGGAATTCTGGACTTGGAATGTTGAAATATAGTGTCCATAAATCATCAACTTGAGTACCAAGTTCGTCGAGCTCAGCTCAGAGAATTGTCTCTGAGTTCATCGAGCTGAGCACGACTTTCGTCGAGCTGAGCACGACTTTCGTCGACCTGAGTTCGACGAACGTCGAACTCATTTCTTGAGTCTTTGAAATTTCTCTAAGTCTTGAGTCTTTTGTAGTCTGTTGATGGCTGGTCCTTGCAGTGTTGACTCTAAGGACATGGCCTATACTCTAGGATACAGACATGACCCTAGCTATACATATTGGGTCAAACATCCTAATTTAGTGAACCTAACCCAAATCCAACTAGGGATCCAACAAGGGTAAGGTCACTAATTACAGACTCACATTAATTACAAAGTAAGAAAACATATATCTGGCAGGAAATTTAACATATGCAGCAGATATATATATACAGAGAGCTTTGTATCAAGAATATATTCAGGCAGTTTTAAAACAATAGAGAGATTAAGAATAGTTCAAAATGTTCATTTCTTTTTCTTTTGCTCCTTGGGCTTAACCTCCTTAGCTTTTTCACTAGGCTGAGAAAACTTGATTTCCGGGTTAGGATCAGCTGCTTGAGCTTTTGTTATTTTCATGTCAGCAGCTCCAATGATATTTAGGGAAGTAGCCCTTGGCACTACAGCTTCAGGATGCAGTTTCATGTAGTCATCAACATTAAAAAATTTGTTAGCTTTAGCAAACCTGTTGATCTCTTCCTTCATGTATTTGGACATTGTAGGGTATTCAGAAGGATGCTTTCCTTCAGCTTTTGCTTTGTTAATCATGGATAGGCAAACCAATTCCTCGAACCTGGCCATCCTTGCAGTTGTAGCTGTCTCCGGATCTTCAAAGGGTATAGGAGGGGAGGCAGGTCTCTTTGAGCTTTCAGCTTTCTGATGTTCTGTAATTTGCTGTTGTTGATGTTGATGTTGTTGTTGCCTACCTGATGAATACTGCCTCTGCTGGCTGCTTCCTGAAGAAGACAAGGACCTACCCGAATGTCTCTGATAGGTTTGAAACTGGGTAGTCCTCTGAGTTGAAGAACTTGAAGCACCAGCAGCAGGTGGAGGACGAGGAGGAGGGTCCTTTCTATATATTGGAGGAGGAGGTGAGTATCTCCTGCTTTTCTTCCTTTCTTTTTGCTGGTTCTTGGACAGCCACATCCATGCTGGCATGCCCTTGTAAGGTGTGATCCTCTGAAGTATATAATATGGTGTGTCATTTGTTGGATTTAGTTTTGGGGCAGGAGGTAGAGGAGCTTTCCTCTTCTTAGAGACTTTCTTTTTCTTAGGCTCATCATCAGAGTCCTCTTCATTATCATCCTCATCATCAGAGTCTTGAGGAGTATCATATAAAGCATCAATAGCTTTTAGTACAGATTTATCAATGGGTTTTTCAGCCTGAGTAGGAGCTGGAGAAAGTGATGGAGGAGGAGATAGAGCTGGAGCAGGAGAGCTGTGCATATTAGTGCTTTTAGCAACTAATTTATTCTTTTCTTTTATGTCAGGCATGATTAATGCATCAAGACCAGGCATTGGTGAGTCATTCATTATGAAGGTAGGAGCAGAACTATCTTTTGGAGGGGATGACATAATGATTGGATCAGCTCTAGGTGGAGATGGTAGGACAGGAGCCTTTGGAATGGCAAAACTAGCCTTGAGTTGCTTGACAACTTTGGGGCTTATTGGTGAGGTGTAGGGGACTATAGCCATGGATGGCTTAATGTTGTACTCTGTAAGATTATTAAAATAAGTTGTATCAAAATTGCTCAACAACTTTAAGAGATCAACTATGGGATTTATAATAAAATCACCAACAGTGTTTATTTCCACTGGAACCTGCTCATCCAGATCCATATCAGACTAAATAAAATGAATTAAATCAAATAAATCTTTATCAGCATCTGCATCTGCTTCTGCTTCTGCTTTTTCCGATGTTTCTACTGCTTCTTCTACTGTTGTTTCTGCTGCTACTGTTGTTGCTGCTGCATGTGCTGCTGTTTTTGCTGCTACTTCTTCATTGAGTATCTCCCCCTGCCTGGTTTCAGTGTAGACTGGAGCCAGGCCCCTAACTGAAGAGGGAGGAGCAGAAACGGTAGATATGTTATCAGCAAGATAATATATGGAGGAAGCAAGAGGTGAAATAGCCTCTGTTATAATTGTTTTGAGGAGGGGAGTAAGAAGTGCAATGAGAGATGGAATAATGGAGGAGTCCACTAGCAGAGAGGCAGATGGTGTTTCAGTAGAAATAAAAGGGGGGATGGTAGTTGATGGTGGAGGAGGAAATAAGGAATCTTGCATTTGTGCATCCTGAGGAGAAGGAGTATGGAGGGGGATGTAAACAGGTTGAAGGATGGGATGTTGTCCAGATGGTGGGGTAAGGGAGATGAAGGTGGTGATGGAGTTAGTGTACCATGGGGAGTGGAAGGGGATGCATGAAAGATAATATATATGTGGGATGGAATTTGTGTATCATGTTGGGAGGAGGGTGAGGTATGAAGGGGAACATGAGTTGTAGATGTATGAATTGGGGATGATGGAGGTGTGGGAGTATGAACTGTCGTTGGAGTGGTGGAGGGCAGTTGGTGTAGCATCTGAGTATGGCTTTCAGGAGATGGCGGAGGTGGAGGTGGAGGTGGGATATCTTCAGCAGGGTGGGGAGTGGCCAAACTAACCCTGGTACTCTCATAAGGCCTGGTGGAAGAGGAAGAAGCCTCGGAGGGCTTGGTGATGCTCCTCTCCCACCTGCCAAATAGTGTACAGGTGAGCCTCTTGGAGGCATTTATGAATATGGTCGGGGAGACCAGGGATTCAGCAGCCTTTTCTTTAAGGAAGATTCCCAAAATTCTTCCAAAATAAACCTCCTTTTATTGTTCTTCTTCTTAATCATCTCAAACAGATTCTGAGCCCAGTTCACCTGCTTCTTGTTCACCACAGCACACATTACTAGAAATTGATGCCTGGTTATGTAATCATGGGCAGTGTGCTTTCCCAGCAATACTTTCCCCACAATATCTGCTAGAAATTTGTACTCAGCAGAGAGGTGTTTCTTCTGCAGTTTGTTAGGGGTTTCTCCAAAATAATCCATCATACTCAGCATCTCATAACACTCTTCATTTGCAATCTCTAATTCTTTTGTACCATTGTTTAATCCAAAAAATTCAATCAGAACGGCGGGGGTGAGAGAAACTGCATTACCCGATATTGTCCCTGTCAGGGTATTCAAATCGGTGGTGAAAGAAGTGTAGACCCACTCTCTCATCTCAGCGCTGGTCAGTTTGATTCTGGTGGTCATCAGAGTCTTCAACTGCTGATCTTCAAGTAATTTTAGAATGTCCAGGAATATTGGGTCTGAGTGTTGGAAGGATTCAAAATCAACATCAAATCCAGTGTCGAATTTCATCGCTGCGAGCCTGCCTGCTGGAATCGCCATTTGTTCACCTGCAAGAGAAAAATGAAGATCAAGTGCAAGGGAACTGAAAGCGCGACACGGAGGTCGAAGAAAACCTAGATATAAGATTTTCCAGAATTTGAATCGATAAACTCTGTTCCATGAAAAAGTAAAATAATTCTTCGATCTGAGGTCGACTAAATAATTTGTAGTTAAATGATTCGTCGAGCTCAGTCTTAAGATTTGAAAACATTTCGTCGAGCTCTGTTCGGCGAAATTTTTCTGAAGCAAATTCGTCTATCTCTGTTCGATAAAAAACTTCACTCACAGAGAGTTCGTCGATCTCTGTTTGACGAATATCTCAAGAACTTTTCCCAATTCGCCGAACTCCGTTCGACGAACTATGGAAAATTCATCGAGTGCAGACATAAATTAAATTAAAGCTTCTCCATTGATCATTCCAAGCTGATTTATAAAGAACAAGTGATTTCTTTCATCCAGAGGTTTGGTGAAAATATCAGCTCTTTGTAAATCAGTGTAGATATAGACAAGATTAACTTTATTTTTGTCTATACACTCTCTAATGAAATGATGTCTAATATCTATATGCTTAGTCCTACTGTGATGGACTGGATTTTGTGCTATGGATATAGCACTTGTGTTATCACAAAATAGAGTTGAATTATTTAAGTTGAAACCATAGTCTAGAAGTTTGTTTTGAATCCACAACATCTGAGAACAGCAGGTGTCAGCTGCAATATATTCTGCCCAGCAGTTGATGTGGACACAGATGTTTGTTTCTTGTAGAACCATGACACTAATCTCATACCAAGGAACTGGCAAGTCCCTGAGGTACTTTTCCTGTAAATCCTGCATCCAGCAAAGTCAGCATCTGAATATTCAGTTAAATCAAATTCTGACTCAATAGGATACCAAAGGCCTAGACTAGGACAACTTTATATATATCTCAAAATTATTTTAAGAAAAACTAGGTGAGATTCTTTAGGATTCACCTGGAACCTAGCACAAAGACATGTGACAAACATTATGTCTCGTCTGCTTGCTGTAAGGTATAGTAGGGACCCAACAATGCCCCTATATAACTTCTGGTCAACAGGTTTCCCATGTGGATCAGAATCTATTACAACATAAGTGGTCATAGGTATTTTCTTTGCTGAGGCATCAGCCATCCCAAACTTCTTAATAAGATCTTTAGCATATTTAGCCTTGGAGATGAAGATGTCATCAGGTAGATGCTTCACTTGGAGACCAAGGAAGTAGGAGAGCCAACCCATGCTACTCATTTCAAACTTTGAATGCATGAGGTCAAAGAACCTCTTGCATAGTTTGGAATCTGTAGACCCAAATATAATGTCATCTACAAATATTTGTACTAACAATGTTTGATCGTTATGGCGCCTAGTGAACAATATTTTATCTATAATGCCTCTAGTGAATTTATACTCTATCAAAATGCTAGCTAAGGTCTCATACTAAGCTCCTGGAGCTTGCTTTAGACCATAGAGGGCTTTATGCAATCTAAATACATAAGAAGGATGGGTTGGAGAGACAAAACCTGGAGGTTGTTCAACAAAACCTCTTCTTTTAGTACTCCATTCAGGAAGGCACTCTTTACATTCATTTGATAAACTTTGAACTTCTTGTAGGCAGCATAGGCAAGGAAAATTCTGATTGACTCTAATCTTGCAACTGGTGCAAAGGTTTGATCATAGTCTATCCCTTCTTCTTACCTATATCCTTGAGTAACAAGCCTAGCCTTGTTCCTCACAATTATACCATGAGCATCTAGTTTGTTTCTATATACCCATTTAGTTCCAATGACTGGGTAGTCTTTGGGTCTTGGAACTAAATCCCAAACTCTACATCTCTCAAATTGGTTGAGTTCCTCTTGTATTGCAATAATCTAGTGGGGATCTTGCTCAGCATCTTTTATGGATTGGGCTCAACTTGGGAGAGGAAACATGCATGCATCACATCTTGGTTGAGTTGACGCCTTGTCAGTACACCTACTGATATGTCTCTAATCACTTGAGATCTAAGGTGATCCATTAGTGTGACAAGATCAGTGAGTGGAGTTGGTTCAGCAACAACATTTGGAATTAATTCCTCTTATGGAAATATATTTGTTGTTGAATGAGGTTCAACTTCTTCCAAAGGTTCTTCTTCACTGTCTTCATCAACTTTTGGAGAAGGATGTGTTGGAACCTCTTAGGTGAGGCTTAGTCCATCCAAATTCTCACACAAGTGATATACCTGCAAAGGGTTACTGGTAGAAATTTCTTTCTCCTTGTAAGATATGTTAGTTCATCAAAGTTAACATGAGTTGATTCTTCAATTATAAAAGATGATTTATTAAATACCCTATAAGCTTTGCTTACTTGGGAATATCCTAGAAAGATTCCCTCTTCAGCCTTAGCTTCAAACTTTCAAATATATTTCTTGTTATTATTATGTATGTAACATATACACCCAAATACTTTAAAATAAGTGATTTTAGGTTTATTCCCTTTATGTATTTCATAGGGAGTCCTATTCTTAAGTTTATGTATCAAGCTTCTGTTCAGTAAATAATTTGTTGTGCTTATAGCCTCTGCCCAAAAGGATAGTGGCATATAAGCATCTGCAAGTACTGTGCCTGCATCTTTAATCAAGGTTCTATTCTTCCTTTCAGTTACGTCATTTTGTTGGAGAGTTCTAGGAGCTGAGAAGCAGTGTCTGATACCTTCCTTCTCACAGAACTTATGCATAAGAAGAGACTCAAACTCTGTACCATGATCACTTCTGATCAATGAAACATGAGTAGTGTAACGCCCCGAAACTCAAAAGAGCGACGGGAGGCATTCCGGGCCAAATTTGGAATTTGGCAGGAGGCACACGGCCTGGGACACGGGCGTGTCCCAGGGCGTGTCGAGCTGGTTTGACGATTTGGTCGTGTGTTCGATGATTTTGGGTTCGCCGATCGTCGAGCAGAGAACACGGCCTGGGATACGGGTGTGTCCCATGGCGTGTCGAGAGGGGTTCGATGATTTAGTTCAAAGATCTGGCAAATCGATCAGGCAGTTTTCTGGGTTCGATGATCGTCGAGCAGCGCTCGACAATCTAGTCACAATTCAGCGCCCGACGATTTGGTCGACGTTCTGCGGTCGACGATCGGGCCGTGGGTTAGACGATCGGGCCGTGGGCTCGATGATCGGGCCATGCGTTCGATGATTTGGCCAGAGATTTCCGTTCGACGATCTGGCTGCGTTCGACGATTTGGCCAGAGATATTCGTTCGACATTCTGGCAGCAGTCGACGATCTTGGTTCGATGATCGTCGAGCGTGGGGCGTTTGTGGCGTGTTTGACTCTGTCGACGCGGAGTGTCGACACAGAGGTTTTGGCGGGATCTGGACTTAATGTCCTGACACAATTTTCTTGAGCGCGGACGTGTCTTGCTCCGGATTGGTGAACTGTGCGGTGCTTAGCCCCATTTGTCCAGGTCAGACCTGGATCATAGCCGTACATTTCCCTTTTGTGGGATCCGACGGCTGGTGGTTAATCCGATTGGGATATACCCGTGTACAGGGTTTCAAAACCCTTATTCTTCTGTCGCTGTTTCTCTGTCTAAATTCTAGAGAGAAAGGAGAGCAAAGGAGGAAGAAGAAATCTAGATCCGGTCTTTGGAGGAGGTTCGGAGCTCCAAATCATGAGCCGACTTCGGATCTATGAAGGCAAGGAGATTGCAGTGCTTTTCATCCGCTTACATTTCCATGGCGCCAAGGAAGAACGCTAGGGTAACGATTCTCTACTTGAGCATGTGAAGCTCTCCTTCTTTTGCATAGGAAGCCCGCTCTCGCGAGTTTGCGGTGAGTTGGAGGCGTTCCTTCGGGTAGATATGTAAAGTCCCCGTTGTGTAGAGTCCGTAATCGAGAACGGATATAGGCATGATGTGTGAAGCCTATCCGGACATGTTGGTCTGGATCGGTGATGTTGCATTGCATAAATGGCCGGAGAAGACTCTGTGCGAATGTTTGTTTTTGGGTTTTCTACGTGGTAGATTGCAACAGGGAACCCTGGGGATTAACTCAAAGGTGCACCTAGAAAACTGGACAGATGTGTGATTCTGCCAAACATGTGGGTCTGGGAGCCAACTTAAACATAATTAGGTTATGTGTTATGTATAAACGATTTGGGACTCGGGAAAGTTTGACCCGCGCATATGTTTTAAATTAACGTTGCGGTGTTAGCAACGGGTCAGGCAGAACCGTACCCGCTCTATGTCGTTCGGTTAAACAGACCTAAAGTTACTTGGCACTTACCGTTGGCATAGATTGAGGGTCTTAGGCAGTTGCCAGAAATACCAAATGCTCATGAGAGATTGCCGTCCCGGGGACGGTGGTGATTCGGCGGACTTAGACTATGATCACCGAGAATGTGCCCTGAGAGCACGGGGCGTGTGGCCATGCGTACCAACACCTGTGATGCAATGTATTTATTTACTGCTTGGTTGTGCTAATAAAATGCGGGGAAGGAGCATCGCAGCCCCAGCTTGGGGGCTGGATCATTATAATTTCGTCAGCATTGCTGACTGTTGCTTTTGTTTGCCACCGTGCGGTGGATTGTGCTTGCAGCTGCTGTTGGACCAAGCGGTCAATAGCGGGCTAAAGCCCAAATTGCGAAGTCGGCCCTCGAAGTCCTAAATTGGAGTGTTTTACTTGCTTTTGTTCATGTATGACTGGCCTGCATGCCGTGGTATGGAAAACATGTAATATGAGTAAACCATTTGTAAGGCCTTAAGGCCAGTACTTGTATATGTACTTCATTCCTTTTTGGCTTGTTAGTGGACATTCATGCTTGTTGCTGGGTTCTTTTATTTGCAACTATTTAAACTGCTTCCGCTAGAATGCTCTGTGTCGGACGTTGTGATTAGTTGGATGGTTTCCATTGAGTAACCACCCGGTCTGTCTGTGGTATATGGCGTCGGGCCCCGGCCGGACCTACTGCTATATGCTATGCGACGGATAGGGGGTGTTACAATTTGGTATCAGACTACTGGTTTCGATCAAGCTTAAAAAGAATTCATGGACGAATTCTTTTTAAGGGGTGGTGAGCACATGTGTGTGCGTCATCGTTATAACAACAAAAGAACCAATGATTGTCCACTTAGGAATGAAAATACACATGTTTGGGGAACCTGCATGTTCCTATAATTGTTGTTTGCAATTTTATTTGGTCTCTTAACGGTGTTTTGTGCAACTATAGGTTACCAGAGGCGGTGCTGGGCCGCCAGAATGTCCGGTTTCTGAGGAGTATAGTGCGCCCAGTGAGGTGTTTGAGACCCCTCCTTCGTATAAAACCGTAAGAAGGATCGTTGAAGTGGTGTTCGCTGTGACGAGTGCGCAGAAAGGAAGAAATGTACAACCTTGTGCCCCTGTTGTGGCTTCAACGTCAGGTGGCGTGATGGAGCAGATGACTTTTGGTAGACCATCGGGGCAACAGCTGAATATGCGTTTAGTGCAGGGAGCGCACTTAGTTGATGAATATTTGCATGCATTTCTTAAAGTAAGCCACTACCCATGCTTTGAGTTGGAGAACAAGTAGTCTATCGTTGATAGATTTTATAACGGTCTGCGTGGCGAGCTGCGAATCCTACTGCTAGGACCAAAGTTATTGGGACTCCGAGCCTTGGTGGAGTCCGCTAGATCTTTGGAGGCAGACTTGAGGAAGACTCACACGATGCCAGCGACCATGGTATCGAACTATGCAAGCCCCATAAGAGCTGCATCCGGCAAAATGCAGGAGAAGGGGGCTACGGCATTGACTAGCAAAGCTACTTACACTTGTCATATTTGTGGAAGGAAAGGGCACTTTGCCCGAGAGTGTCGGGATGGTGCTCAGAAGGCTAAGGAATCTATGTCAGGAGCAATTGAGGACTTTAGTGCAAAGGAAACAACATTCAAAATGCTGAACACCTCAAAGTATGGATATCAGAGGTGGTATAAGAAGGCTAGGACTTTGGGTCTAGTCCATCCTTTCGGTGCTTCAGGGGCGTCTACAGGCCAAACCCCGGGCGCATGTTACAACTGTGGGGAGTCGGGGAATTATGCCCGTGGGTGCCTAAAGTTCGAGAGAAAGCATGCTATCGTGAGAACATGTATGATTTAAAGTTATAGCATTTTAGCCTTAAATACTTGTCGCCCTTGTGCATGTTAGCTTAGAACTACTTGTGCTAAGTTTTTTTCTGATTTTCGTTTATCCGGCGAGAGCACCGTTCATGTAAACGAAGCTTCGCATTCCTTTATTTAGGAATTATATTACGCGTCGGAGTACCTCCTTCGATGGTAAGAGACAAATTGGATGCGCTATAGTCCAATGGTGCTCAATGCGCGCGGGTAGAATCTGTTGCGCTTAGTTGTGGTCAGGGAGTCAAGACTTTGACTTACAAGTGTCGTTACTACTGCTAGGGGAGCTCGACGTGATCTTTGGTATGGACTAGCTCTCGGAGCATCAAGCATACATTGATCGAAATTACAAGGAAGTCAGGTTGGGAATAGGTCGTGAGACGACTTTTACGGGCTTGAAAGGGGTCAAGCAAGATGTTGATGTCTACTCTTCAGGTGGTGAAGGCAGTTCGAGCTGGTGCAGAGCTGTTCCTTACACTATTGGAGGTTGCAAAACCGAAGCCTACGTTGGATAGTATTTCAGTGGTATGGGAGTACCCTGATGTGTTCCCTAGCGATCTTCCTAGAGCCCCGCCGCAGCGGGAGATAGATTCTATGATAGAGCTCGTACCAGGTGCAAAGCCTGTGTCACGCTCTCCATATCCGCTAGCGCCTAAGGAAATGGCGGAGCTGAAGGTTCAACTGCAAGAGTTGTTCGAGCAAGGGTATGTGCGTCCAAGTTCCTCGCCTTGGAGCACATCGGTCCTCTTTGTTAAGAAGAAGGACGGGAGCTTGAGACTCTGTATTGATTATCGGGAGTTAAACAAGCTAACGAAAAAGAACAAGTACCCAATCCCAAGGATCGATGAACTTTTTGATCAGTTGGTCGGGTCGACGGTGTACTCCAAGTTGGAATTCAAGTCTGGTTACTATCAGCTACGAATAAGGGAGAGTGATATCCCAAAGACAGCGTTCAGTACGAGATACGGGCGTTACGTGTTTACGGTCATGCCGCTTGGGCTGACTAATGCGCCGCCAGTGTTCATGGATTTGATGAACAGGACCTTCAGGGAGTACTTGGACCATTTTGTGATCATCTTCATCGACGACATTTTGGTATACTCGCAGAGTGAGGAAGATCACTTCAAGCATCTTCATTTGGTTTTGGAGACGCTAAGGAGGAATCAATTGTATGTCAAGTTCTCTAAGCGCGAGTTTTTGTTATCCTCAGTGGCGTTCCTCGGTCATATATTGAGTGGGGAAGGTATTGTAGTGGATCCGGTGAAGATTGTTGCGATACGGGAGTTGTCTGAGCTTTCTACGGTAGCGGAAGTCCGGAGCTTTCTGTGGCTTGCCAGATATTATAGGTGCTTCGTAGAGAACTTCTCGCGGATAGCATTACCTCTCACTACTTTGATGAGGAAGGAGCAGAAGTTTGTTTGGACGCCGGAGTGCGCGCGAGCTTTTGAGGAGTTGAAATGTCGGTTGACCACGGCGCCTGTGCTGAGTTCGCCGAGTGGGACCGAAGGTTATGAGATTTATAGCGATGCTTCGGGCAGTGGTTTGGGTTGTGTGTTATTACAGCATGGAAGCGTTATAGCATATGGCTCGAGACAGCTGAAGGTGCACGAGAGGAACTATCCGGTCCATGACTTGGAGTTAGCAGCCGTGGTTTTTGCCTTGAAGCTATGGAGGCATTATTTGTACGGTGTGAAGATTGATATCTACACCGATCACAAGAGCCTGAAGTATTTGATTGATCAGAAAGACCTGAACATGCGGCAGCGTAGATGGATGGAGTTCCTGGGGGACTATACATTCAAGATCCACTACGTTCCTGGTAAAGGTAATGTGGTTGCGGACGCGTTGAGTCGTCGGGCCCCAGCTCAAGCCAATTGGCTGTCGATCCATGACGAGCGGTTGGTTCAGGAGTTGGAGGCGTTGGAGATTTCTTGCGTAGACAAACAGTCAAGTGTTGAAGCACTCTTGAATTGGACTAAAGTTCAATATGACCTGGCTGATCAGATTTGGCAGGCTTTGGATTTGGATGGTCACATGAAGCAACTCATTATAGAGGCTCTGGATGGGTCAAATTCGCAATATGAAGTTGTGGATGGATTGCTTTGGAAAGACGGTCGTCTTTGCGTCCCAAGCGTGGGCAGTTTGCGGGTTGATTTATTGTACGAGGGGCACCATACCAAGTACTTGATTCATCCGAGGAGCACAAAGATGTACCGCGACGTTAAGAAACTATTTTGGTGGCCGGGTTTGAAGAAGGATGTGGCACGCTATATGGCAAAGTGCCAAACTTGCGCCTTGGTGAAGGCAGAGTGCCAAAACCCGGGAGGATTTCTGAAGTCCTTGCATATTCCGGAGTGGAAATTCGACAACATTACGATGGACTTTGTGGACGGGTTACCAAGGTCGAAAAAGGGGAACGACGCCATCTGGGTGGTCGTAGATCGGCTAACGAAGGTGTCGCATTTCATTCCGTATAGGAAGGATGATCCGGTGGAGAAGTTTGCAAAGTTATATGTGGATAACATAGTGCCGCTCCACGGTGTGCCCCGCAGCATCGTGAGTGATCGAGATGGGCGGTTCATGTCCAATGATTGGAGGCTTGTGCAGCAAATGTTGGGAACAAAGATGAGTTTTAGCACAGCCTTCCATCCGCAGACGGATGGGCAGACCGAGAGGGTCAATAGAACTATGGAAGACATGCTCTACATGTGTGTATTGGACTTTGGAAAGCAATGGGAAGACCATCTTTATTTGGTGGAATTTGCATACAACAATAGCTACCAGGCGAGTATTCAAATTGCGCCCTTCGAGGCCCTTCATGGTAGAAGATGTCGCACGCTGTTGTCCTGGTTTGAAATGGGTGAGTCAAAGTTATACAAGCATTAAGAGGTGGAGGACGCTACTTCATTGGTGCGAACCATTCGGGAGAGGTTACTAATCGCTCAAGACCGTCAGGCGAAATACTATAATGCCAATAATGCCAAGCACAGGAACGTGGAGTTCGTTGTGGGCGATTGGGTGTACTTGAAAATCAAGCCGTTTAAGGGTGCCTCGCGGGTGCGGCGATTGAAAAAGCTAAGCCCGAGGTACCGTGGGCCGTTTGAGGTTCTGGAGCGGGTTGGTAAAGCAACCTTTCGGTTGAAGATATCAGTGGAGCTTAGTGGTCTACATGATGTATTCCATATATAGGTCCTACGGAAGTGATCGCGGTCGATCGAGTGCCGATTGATAGTGGGTTGACGACAAAGGTCAAGCCCGTGCGTATTGAGGACTCGGAGGTCAAGCGGCTACGCAATAAAGAGATCAGGATGGTCAAGGTCCGTTGGGACAATTGCGGCCGAGAAGAGCTCTCTTGGGAACGAGAACAGACTATGCTTGACGAGTATCCGAAGTTGTTCCGCGCAGGTACAAATTTTAGTTTTGTGCTTATCTTTCCTTTATGAAATTTCGTGGACGAAATTCTTTTAAGAGTGAGAGAGTTATAACGCCCCAAAACTCAAAAGAGCGACGGGAGGCGTTCCGGGCCAAATTTGGAATTTGGCAGGAGGAACACAGCCTGGGACACGGGTGTGTCGAGCTGGTTTGATGATTTGGTTGTGTTTTCGACGATTTTGGGTTCGACGATCGTCGAGCAGAGAACACGGCCTGGGACACGGGCGTGTCCCAGGGCGTGTCGAGAGGGGTTCAACGATTTAGTTCAAAGATCTGGCAAATCAATCAGGCAGTTTTCTGGGTTTGACGATCGTCGAGCAGCGCTGGACGATCTGGTCACAATTCTGCGGCCAACGATTTGGTCGATGTTCTGCGGTCGACGATCGAGTCGTGGGTTCGACGATCGGGTCGTAGGTTCGACGATCGTCGAGTAGCGCTGGACGATCTGGTCACAATTCTACGGCCAATGATTTGGTCGACGTTCTGCGGTAGACGATCGGGCCGTGGGTTCGACGATCGGGTCGTAGGTTCGACGATCGTGTCGTACGTTCGACGATTTGGCCAGAGATTTCTGTTCGATGATCTGGCTGTGTTCGACGATTTGGCCAGAGATCTCCGTTCGACGTTCTGGCAGCGGTCGACGATCTTGGTTCGACGATCATCGAGCGCGGGGTGTTTGTGGCGTGTTTGACTCTGTCGACGCGGAGTGTCGACAAAGAGGTTTTGGCGGGATCTGGACTTAATGTCCCGACACAATTTGATTGACCGCGGACGTGTCTTGCTCTGGATTGGTGAACTGTGTGCTGCATAGCGCCATTTGTCTAGGTCAGACCTGGATCATAGCCGTGCATTTCCCTTTTGTGGGATCTGACAGCTGGTGGTTAATCCGATTGGGATATACCCGTGTACAGGGTTTCAACACCCTTATTCTTCTGTCGCTGGTTCTCTGTCTAAATTTTAGAGAGAAGGGAGAGCAAAGGAGGAAGAGGAAATCTAGATCATGTCTTTGGAGGAGCTTCGGAGCTCCAAATCGCGAGCCGACTTCGGATCTACGAATGCAAGGAGATTGCGGTGCTTTTCATCCGCTTACATTTCCATGGCACCAAGGAAGAACGCTAGGGTAACGATTCTCTACTTGAGCATGTGAAGCTCTCCTTCTTTTGTATAGGAAGCCTGCTCTCACGAGTTTGCAGAGAGTTGGAGGCGTTCCTTCGGGTAGATATGTAATGTCCCCATTATGTAGAGTCCGTAATCGAGAACGGATATAGGAATGATGTGTGAAGCCTATCCGGACACGTTGGTCTGGATCGGTGATGTTGCATTGCATAAATGGCTAGAGAAGACTCCGTGCGAATGTTTGTTTTCTGGTTTTCTACATGGTAGATTGCAACAGGGAGCCTTAGGGTTTAACCCAAAGGTGCACCCGGAAAACTGGGCAGATGCGTGGTTGTGCCAAACATGTGGGACTGGGAGCCAACTTGAACATAACTGGGTTATGTGTTGTGTGTAAACGATTTGGGACTCGGGAAAGTTTGACCCGCATATATATTTTAAATTAACATTACGGTGTAAGCAACGGGTCAGGCGGAACCGTACCCGCTCTATGTCGTTCGGTTAAAGAGACCTAAACTTACTTGGCAATTACCGTTGGCATAGATTGAGGGTCTTATGCAGTGGCCAGAAAGACCAAATGTTCACGAGTGATTGCTGTCCCGGGGACGGTGGTGAGTCGGCGGACTTAGACCCTGATCATCGAGAATGCGCCCTGAGAGCACCGGGTGTGTGGCCGTGCGTACCAACACCTGTGATACAATGTATTTATTTACTGCTTGGTTATGCTAATAAAATACAGGGAAGGATCATCGCCACCGCGAGTTGGGGGCGGGATCGTTATAATTTGGTCAGCATTGCTGACCATTGCTTTTGTTCGCCATCGTGCGGTGGATTGTGCTTGCAGGTGCTGCTGGACCAAGCGGTCAATAGCGGGCTAAAGCCCAAATTGCGAAGCCGGCCCTCGAAGGCATAAATTGGAGTGTTGTACTTGCTTTTGTTCATGTATGACCGGCCTGCGTGCCATGGTATGGAAAACATGTAATATGAGTAAACCATTTGTAAGCCTTAAGTCCAGTACTTGTGTATGTACTTCATTCCTTTTTGGCTTGTTAGTGGACATTCATGCTTGTTGCTGGGTTCTTTTATTTGCAACTATTTAAACTGCTTCCGCTAGAATCCTATGTGTAGGACGTTGTGATAGGTTGGATGGTTTCCATTGAGTAACCACCCAGTCTGTCTGTGGTATATGGCGTCGGGACCCGGCCGGACCTACTGCTATATGCTATGCGATGGATAGGGGGTGTTACAAGTAGAGTACTCAATCGGTATGGTCCTGAGAAACTCTATAAGAACTTTAAAGGTATCTGACTTAGAACTCAGAAAGAACACCCAAGTGAATCTTGAGAAGTCATCTATAATGACTAGAGTATAGGATTTCCCTCCTAGGCTTTATACAACAATGGGTCCAAAGAGATCCATGTGTAGCAAGTACAAGATCCTAGGTGAATCACTTTTATTAACTGACTTAAAGCTATATTTAGTTTGCTTGCCTAGTTGACAAGCAATGCAGAGGCCTTCCATCTTGTAGGGACCAGATGGCAAACCTCTCACAAGGTTGTCTTTAGATAGCCTAGCAATATTTTTCATGTTAACATGTCCTAGCCTTTTATGTCATAATTCATTTTGATTGCAAATAATATTAAGCAGATAAATATTTGAATTGGCAGAAAGAAAGTCTACTATGTATATGTTATCTTGTCTATTTCCAATTAAAACATTTTATTTTTCTTTATTAGAAATTATATAGGATGTAGAGTTAAAGTGTACCGGATAACCTTCATCACATAATTGGCTGATAGAGATGAGGTTATGCTTGAGTCCACTTACATATGCCACTTTCTTGAAAGTGACTGCTCCAATCTTTACTTCTCCAAATCCTTCTGACTTACCCCAATTTGAATCACCAAAGATAACCTTTGGTCCCAGCTTGGACTTGTAACCTCTTAAGTTGTCCTTGCTGCCATTCATGTGTTTGGAGCATCCACTGTCCAGATACCATAGTTGATTAACAACTAGACAGCTCTTCACTTACAGTGAAAATAATTAATTGTTCTTGACCCAGGTTACCTTGGGTCCTTTGTTTTGCTGATAGGAAAAACTTGAAATCACAAAAAATTCAGGTTGTGATTTATATACTAATGGGTGATATATTCTAAGTGGAATTATCCAATCGGTAAGTGGGTTAAATGGTTTCCTAGATTTATTAGAGTTGTTATTATAGTTATGACTTTTATTAAGTCTTTCTGGGTTCGACGAAATGTTGTGAGTTCGTCGACCAGAGTTAGACGAAATGAGATGAGATCGTCGATCTCTGCTCAGAGAATGAACATAGTCATTTTTTGTGCCCCAAGTTCGTCGATCGCAGTAAGACGAATGATTATTATGTAGTTTTTCGTTCAGCGTTCGTCGACTTGAGTTCGACGAACTGGCCACATTTCGTCAATCTAAGTTTGACGAAATCTGCTGAACTTTGTTTTTATCTATGGTTTTCTGGTTTCTGTTATTATGGTTTTTAAAATTAGTTACTTCTTTTGTGGTTTGGTTGTCGTTCATTACTTCTTTACCCTTAGCTGTAACAAATCTAATGGGGGTTGATAATATGTTCTTTTTGAGAATGGGGGCAAACTTGATGATACACCCAAGCCTAGTTTGCCATTCAGTCTGGCATTGACTGTGCTTGTGATGTTATCAGCTTAAGGATTCTCCCATTGAGAGATTCCTCAAGTTGTTTGGCCTCACATAGCTATGTTTTCAAGGAAGAGATTTGTTCATTAGCTAGATTCAGTTCATCCTTTAACCTAGTGTTTTTAGAAATCATATCTTCTTGATTAGCTAGTCTTTCCCTAAGTGTTTTGATTTCCTTTTCAGAGTTTATTTCATCAATACACGTGGTTTTAAATTCAAATTTGAAAGCATTAGAATTATAGTCAAAAGATAAAAGTTCCTGATCAACTTCTGTTTCTGAAGCTTCTTCATTTTCATATTCTTCCTCTTCATCTGATTGACTTCTTGAGGCTTCAATGGCCATGAGGAAGACTTCTTTGGCCCTTGCCTCTTCTACTTCACTGGAGCTGGAAGATGTGGATTCATCTTCAGTTTCACTCCAGGATTCAGCTACAAAGACTTTCTCCTTCTTTTTATATTTACTGGAGGAAGGGCTGCTGATTTGCTGTCTTCTTGAATCCTTCTCTCTTCTTCTTTCTTTCTTTTGATTTTATGGACACTCTGAGATGAAGTGTCCATGTTTCCTGCAGCCAAAGCAAACCACTTCTTTAGTAGGTGTTTTGTCATACCATGGCTTGTCATCCTGAGTGGATGATTTCTTCTTGAAGTCTTTCCTTGCCATTTTATAAAATCTTTTGGCAAGTAGACTCATTAGCTCTTCATTTATTGTTGAAGTGTCTGTCTCTTCAGCAGCCTTGAATCTCAGGTTGTGCTCTTTCCTTGCTGGTGGAGGAGTCCTTTGTTCAGCTGCTTCTCTTTACTTGTTTAGCTGCACAGAGGACTTGAGCTTTCCCAAAAGAGATTCAGTGGAACTCTCATTTAAGCTTCTGGCCTCCTTGATTGGCCAGATCCTTGAATCCCATGAGCTTGGGAAGCGCATAAGGATTTTGTCATTCACCTCAGTGAGGGTGATGTCCTTATCTATGGTCTTCAGCTCATTGATGATTGAGCTCAGCCTATTGTACATATCAGCAACAAATTCAGCTTCCTCCTTCTTGAAGTTCTCATATTGGGATATGAGATTGGATCTTCTATCCTCCCTTTCATCAGTAGAGCCAGCCACCATTTGGTTGAGAGAGTCCCAAATAGCCTTGGCTGAGGTGCATTCAGCCACCTTCTGAAAAATGTCATTAGACATTGTTTGAGCCAGAATGTTCATGGCTTTGGCATCAGCAACCTTGGCATTCTTTTGAGCTTCAGTCCACTCAGGTGGTGGTACTGCTTGAGTGCTTGAGGCTGTTGTAGATGTAGAGGCAGTTGCTTGAGGAGGACCTGTCAAAATTGAGTTGTAGATATCCTCATCAATAGAATTCATATATAATTTTATTCTTGCATTCCAGATGACAAACTTATTTAAGTTGCATACTGGAGGTCTGGTGCTTGCATAATCTTTATTCTGTACCATGTTGTGAATACAATCCTAATAGAAATAATTAAAAGATCAGATCTAACAAAGGATCTTTTGGTTCAAGGGTTAGCTTGTACAACCAAAGGAACCTTGCTCTGATAGCAATTGAAAGTAAGGGTTAGATCTGAGATATTCTAGAGGGGGGGTGAATAGAGTATATTTGAAAACTTAAAATCTATAACAGCTTTTTGCTGTAAATTAAAGGGTTAGAATTGGGAAGCTATTTGATACCAAAACTATGCAGTAATTTAAAGAGCAATCCTAAGGTAACCTAAACTACAACAGGTGTTGCAAATGTCAAACTAACTAGAATTAACACAGCAAACCTAAGTAACACAGCTACATCAAGAACAAAAGAAAAAGTGCAACCAGACAGTACAAGAATTTTATAGTGGTTCCCCAACCTAGGTACATCTACTCTTCTACCACCCTGGTAGATCTACCACCCTGGTAGATCTACCACCCTGGTAGAATCCACTCAGGTTTTTGATCAGGTGACTGCCACCAATGAGCTTTTGATCAGGTGCTCAAAAACCAACCCAAGTCTTTTGGTCAGGAGACTTGCAACCAAAAATAACTTTTGAAGGGAGTTAAAGAACATTTTTATACTGGGGGATGAGAGAGTGATTGTGTCTTCTCTTTCTCAAATACAACTGAAAAGGCTTAGTGGATATATGTTGTTAGCAAAAGCTCCCCCCTGAGATATTAAACTCAGGAAGATTTGAGCCTTGCTTCAGGGTGAGTAGGTCTTCAATATTTTAGCCGTGACCAGATGGTATCCCAGAACTTCTTTGACAGATAGAATATTTGTTGTCCTCTGAAGAATCCTGAGATGAAGAAGGAAGAAGACTCTTGATTTTTTATTGTTCTTCTTCTTCTTTAGCTTGCTGCTCTCTTGTCTAGGGCTTCTGATTTCTCTACTGTGTTATTGCCCTGTGTATTATATTCTCTGTGTTTTGACGAGAAGGAAGAAGAAAATTCCTATTAATTGTCTGTGGAAGAAGGAAGAAAAATCTTTTTATATTTCCCATGAAATCTTCCATCTGAATTTTGAATTCCTTCCTTCATTCAATGCTGGCAGCCTGGAGAATATTTACATTGATTGATTTCCCCAGCTGTCCCATTGAAAAACGACAAGCAATAATCCTGATGAAGTCCATAATCAATGATGCATCTAACGGTAATATTCAGAGAATATTTAGCATTGATTACTCAGGAATTATTGCAATAAATTAAGTACGGAGGGAGGAAAATATCCAAGTCTGGAACTTCACAGAAATCGTTGAGCAGAAAATAGAATTCGTCGACCTGGGTGCAGAGTTCATGTAACACCCCCTATCCGTCGCATAGCATATAGCAGTAGGTTCGGCCGGGGCCCGATGCCATATACCACAGACAGACCTGGTGGTTACTCAATGGAAACCATCCAACCAATAACAACGTCCTACATAGAGCATTCTAGTGGAAGCAATTAAAATAGTTGCATTAATAAAGAACCCAACACTAGCATGAATGTCCACTAATACGCCAAAAGAAATGAAGTACAAATACACAAGTACATGCCTTATGGCCTTACAATTGTTTTCCTCAATTTACATGTCTTCAAACCTTGGCACGCAGGCCGACCATACATGAATAAAATAAAAAAACTCAAAATTAGGCCTTCGAGGGTCGGCTCAGCAACTTGTGCTTTAGCCCGCTATTTACCGCTCGGCTCCGCAGCACCTGCAAGCACAATCCACCGTAATGGTGGTAAACCAAAGCAACGGTCAGCAATGCTGGCCAAATTATAACGATCCCGCCCCCAATTCGGGGCGGTGATGCTCCTTCCTTGCAGTTTATTAGCATAACCAAGCAATATATATATATATATATATATATATATATATATATATATATATATATATATATATATATATATATATATATATATATAGAGAGAGAGAGAGAGAGAGAGAGAGAGAGAGACACATTGCATCATAGGTGTTGGCACGCACAGCCACACGCCCCGTACACTCAGGGCACATTATCGGTGAACCGGTCAATGTCACGTCAATTTAAGCCAAAGACACCCGAGTCTCACCACCGCCACTTGACGGGCAAACTATGAGCATTTTGTCTTCCCGGCATGGGTCACGTCAATTTTAGCCATAAACCTCCGAAGACCCTCATCTATGCCAACGACTCACACCGAACGACATAGAACGGGTACAGTTCCGCCTAACCCGTGCTCACATCGCAACGACAATTTAAGCCATATGCGCGGGTCAAACTTCTCCGAGTCCCTTTTCCGTCACACAGTTCACATAACCCGGTTATGTTCAAGTTGGCTCCCAGGTCACCATGTTGGCAGAATCACGTATCTGCCCAGTTTTCCGAGTGCACCTTGGAGTTAATCCCCAAGGCTCCCTGCTACAATCTACCGGGTAGAAAACCCGAAAAACAACCAATTGCACGGAGTATTCTCCGGCCATTTATGAAATGCAACATCACCGATCCAGACCAACTTGTCCGGGTAGGCTTCACACATCCTGCCTATATCCGTTCTCGATTACAGACTCCACATTTACACAACGGGTACTATTCAGGTCTACCGGAAGGAACACCTCAAACTCACCACAAACTCGCGAGAGCGGGCTTCCCTATGCAAAAGAAGTAGAGCTTCACATGCTCAAGTAGAGAATCGTTACCGTAGCGTTCTTCCTTGGCGCCATCGAAATTTAAGCGGATGAAAAGCACGGCACTCTCCTTGCCTCCGTAGATCCGAAGTTGTTTCGCGATTTGGAGCTCCGAAGCTCCGCCGGAGACCGGATCTAGGCTTCTTCTTCCTCCTTTGCTCTCCCCTCTCTCTAGACTTAGAAAGAGAACCACACAAGTGAAATGAGGGTTTCAAAGGCCCAATCTCGGGTATATCCCAGTAGGAACAACCCCCAACCGTCGGATCCCAAACTAAGGAAACGAACGGCTACGATCCGTA
The DNA here is from genome assembly GCA_039583875.1 of Platanthera guangdongensis. NCBI lineage: Eukaryota > Viridiplantae > Streptophyta > Magnoliopsida > Asparagales > Orchidaceae > Platanthera > Platanthera guangdongensis. Next base: position 131,415,715 of record CM077150.1, on the reverse strand, counting down.
GCTGAAAAGTAAAACTTGGGTCGAACACGGCCGGCGACACGCCCGTGTCCAAGGTCGTGTCCCTCATTCGTCGTCAAAATCAACGCATTACTAAAATTACACGGGTCCTGACACGTCCGTGTTTAACCTGACATGCCCGTGTTCAAACTGACACGGCCATGTGGTTGGCCGTGTGCCCCCATCGACATAGCCCTGAAAACAACCCGAGACTCACACGGGTCTTGGACACGCCCATGTCCTATTTGACATGCCCGTGTCAAACCCGAAGACACTTGGGCTCCAGGTCGTGTTCACTGTCTTGACACTTTGTCGAGCGCATTTCGTCGACCACCCGACACGGACTTAGACACGCCCGTGTCCTAGGCCGTGTTCCGTGTCTCGAAACAATGTCGAGCGAAAATTGTCGACTTCCCTGGCAGATTATCAACACGAGCTCGACACACCTTGAGACACGGTCGTGTCTCAGGCCGTGTTTGCTGCTCGACGATCGTCGACTCCAAAAATTCGTCGACCTCATGGCCAAATCGTCGACTCGAGCCTGACACGCCCTGGGACACACCCGTGTCCCAGGCCGTGTGCCCCCTGCCAAATCCCAGATTTGGCCCAAAATGCCTCTCGTCGCTCTTTTGAGTTTCGAGGCGTTACAACTCTCCCCCTCTTAAAAGAATTTCGTCCTCAAAATTACATAAAGGAAAGAAACATAAAACTTAAATGGTACCTGAGTGAAACAACTTCGGGTACTCCTCAAGCATACTCTGCTCTCGCTCCTAAGAGAGCTCCTCTTAACCGCAATTGTCCCATTGGACCTTGACCATCCTGATCTCTTTTTTTTGTAGCCGCTTGACTTCCGGGTCTTCAATACATACGGGCTTGACCTTCATCGTCAACCCACTATCAACCGTCACTTGATCGACCGCGATCACTTGTGTAGGCTCTTGCACCGCGTTCCGTAGCACCGATATATGGAATACATCATGTAGACCACTAAGCTCCACAGACAGCTTCAACCGGTACGCTGTTTCACCAATCCTCTATAGAACCTCAAACGGTCCAAGGTACCTCGGGCTTAGCCTTTTCAACCGCCACACACGCGAGATACCCTTGAACGGCTTGATCTTCAAGTACACCCAATCGCCAACAGCGAACTCCACGTTCCTGTGCTTGGCATTATAGTACTTAGCCTTGCGGTCCTTAGCGATTAGAAACCTCTCTCGAATGGTTCTAACCAAAGAAGTAGCATCCTCCACCTCTAATCACTTATACAACTTTAATTCACCAGTTTCCAACCAGGACAACGACGTGCGACATTTTCTACGATAAAGGGCCTCGAAGGGCGCCATTTGAATGCACGCCTGGTAGCTATTATTGTAAGCGAATTCCACCAAGTATAGGTGATCTTCCCATTGCTTTTCAAAGTCCAGGACACACATGTGAAACATGTCTTCCATTGTCCTATTGACCCTCTCGGTATGCCCATCCATTTGCGGATGAAAGGCTGTGCTAAAACTCAGCTTTGTTTCCAACATCCGCTGCACCAACCTCCAATCATTGGAAGTGAACCTCCCATCTCGGTCACTCACGATGCTGCGGGGCACACCATGAAGCCGTACAATAGTATCCACATAATGATTTGCCAATTTCTTAACCGGATCATCCTTCCTATGCGGAATGAAATGCGACACCTTCGTTAGATGATCTACGACTACCCAAATGGCATCGTTCCCCTTTTGCGACCTTGGCAACCCGTGCACAAAGTCCATAGTAATGTCGTCGAACTTCCACTCCGGAATAGGCAAGGATTTCAAGAATCCACGTGGCTTTTGGCATTCCGCCTTCACCAAGGCACAACTTTGACACTTCGCCACGTAGAGCGCCACATCCTTTTTTAGTCCTGGCCACCAGAACAATTTCTTAACATCGCGGTACATCTTCGTGCACCCCGGGTGAATTGAGTACTTAGTAAGATGCACCTCATACAACAATTCCACCCGCAAATTGCCCACGCTTGGGATGCATAGACGACCGTCTTTCCAAAGTAATCCGTCCTCCATAACGAATTGGGAATTTGACCCATCCAGAGCCTCTATCATGAGTTGCTTCATGTGGACATCCATATCCAACACCTGTTGAATCCGATCAGCCAGGTCATATTGGACTTCAGTCTAATTCAATACTGCTTCAGCACTTGATTTCTAATCAATGCAATAGATCTCCAAAGCCTCTAACTCACGAACCAACCGCTCGTCATGGACTGATAGCCAATTGGCTTGAGCTGGGGCCCGTCTACTCAACGCGTCCGCAACCGCATTGCCTTTACCAGGCACGTATTGGATCTTCAATGTATAGTCCCCCAGGAACTCCATCCATCTATGCTGCCGCATGTTCAGATCTTTCTGATCAATCAAATACTTCAGGCTCTTGTGATCGGTGTAGATATCAATCTTCACACCGTACAAATAATGTCTCCACAGCTTCAAGGCAAAAATCACAGTCGCTAACTACAAGTCATGGACCGGATAGTTTCTCTCGTGCACCTTCAGCTGTCTTGAGCCATATGCAATAACGCTTCCATTCTATAACAGCACATAACCCAAACCACTGCCCGAAGCATCGCTATAAATCTCATAACCTTCGGTCCCACTCGGCGAACTCAACACAGGCGTCGTGGTCAACCAACATTTCAACTCCTCAAAAGCTTGCACGCACTACGACGTCCAAACGAACTTCTGCTCCTTCCTCGTCAAAGTAGAGAGAGGTAACGCTATCCGCGAGAAGTTCTCTACGAAGCGCCTATAATAGCCGGCAAGCCCCAGAAAGCTCCGGACTTCCGCTACCGTAGAAAGCTCAGGCCACTCTCGTATCGCAACAATCTTCGCCGGATCCACTACAATACCTTCCCCACTCACTATATGACCGAGGAAAGCCACTGAGGACAACCAAAACTCGCACTTCGAGAACTTGGCGTACAATTAATTCCTCCTTATCATCTCCAAAACCAAATGAAGATGCCTGAAGTGATATTCCTCACTCTGCGAGTATACCAAAATATCGTCGATGAAGACGATCACAAAATGGTCGAAGTAATCCCTGAAGGTCCTGTTCATCAAATCCATGAACAATGACGGCACATTCGTCAGCCCAAACGGCATGACCGTAAACACGTAATGCCTGTATCTTGTACTGAACGCTATCTTAGGGATATCACTCTCCCTTATCCTCAGCTGATAGTAACCAGACTTGAGATCCAACTTAGAGTACACCATCGACCCAACCAACTGATCAAAAAGATAATCTATCCTTGGGATTGGGTACTTGTTCTTTTCCGTTCGCTTGTTTAACTCCCGATAATCAATACAAAGTCTCAAGTTCCCATCCTTCTTCTTTATAAAGAGGACCGGTGCACTCCAAGGAGACAAACTTGGACACACAAACCCTTGCTCCAACAACTCTTGAAGTTTCACCTTCAGCTCCGCCATTTCCTTAGGCGCTAGCCGATATGGAGATCGTGACACAGGCTTCGCACCTGGCACTAGCTCAATCATGAAATCTATCTCTCGTTGAGGCGGGGCTCCAGGAAGATCGACGGGGAACACATCGGGGTACTCAGCTACCAGTGAAATACTATCCAACGTAGGCTTTGGCTTTGCAACCTCCACTAATGTAAAGAACAGCTCAGCACCAGCACGAACCGCCTTCACCACCTGAAGAGCAGACATCAACGTCTTGCTCCACCCTTTCAAGCACGTAAAAGTAGTCTCACGACTTGCTCCCAACTTGACTTCCTTGCGACTGCAATCAATATAAGCTTGCTGCTCCGAGAGCCAGTCCATGCCAAATATAACGTCGAAATCCACCAACAGTAGTAATGATGCTTGCAGGTCGAACTATTGATTCCCAATGCGAATCTTAACACAGCAGATATTATCCGCGCGCATCGAACGCCCATTCGGTAACAAAACATCCAACTTGTCCTTCGCCATCGAAGAAGGTACTCCGATGCGCGATATGAATCCTTCAGACAAGAAGGAGTGTGAAGCTCTCGTATCAAAGAGTGCTCTCGCCGGAAACTCACAAATCAAAACAAATCCTAAACAAGCAGTTGTAAGGTAACATACGCATAACAAGTATTTAAAGAAACTTAACTTGCTACAAATTAAGTTGTACCTGTCACCACATCCGCTTGTTTGATGGCCTCCTGTTGGCCAAGATTATAAACCCTTGGTTGAGCCAGAGCATAATGGGACGCGATTGACTCCACCGCCTTACCCTTCTCTTCAAAAGTTGCTACTGGCTTCCTCTCGGACTTGGGACTTCCGCTCCAACAGTCAAGGGCAAAGTTCCCCAGCTTCCCACAAGTAAAACATGTACCCGGGGTCCGACCCGTGGTCGCCCTAGAAGCACCGGAAGAAGGAGCTGTACCCGAAGTCCTAGCCTTCTTAAAGAATTTACGGTACCCAGACTTTGAGGTAATGGGCACCTTGAACTCAGATTTCTTATCACCCAATCTTTTCTTCGCTTGAACATTCTTCATGTCCTTCTCCAAGGATCGGGCCGTGTTGACCAATGTCAAGAAACCCTACGTCATTGGCCCCGAGAGTAGTAGCCTCAAGTCATCTCTTAGACCTTCGTAGAAACGGTTGGTCATACGCTCCTCATCCGCGATGGTGGAGCTAGTATACCGACCCAACTGAGTAAACTCGTGGAGATACTCATCCACGCTACTCTCCTTGTACCAACCTCTGGAACTCATTCTCCAAAGCTATCCTCTTAGTCGAAGGGAGGTACCTAGCCAAGAACAGTATCGAGAACTCCTCCATCGAGACGTCTGTAAGTTGACTTTCTCTCAATAGATGCAGCTCCAAACCCTCCCACCACAGCCTAGCGTCTCCATCCAACAGGAACGTAGCTATAGTGGTCATCTGCCACTCCTCCGTCTTCGTCGCTGTCAAGACTCTCTTCACACGGGAGAGCCAGTCTTCATCTTGAGATGGGGTTCCCAACCCCGAGAATATAGGAGGATTAAAGCTCATGACATGTTTGAGCTGTCTCTCGGTTGCCCTCCTTGGCACCAACGGCTCCACTACTACCTGCTCCACTCTTCTCGGCTCAACCTCTAGAAGAGGAACCTGCTCCATCGCAGGAGAGGGCTGCTGTATTTGCCTTGCAGGCTGCACATTGATCATGACAAACACTGCGTCGACCACCAATCGTATGGTCTCAGCCGATGGAGGTGTTGCATAAGCATCATTTGGTGCACTACTAGCCTCAGAAACTCGGCATTCCGACAGCCCAACACCGCTTCTGGTCACCTATAGTGGTATAAAACACCGTTAAGCGACCAAACAAAATTGCAAAACGCAATTATAGGAACGTGCAAGTTCCTCAAACACGTGTATTTTTCATTCCTAAGTGGACATTCATGGGTTCTTTTGCTGTTATAACGATGAAGCACACACATATGCTCACCACCCCTTAAAAGAATTCGCCCACGAATACATTTTAAGCCTGACCGAAACTATTAGTCTGATACAAAATTGTAACACCCCCTATCTATCGCATAGCATATAGCAGTAGGTCCAGTCGGGGCCCGACGCCATATACCACAGACAGACCGCGTGGTTACTTAATGGAAACCATCCAACCAATAACAACGTCTTACACAGAGCATTCTAGCGGAAGCAATTAAAATTGTTGCATTAATAAAGAACCCAACACTAGCATGAATGTCCACCAATACGCCAAAAGGAATGAAGTACAAATACACAAGTACAGGCCTTATGGCCTTACAATTATTTTCCTCAAATTACATGTCTTAAAACCTCGGCACGCAGGCTGGCCATACATGAATAAAAGAAAACACTCAAAATTAGGCCTTCGAGGGCCGGCTCAGCAACTTGGGCTTTAGCCCGCTATTTACCGCTCGGCACCGCAGCACCTGCAAGCACAATCCACCGTAACGGTGGTAAACCAAAGCAACGGTCAGCAATGCTGACCAAATTATAACGATCCCGCCCCCAATTCGAGGCGGCGATGCTCCTTCCCCGCAGTTTATTAGCATAACCAAACAGTATATATATACATTGCATCACAGGCGTTGGCACGCACGGCCACACGCCCCGTGCACCCAGGGCACATTCTCGGTGAACCGGTCAATGTCACGTCAATTTAAGCCATAGACACCCCGGTCTCACCACCGCCACTTGACGGCCAAACTATGAGCATTTTGTCTTCCCGGCTTGGGTCACCTCAATTTAAGCCATAGACCATTGAAGACCCTCATCTATGCCAATGGCTCACACCGAACGACATAGAACGAGTACGGTTCCGCCTAACCCGTGCTCACATCGCAACGACAATTTAAGCCATATGTGCGGGTCAAACTTCTCCGAGTCCCATTTTCGTCACACAGTTCACATAACCCAGTTATGTTCAAGTTGGCTCCCAGGACATCATGTTGGAAGAATCACATATCTGCCCAGTTTTCCGGGTGCACCTTGGAGTTAATCCCCAAGGCTCCCTGTTGCAATCTACCGCGTAGAAAACCTGAAAAACAACCAATTGCACGGAGTCTTCTCCGGCCTTTTATGCAATGCAACATCACCGATCCAGACCAACTTGTCCGGGTAGGCTTCACATATCATGCATATATCCATTCTCAATTATGGACTCTACATGTACACAATGGGGACTATTCATGTATACCCGAAGGAACGCCTCAAACTCACCGCAAACTCGCGAGAGCGGGCTTCCCTATGCAAAATAAGTAGAGCTTCACATGCTCAAGTAGAGAATCCTTACCCTAGCATTCTTCCTTGGTGACATGGAAATGTAAGCGGATGAAAAGCACCGCACTCTCCTTGCCTCCGTAAATCCGAAGTTGGTTCGCAATTTGGAGATCCGAAGCTCCGCCGGTGACAAGATCTAGGCTTCTTCTTCCTCCTTTGCTCTCCCCTCTCTCTAGACTTAGAAAGAGAACCACTCAAGTGAAATGAGGCTTTCAAAGGCCCAATCCATGGTATATCCCAGTAGGAACAACCCCCAACCGTCGGATCCCAAACTAAGGAAACGAACGGCTACGATCCGTAGCTGAAAAGTAAAACTTGGGCCGAACATGGCCTGCGACACGACTGTGTCCAGGGTCGTGTCCCTCATTCTCCGTCAAAATCAACGCGTTACAAAAATTACATGGGTCCCGATACGCCCGTGTTTAACCTGACACACTCGTGTTCAAACTGACACGGCCGTGTGGTTGGCTGTGTGCCCCCATCGACACAGCCCCGAAAATAACTCGAGACTCACACAGGTCTTGGACACGCCCATGTCCTATTTAACACGCCCGTGTCAAACCCGAACACGCCTGGGCTCCAGGTCGTGTTCATTATCTCGACACTTCGTAGGGCGCAGTTCGTCGACCACCCGACACGGCCTTGGACACGCCCGTGTCCTAGGTCATGTTCCGTGTCTCGACACAACGTCGAGCGAAAATCGTCGACTTCCCTGGCAGATTGTCGACACGAGCTCGACACGCCTTAAGACATGCTAGTGTCTCAGGCCGTGTTCGCTTCTCGACGATCGTCGACTCCAAAAATTCATAGACCTCACGGCCAAATCATCAACTCGAGCCTGACACGCCCTGGGACATGCCCGTGTCCCAGGCCGTGTGCCCCCTGCCAAATCCCAGATGTGGCCCAAAATGGCTCCCGTCGTTCTTTTGAGTTTCGGGGCGTTACAGTTCGTCGAGGTAAGAAATTATGTTCGTCGACCAGATAATCTTTGTTCGTCGAGCTGAGATCCAAGATCGTCGACCTGAGAGTAGTTAACTGCTTTCTCTGGAACCATGCTACTTCTGTGTATCAAGATCGTCAAGATGAGATTCTAACTTCGTCGACTTAAGTTCAGTGAAATGTTTCTTTTACTTAAGAATGTTGAAGTAAGGTGTCCAAAAATCGTTGACCTGAGAACTAGTTTCGTCGAGCTGAGAACTTCTAACTGCTACTTGATAAAGCTTGCCAAGAATATGGTCTAAGTTCGTCGAGCTGTGAAAATGAATTCGTCGACTGGAGTATGATTCTGGACTTAGAATATTTAGATGTTTCTGGAATAAAATGTTGAAGTAGAATACCCAGAAATCGTCGAGCTGAGAACTAAGTTCGTCGACTGAAGTTCAGAGAAAGGAATTCTGGACTTGGAATGTTGAAATATAGTGTCCATAAATCGTCGACTTGAGTACCAAGTTCGTTGAGCTCAGCTCAGAGAATTGTCTCTGAGTTCGTCGAGCTGAGCACGACTTTCGTCGACTGGAGTTCGACAAACATCGAACTCATTTCCTGAGTCTTTGAAATTTCTCTAAGTCTTGAGTCTTTTGTAGTCTGTTGATGGTTGGTCCATACAGTGTTGACTCTAAGACATGGCCTATAATCTAGGACACAGACATGACCCTAGATATACATGTTGGGTCAAACATCCTAATTTAGTTAACCTAGCCCAAATCCAACTAGGGATCCAACACATAAATATACTATGTGTCGACATAGTTCTTGATGAGGTCGACACAGCTCACCCAATGTCAACACAGCCCTTCTTTATCTACTCGACACAGCTTCTGTGGAATGTGTTGACACAATAGCTTCTAGTCTCGACATAGTTGGTGTTTGACAGAATCCTAGTGTGTGTCGACACATGTCCTGTGTATCGACACAATCTGCTTCCAGTCTTGACATAATTGGTTTCGATAGAATTCTTGAGTGTGTTGACACAATTCTTGTGTGTCGTGATAGTTGATGTAGTCTGAATTTCTGTGTGTCGACACAATCTGCTTCTGGTGTTGACACATTTCCTTCACAAATGTCGACACTTGTACTTGGAAAGTTTTCCAGCATTTCCTTAACCTGCACATCAAAACTCAACATCCCATCAAATACACATTGATGAATATCATTGAGTTAAGTGAGGCTTCTCCAAAAAAGGAACACAGTTTCCAATGTACCCAACAATATCCCCCTATTTGGAGAAGTCATAACCCTTAGTCAATGATATACATCACTTATAATAAAACAAAAATTATGATGTATAAAAGCATTACTCAGACAAGGTAACTCATAAACAGAAATAACATGTAATAATATCACAAAATATGATAAAATACAGTGAACAAGAATCAGGTTTTTTGTTTAAAATTACAAGGAATTTAGAACAAAAGATTACATAGTTCTAAATCTAGTCAATCTATCCTAGGATTGATCAGGCTCCTTGATGACAATTCTTTGCCAGACTGAATCCTAGCTTGTACATTAGCTTCTATGTCATTAGCCGGCTTCTTACCTTTCAGATCCTTCTTCTTAAGCTCTTCAGCCTTGACCTTTTGCCTTTCAAAGTAATGACAAGGCTTCGGAAAATATTTGCTAGACTCCACATTTTTAGCAGGTATTTTCCCAGCTTTGAGGTCATTTCTAAACAGGTATATGACATCTTGTCGCTTTTGATATTTGCTTCATTCCTGTTCAGAATACCACTTGCCTCTATCATGCATATTATCTTTAACAGCTTGCCAAGCAGTGAGAATAATATTCCTGGAGGTGGGACTCCATTGTTCAAAATCAGGCTTTAATTCTGCCTGCTCTCTGAACCTTTTCTTGGATAGTTGAGCTTCTTTCTGAGCATCCCTACCTCTTTATGCTTCTTGCTCTCTTTTCAAAGTAGCTTCAGACATTTTAACCTTTTCAATAATGACATTCTATACCTCCTTTAGAGGACTATACATTTGTTGTACTGCATACTGAGTTGCATCAAAATCTGAAGGTGGATAAATAATTTGGGCTACTTTTTGCTGAACCCCTTCATTGTAAGCTGGTTGAATTCCTGATTCAGTAGTGTTTTCATCATCACAAAGGGGTGGATAACCAAGAGTTGCTCTGATAGCATTAGTTATCCATTTAGCATGATTTGAGCCAGCTTGGACTAATACTCTCTCGCCCTTTATGACTTCTCGTTCGACATGGTCTCTTAGATCATTCTTTTAAAATCATATCTGATCAGCGAGATAATTTGTTCCTTCTTTATAGTAGGCTTTGAACTTCTGTAGCTGATCAGCAATTACCTTTTGAGAGTCCTAGATAGCATTGTGAACATTAGCCAAATCCGCTTTGAGTTGTTTATCAAACTCAGACTTTACTTTAACCATGTGTTCAGTGACAACATTTGCGTGATTCTTGAGTTCTGTTACAATAAAATTATGAGATTCAGTGAGATTTTCATTCATTTTTATTTGATTTTCCAGGACATATCCTTATTTTACTACAATGTTATCTATCAGAGTCTTGGCCTCCTGTTGTTGTTTGGCCAAGTAGACGACAACATGACCTCCCTTTTGGAAGCATTCAGTCATTTCTATTTTGTGCAGATTGACTTCAAATCTGATGGATTTGATATCTTGGGCCAAGGTAGATTGCGGTTCTTTATGACTTTCATCTACATATTTTTCAAGACAACTTTTTGCTCATCCAATTTCAGTTGCAGTGACAATAAAAGTGAGCTGAAGTCAACTGCAGGAGCTTGTTTTTGTGGGGCAGTTTGCAAGGTTTTCTTATAGCCCGAGCACCTCTTCCTGAGCTCCACAAGTTTCCTTTTCTTAGCCCTGGAGACTTTTGGACTAGATCCACTGTGTCTTTTGGACTAGAGGCAACTATTGGCAGCTCCTTCTCAGTTCTGGGCTTCTCCCCCTCAGTTCTTGCTCCTTGTAAATCAAGAAATAATTCCTCTAATGTTACCTCTTGTTGCATTTGAACTGGTGGAATAACTGTCTCTTTCTCAGCAGATGGACCTCCTTCAAATTCAAAAGTTTCTTCCATGGTAAATTCATGCTCAGGGAAATTATCTTGGTTAGTTTTATCAACTTCATTCATGTACATATCCAGTGCATCATTCTAAGTGTCTATAGAAGCTTGATTTATATCTTGTATTACCTCAAGTATAGATTGAGTGGATGCTTCACTGTCCAATGCACCTGTTTGGACATTTGTCTCTTGTTCATTAGCTCCCCCTGAAGGTGATGGCACTTGTTGACCTGGAGCTTGAAAAAGCACTTTAGCTCCCCCTTGAAGAGGCTCTACCTGGACCTGATCTACTGGGATGTTGCTTGCAGGAATATGCTCCCCCTGCACCTTACCAACAGTTTTAGTTTCTAGAGTAGGTGATTTTCTAGTCCTTTTTGGTCCTTCTTCATCTGAGTTGAAGACAACTTCTTCCTCTAAATCACTAGAAGATTCAGCTTCCTTGGTTAGAGTTTTCTTTTTCTGAACCTTTTTCATGACTTTCTGAGGTGTATAAACATCCTTGGTCAACACGCTATCCCATCTGGACAGTATTCTTAAGTCCATTATGCTCATATGATTAATCTTAGAACCTGTAGTCTGATTCATCACCTCTGGAATATTCAAAGCCAGATATAAGCTTAGTATTCTGCCCAGATTAGGTTTCTTGATACTTTCTTTGATTTTTTTCAAATACAACAACAGACCAATTAGTTTTCACCTGGAATATAACCCTGATCATGAGATTGAACATATAGGCTAAAATCCTATCATGTCCTCCTGATTTGCATAGAATAACCTTGCCTATAATCTCAGACAAGAATTTGCCCTGGGAATTCATTCCCTTCCTATTCATTGAAGATCCAATCTTGGTAGTGGGATCCAGTCCACACCGTTGGAGAGCATCTTTTGTCATGGAAGATGCTATGTCATCTTCTTCCTTAATCCTGGGAAGCTGAAGCGTCTTACTTAAACTCTTATGTGTTAGTTTTACCTTATTTCCTTGGATGGATGATTTAATTTTCATGCCCTTCAAATCCATTGATGACGACAAGTATAATTCAAGAACCTCCTTCTTTCATATCTTGATAGGTTCTGAGACTAAGTACTCCAATCCATTATCGGTGATTGGGGTAATCACGGCTTGGATTTCTTACGTGGCAGTCTTAAACGCAATGCGAACTAGTTCATATCCCTCGTTGATGTTTTCTTCCATTTTTGGTGCCATTAGGGATGAGAGAGAGAGAGTGATTGAGGGAAGGAAGATGAAGGTCTTGTCGACACAAATGGTTTGGTGTCGATGATGCTAAGAGCGTAGTCGACAAGGCCTTGTTTCCACCTATTTATACATTTCTAAACAACGAAGGCCAAAAGGCGCGCGGAAATTTGCGTATTATGTTGACACAGTTGGGATGGTGTCGACACAGACTATTAGAGTCTCAACAGAGAATTTAAAGGTATTACAATACTATGTGTCGACACCAATTGCGATGTGTCGACAAAGACAACCGTAAGAGTCGACACTAATGTATGTGTGTCGACACAGATGACTGTATATGTCGACACTAATATCTAAGTGTCAGGAGAGCTATGTGTCGACACCAAATTCTGAGTGTCGACATAATCTTCTTGATGTGTCGATAGAATTTTCCTTATGTGTCGACACCAACTACTAAGTGTCGACACAGAGTTCTTTATGTGTCGTCTCAGAATTACATAGCCATATTTACCATTCTATTCCAAGTTTAGCATGCCTAATTCAATTTTAAATTAATTGAATTTAGTTTCATCCCGTGGTTTGGTGAACATGTCAGTAATTTGATAATTAGTGTTGACAAATTCGAAACTTATGTCTTCTTTTTCAACATGATCTCTAATGAAATGAAACCTGATTTCTATGTGCTTAGTTCTGCTATGTGAAATAGGATTTCTAGCAATAGATATGGCACTTGTAGAATCACAATACAATGGAGTTCTACTTACCTTGATGTCATAGTCTTCAAGTTGATGTTATAACCATAATAGCTGGGCACAACAACTCCTGCAGCTACATATTCTGACTCATCAGTGTATATAGCCACACTTGTCTGTTTTTTGCTGCTCCATGACACCAATCTTCCACCTAGGAGCTGACATGTGCCAGTGGTGCTTTTCCTATCATCTTTGCATCCTGCAGAGTCTGCATTTGAATAACCTATTAGTAGAAAATCTCTATTCTTAGAGTACCAAAGGCCAAGATTTGGTGTTCCCTTAAGATATCTCAAAATTCTTTTGACAGCAGTATAATGAGATTTTTTTAGGGCAAGCTTGATACCTAACACAGACACATGTAGCATACATGATGTCTGGTCTACTAGCAGTTATGTAAAGAAGGGAGTTAATTATCCCTTTATACAAAGATTCATCTATAGGTTTTCCTGCATCATATTTGCCTATAGGCAAACTTGACCCCATTGGAGTTCTCATGGTGGAGGATGACTCCATGCCATATTTCTTAATTAACTCCTTGGTGAACTTAGACTGGAATATGGACAAGCCATCATCAGTCTATCTGACTTGGAGTCCCAAGAAAAATTTCAGCTCACCCATGTTGCTCATCTTAAACTTCTCTTGCATGAGTTTAGCAAACTTTCTACAAAGGTTGTTTTCAGTTGATCCAAAGATAATGTCATCAACATATATATGGACTAGGATGGTCTTGCCTTTTGATTCCCTTAGGAATAGAGTTTTGTCTATTTTCCCCCTCAAGAATTTATTCTCAATGAGGAAGGTAGATAGTGTTTCATACCAAGACCTAGGGGCTTGTTTCAATCCATATCGAGCTTTTTTAAGCCTATAAACATAGTTAGGATAAAGAGGATCTACAAAACCTGAGGGTTGTTAAACATAAACTTCCTCTTTTAAGTTATCATTCAAAAATGCTAACTTTACATCCATCTGGAATACCTTGAACCCTTGGTAAGATACATAGGTAAGGAACAGCCTTATTGCTTCCAACCTTGCCTCTGGGGCAAATGTCTGGTCAAAATCTATTCCTTATTCCTGCCTGTATCCTTTTGCTACCAGTCTTTCTTTGTTCTTGACTATAATTTCATTTTCATCTAACTTGTTCCTGTAGATCCACTTAGTCCCTATGATATTGTGATTCTGTGGTTTAGGAACCAACATCCAGACTTTACATCTTCTGAATTGATTCAGTTCTTCCTGCATGGCATCAATCCAATTTGGGTATTGTATGGCCTCTTCAAATTTCTTGGGTTCCATCTGGGACAGGAAACGTGAGCATAGAACTGTGTTCAAGCTCTTGCTTCTGGTCATAACACCATGTCTTTGATCACCAATAATTTGTTGTGTTGGATGATCCCTTAGATGTCTTATTACTGGAGGCAATCTATCCATAACTTGATTTTCTTCAATCTCCCCACCATTCTGTAATTCATTGTCTTCATCATCAGCTTGTGGGTCTTGTACTCCCCCTGGACAGCATCAATTATTTTATTCATCCTGTCTTGCAGGTTGGTCTTCACTAATGGTTAGCTTGTCCATCTTTTCCTTCAAACCTGTAGAGCTACAAGAAGTGTTAGACCGCTCACAGTTAATTAGCTTGGATTCATCAAAGACTACATGGACAGTTTCTTCTACAGCTTGAGTACTCCAGTTGTAGACCCTGTATGCTCTACTTTTGTTGTTGTACCCAACAAATATCCCTTCTTGGGATTTGGCAGCAAACTTAGTTAAATAGTGCTTGCCATTATTAAGAACATAACACTTGCTACCAAAGATTCTAAAGTAGGGTAAATTTGGTTTTCAGCCTTTCATAATCTCATAGGGTGTCTTCTTGTGGCTTTTGTTTATGGAATCTCTGTTGAGAACATGACATGCAATGTTTACTACCTCAGCCCAGAAATATTCTAAGAGAGAAGTGCCACTTAGTAGTGTTCTACCAGCCTCAATAAGAGAACTATTCTTTCTTTCAGCAATCCCATTTTGCTGGGGAGTTTTAGGTGAGGAGAACTCTTGATGAATCTCAAGTTCTTCACAAAACCTTGTCATACATTCAGAATGAAATTCAGTCTCATGGTCACTTCTGATTTTCACCACTGAATTGTTAAGTTCATTCTGAATTTGCCTAACAAAATTGTGGAAGACAGTAGGAGTTTTAGATCTCTGCCTCTGGAAGAAAACTCATGTAAATCTAGAATAGTCATCCACAACCACAAAGGTATAGACTTTAATACCTAGACTATAAACTAGCATAGGACCAAATAGGTCCATATGCAGGAGGTACAAACACCTCACTGAATCTTTGGTATCAAGACCGTGAAAGGAGGTCTTGGTCTGTTTGCCTTTTTGACAAGCTGAACATACACCCTCCTTGATGCACTTGACCTGAGGACCATTTCTCACTAACTCTTTACAAAAGAGTTGACCTATAGTCTTGTAATTAAGGTGAGCAAACCTCTTGTGCCATTTGATACAATGAGAAGCTTTCTCATCTGCAACTAGGCAAACAGGAGAATCTTTATTCTCACTCACAAAATTTAGACAATAGACATTTCTTTTTCTATAGCCTGTCAAGATGACCTCCTAATCACTTGACCTTCTAATCTGACACCCATTCTTAGTAAAAGAAGTGTCATAACCAAGATCACTTTGTTGGCCTATGCTTATTAGGTTATGTTTCAGACCTTTCACATAAGCCACTTGGGTGATAGTGATAGAGCTATTGGAAATTTTACCAAACTCTTTGATGACCCCCTTTTCAGATCCACCAAAGATCGTTTTGGGTCCATTTTCTATGGGAGAGTAATCCTTCAGCATCCTTCTAGTTCCAGTCATGTACCTGGAACATCCACTGTCCAAGTACCATATTGGGGTATGGTCACTTGCACTCACCTGCAATAAATAAGATTTCTTATCCTTAGAACCCCAATAATTATTGGGTTCTAGGTTCAGGTTAGCTTAAAATTTGACATATTTTCCTGCAGCCTTTCTGACAGGTAAGCTGGAATTTTTCCTGACACTAGTGTTGTGCTAACAATTAATTGTATAATGACCCACTTTTCCATAAGACCAGCACTTATATCTATTGTATCTTCTTTTAAGTACAGTCTTAACAGCATAGCTGTCAGCAGTCCTTAATTATGTAGGTATAGTGGTACTTTTTTTAGTGCCAGGGCTGGAGCATCAAACACTGATGATTCCTGAAGAACATGGTGTGTTTGTTCATGGGCTGCCCTATTGGCATTTGCACCGTTGTCATTCTGATCACCATGCTTACAGTGACCATGTGTGATGTCATGCTCATACCTGTTAGTAGGCTGCATCACTTTCCTGAAGGGAATAGGGTGTTTGGAATCTAGTGGCTAAACTGGGGCTATGCCTTTTCTTTTTGAATTAGCTGCCCTTGTTTTTCTCTTGAAACCTAATCATGTCTTACCCTTTTGGAGGATGAAGTTATCAATTAAGGGTAAGACTGACTTTGGCTTTGAGAATTTAGCCACAAGATCCTTCTCTCTTTGAATTCTGACTTCCACACTCTTGATGTGATCATTTTTGAAGATAATTGTACCCATCTGAATAACAGTTATGTTTTTCTGTTTGACAACTTCATTCAACTTCAGATCCAGCTTTTTTTGCAGAATCTAATGCAGCCAATTTAAGAGATGCAATTTCCTTAGCTTGTTTTTTGATAAGGATTCTGCTTCTCTTAAGAGCGTGAAACAGATCACCATACTCATCAATTAGTTGATGAACATCCCCTTCAGATTATGAACCATCCTCATCTCTTGATGCAGATGCTTCTGATTCTGATCCAGTATAATAATCAAAAACTGAAGATAGGTTGTTTACCTTACTGGGACCAGGCTGATCCTGGCACTTATCTTCCTCAGACAAAGCCATCAGCCCTCTGCAACGATGATCTTCAATCCCATTTATAGAGTACAACATTTGCAAGAATTTAGATTCTATTGAATCCTCTTCATTAGTGAACAATCCAATATAGGCTTCAACTTCAGCCTCTTCTCCTGAACTTGATGATGAGGAGTCAGTCCAACTTTTCTACTTCTTTGCAACAAAGGATCTCTCCTTCTTGCCCTTATTTTGATGCTTCTTCTTGTCATTTGATTCCTTTCTTTTATCAGGGCAGTCAGCTACAACATGTCCACACCTGTTGCAACAATAACAAACAATCTTTGAAGAAGTTGTTTTGCTAGGTTTAATGTCATACCTGTCTTTCTTAGAAGATTTCTTTTTCTAATAATAGTCATCCTTGGACTGTGAGGAGGATGGCTTTGTTCTCCACTATTTTTTCCTCATGAATCTTTGGAATTGCCTTGTGAAGGCAGCAAAATCTTCATCAGAATTAGGACTATCTAATGTGTTGTTGTCAGAATTATCTGATTTAACTTCAACAACTTTCCTAGAAGGAGATGGAGAAATCCTCCTATCCTTCTTTCGGGCTTCAACCTTTAAGGCCACAGATTTCTCTTTATACTCAGACCTATTGCTTTTCTCTTCCTCCTTTCTGGCCATAAGCTGCATCTCATATGATAGCCATTCTCGAAAAAGGGTTGGCGTAGAGGTGTCTGCAAGTCTGGCAACTTCCCTGATGTCACATATCATGGTATCCTAGTCCTTGGTTAGTGATCTGAAAAACTTATCATTGAGCTCATATGTGCTAAAGACTCTTCCATATGACATTAGCTCATTAACTATTCTGAAAAAATTCTTGTAGCACTCAGTTATGATGTCTGTTTTGGTTTGTCTAAAACTTTCATATTCTTGATTTAGCATAGACTTTCTATCCTCTCTTACTTCTTCTGATCCCTCCATGTATACAATCAAAGTGTCCCACATTTCCTTGGAGGTTTTGCAGTGAACCAAGTTTTGAAAAGTTGAGTCATCTATGACACTAACTATTAAATTTTGTGCTCTCTTATCCGTAGTGGCTAAGATAATCTCATCCTTTGTCATTTTAGAGTAACTCTTTGGAGTCTTTAGGTTAGCATCAAGAGCTGAGATGTTCATAGGTATGAATGTCCCTTCTTTAACTGTGATGTAGATTCTTGGGTCAGAAGCTTCCATGAATAATCTGACTCTCTCTTTCCATATGCTAAAAATTTCCTTTCTGGATATAGGTAGTTTCATGGATCCAAGTTCCTTGTGATTTTCACCTGAACCAATTTTGTCTAACTGTTAACTGCCTTAGAGATCAACTCAGACTATTAAGTCTAATCTTGAGTAACTTGGCTCTGATAACACTTGAAAGAATTGGTTTCAAGATATCCTAAACACCTAGAGGGGGGGTGAATAGGTTTAATTCTTTTTTAAAAAGGTAGATAATATATATCACTAGTAGATAACCTATGCAACAACTATCATAGCATAGATTAAGAGAAATCACAGCCAATCATAGCATACACATAGATTTATAGTGGTTCCCCAAGAGATGGGTACACACACTTTCCCCCTTCACCTATCTAGCAGTATACTAGATTCGTCCTAACTCCCTTCTTTCTTCTCAGATCCTCAGATCTTACAACTCAGAACCCAGAATGGTTCCTACATCTCACACTTCACCAAGTGCTACAACTTAGATTCCTCCAGAGAATCCTACCTCAGAGTGAGTCCACACTCCTACAACTCAGACAATCCAGCCCTACCACAGCCACTTTCACCAGGCCTACAGCTCAGAGAAATCAATCTCCTACCTCGGGCACTCAGCCCTACCTCAGCCTTTATAAATGTAGGCTTACAACTCAGATAAATCAATCTCCTACACTCAGATCTATAAAAGAACTTACAGAAAAAGTGATTATAAAAGAGATAAATCCTTCACCCAGGTAGAGAGATAAAGGGGTGAAGTCTTCTTGATTAATTCTTGATTGATCTGACTGCTTAAGATTCAACCTGTCTTAGCTTCTTTAAAGCATGTTGAATCTGAACAAAGTAAGGTTGATCTTCTTGTGAAGTTGGAGATGATCTTCAATCCAGCTTCCTCTTCTTTTAGATGTAACTCTAAATTCTTGTTGTAGACTTGTTCAGGATCTGCCCTCACTATAACAGTGACTTGTTGATTTCAGGATAATAGAACAGCTCTCTTTCTTCGATAGAACATGTCTTTATATAGATCTGAAAGAATTGGTTTCAAGATATCCTAAACACCCGGAGGGGGGTGAATAGGTTCAATTCTTATTTTACTTGGGTAGTTTAATTATATTTTTGTTAGACTACTTCTTCAGCAATTATCATAGCACAGTTTAAAAACACACACAACCAACACAGAATGCACACAAATTTATATTGGTTCCCCAAGATATGGGTACATCCACTTTCCCCCTTCCCGTATCTAGCAGTATACTAGATTCGGCCTAACTCCCTTATTTCTTCTCAGATCCTCAGATCTTACAACTCAGAACCCTGAAAGGTTCCTACAGCTCACACTTCACCAAGTGCTACAACTCAGATTCTTCCAGAGAACCCTACCTCAAAGTGAGTCCATACTCCTACAACTCAGGCAATCCAGCCCTACCTCAACCTCTTTCACCAGGCCTACAAATCAGAGAAATTAATCCCCTACCACAGGCACTCGACCCTACCTCAGCCTTCATATATTTAGGCTTACAACTCAGAGAGATAACTCTCTTACACTCAGATCTATAAAAGATCCTACAGAGAAAATTGATTATAAAGAGATTAAATCCTTCACCCAGATAGAGAGAGAAAGGGTTGAAGGTTTTTTGATCAGTTCTTGATAGATCTGATTGCTTTATATCCAACCTGTCTTAGCTTCTTCAAAGCTTCTTGAATATGAACAAAGTAAGGTTGATCTTCTTGTGAAGTTGGAGATAATCTTTAATCCAGCTTCCTTCTTCTATTCAGATATGGCTCTGAATTCTTCTTGCAGATTTGTTCAGGATCTGCCAGAGACTTGTTGATTTCTAGATGAAGACTTCTCTTCTTCTTGTTGTATATTTATTTGATGATAGAACATGTCTTTATATAGACCCCATCCGAGGTTACCGGCTGATCCGGTTCATAACGGCCTTCTGACAGCTCTAACAGATGCAACAGCATTGTTAGTTATGATAACTGTCAAGTCTTCAGTCTTGACACTTGATATCTCAATGTACTCTATCTCAGTAGAAACGTGTCGAGATAAAACTTCAAATGTGTCGACATAAATACACCATGTGTCGACACAATTCTTGATGATGTCGACACAGCTCACATAATGTCGACTCAGCCCTTCTTTATCTTCTCAGCACAACTTCTGTGGAATGTGTCGACACAAGTCCTGTGTGTCGACACAATAGCTTCTAGTCTCAACATAGTTGATGTTTGATAGAATCCTGGTGTGTGTCGACACAAGTCCTGTGTGTCGACACAGTTATTTTCGACTGAATATCTGTGTGTCGACGCAAGTCCTGTGTGTCGACACAATTTGCTTCTAGTCTCGACATAGTTGCTGTCAACAGAATTCTTGAGTGTGTCGACACAAGTCCTGTGTGTCTACATAGTTATTGTCGACAGAATTTCTGTGTGTCGACACAAGTCCTGTGTCTCGACACACTCTGGTTTCTAGTGTCGACACATCTCCTTCTCAAGTGTCGACACTTGTACTTAGAAAATTTTCTGCATTTCCTTGACCTACACATCAAAACTCAACAACCCATCAAATATACATTGATGAATATCATTGAGTTAGGTGAGGTTTCTCCAGATCAGGTACACATTTTCCAATGTACCCAACAATCTTCCCATATTTGGAGAAGTCATAACCCTTAGTAAATGATATACATCACTTATAATAAAACAAAGATTATGATGTAAACATTTATTTCAAAGACAAGAGTAACCATAAGCAGTCATAGCATGTATCAATATTATCACAGAATGTGTTATAACATAATAAACATGCATCACAAAATTTTAAGTATCCAATATCAAATTAAGACTAAACCAAGGAATTTTATTAATATATGTTCAAAATAACAATGATTTAGTCCAATATTTTACATTGACCTATGCCTAGACCATCTAATTATAGGATTGATCATGCTCCTTGATAACAATTCCTTTGCCAGACAGAATCCTACCTTGTACATTAGCTTCAGTGTCATCAGCCGGCTTCTTCCCTTTCAGATATGTCTTCTTTAGCTCTTCAGTCTTGACATTTTGCCTTTCAAAGTAATGATAAGGCTTTGGAAAGTATTTGCTAGGCTCCATATAGTTTGTAGGTATTTTTCCAGCTTTGAGATCTCTTCTGAACTGATATATGGCATCTTGCCACTTCTGATATTTGCTTCATTCTTATTCAGAATACCACTTGCCTCTATCATGCATGTTGTCTTTAACAGCTTGTCATGCAGTGAGAATAATATTTCTGGAGGTGGGACTCCATTTTTCAAAATCAGGCTTTAATTCAGCCTGCTCTCTAAACCTTTTCTTAGAAAGTTGAGCTTCTTATTCTCTTTTCAATGCAGCTTCAGACATTTCAACCTTTTCAATAATGACATTCTACACCTCCTTTGGAGGACTATACATTTGTTGAATGACATATTGAATTCCCTCAAAATCAGTAGGTGGATAAATAATTTGAGCTACTTCTTGCTGAACCCCTTCATGTGAAGCCGGTTGAATACCTGATTCAGCAGTGTTATCATCATCACACAGGGGTGGATAACCAAGAGTTGCTCTGATAGCATTAGTGATCCATTTAGCATGATCAGAGCCTGTATTGACTAATACTCTCTCCCCCTTTATGACTTCTCTTTTAATATGGTCGCTGAGATCATCTTTTTGAAATCGGATCTGATCAGCTAGATAATTGGTGCCTTATTTATAGAATGATCTGAACTTCTGTAGTGTATCAGCAATCACTTTTTGAGAGTCTTTGATAGCAGTGTGAACAATAGCCAAATCTTCTTTGAGTTGTTCATCAAACTCAGACTTTTCTTTAATCATGTTTTCTCTGAAAGCAGTTGCTTTATGTAAACCCCCCCCCCCCCTTTTTCTTTTTGAACACCAGGGTCTTAGGCCCAGAACCGCCGTTTTGCGGTGACTCCTTCACGCCCTGAAGAGTCATCACCACAAGGCGCTGATTCAGCCGGCCAATTCGATCACAGAAAAGTAGCATAATGAAGTAATGGAAACTAATAGTGCACAGAAAATCACATATCATCGTAAATAAATCTCCACGAAGGGAGTACCCACAGAATAATACATCAGAGTGCTAAAATACGGGCTTATGCCCGGTACATCACATCCTCACTACAAAATCACTCATGCAGAAGCAAAAGCAGAAATACTACTCAAGGTCGAGACTCACGGTCCCGGCTGTATGAACTCCGGAGCTAGACTGCCCCACCTCCAAGCGTACCGGTCTCTGGGGCTGCTCCTCCATGCTGGCATCCACGATCCCCTAAATGATGTGGTTCGAAAACTGTTAGTATAAAAGACTAAACCCTATCATCCCCCACCCCTTCCCCCATGGCTCCTAGGCACCGAGCGGAGAGGAAGAAAGGGGAGGATTTGAAGGTGAAGAATAATCAAAAACAGATGGCAGCGGACCAACACTAGCAATTCTATAATAGTTGTTGTCAATAAGATGAAATATGAAAAGTAACCTTCACTTATGTGAGAACACATAAGCCAAGGGGTCTTCTGCAAGGCTCCCAACGTATAAAGAGTCCCATACCAATTCATACGTTGGGGTGTCGGTTATCACACAGTAATATATAGATATATATCAAAATTGACCTTAATTTATAAACCTGGCCACACAAGCTTATAGACCAAGGGGTCGTTTTGCAGGTCCTAATGTATAAGCGTCCCATTCCACTTATACATTAGGTGTCAGGGGTTAATGAATCGATTATGCTATGACATGCAAGTGGGTATGATGGAACATGCAAGTGCAACACACACACTCGACTCTGTGCACACAGACCTTTAGTTCCCCCTTTCTGGAGTCGTAACCTCCCAGGATACCTCCGTAGTGGCAGACTGAAGCGATTATTTCTACTCTTCCCTGGAGGGGACTATTATTTTACCGATGATTATCTTGTCGGGATATTTTATATATAATAAAAAGCAGAAAATGACAGAAAGAAAATGAAAGCATGAAGGTGGTGCTGATGAAGAGCTTAGCTCGATGACACCGAAAAAACAATTGAACTAAAATAAACTTTAAATAAAAAGAGCTCCTAAATTTCTAATTAATTAAGGCGGAGACTTGGCCGTGGAGGTTCCACTAAAATGAGCTCACCTAGCTATAGGGCTATCGCTCACCTGAACGCTAAGACTATTCGACCGAACGTTATTCCGACGAAGGATTCCTCTTAACGCCCGCATTACGCTAAGAACCCCGCTATTGGGTGGGGAACCCAATCCGGTAGAGTTGGCGCGCCTCCTCTCTTGAGGGTTAGTGCGGAACTCTCTTTGCCAAGGGGTGATCGGTCCATATGCACGGCCTCTCGGCTAGCTAGCATATGGACTACGGAAATAGGGCCCACACATCGATATGTGGTCCTACGCGTCGTTAACCCCGGGCAAACCTTAAGTACTTTTAATTAATTAGAAAAATTAGACCTTTAATTATTTTAAGCTATTTTATCTGTCCCAATGTTCTTTGATGCCGAGGGCTAAGAACGATTAGCCACTCATCGGAATGGGGACGGCTTGCGGTGAAAAGCAGAAAATAAAGCGATAAAGAAAGCAGTAAATGAAAGCAGCAAATGAAAGCATGAAAATAAAGCAGAAAATTACAAGTCTTACTCAAACGAGTAGGACTGAAGAAAGCTGTAAATTGCGAGTCCCGGCGCAAATGCGTGGGCGGGAGAAAGAAAGCGGGTCCTACTCAAACGAGTAGGACTAAATAAATGCAACACACACACACACTCTCTCGACATAAAGTAAAACACACGTACTCTACTGAATTTAAAACACACGCACACACACTCTCGACATAAAGTAAAACACACGCACTCTACTGAATTTAAAACACACGCACACACACTCTCGACATAAATGAAAACACACACACACTGCAGGAATGTAAAACACACTCCACACACTCTACTGAAATGAAATAAAAGCATTGCGTCATTTAACTCTTAATGAGTAGGCGGAAATAAATGCACACACGTACAGAAATGTAAAAAAACTAAGTTATCTAAAAATTAAAATAACTACATTTCTACCGCTAGAATGCGTTAGAATTGCATAAAAAGTGAAAAGAAAAATTAAACGGGAAGAAAGTTTGCAAATAAAAATGAAAACGCAAGTGCTCGAAAAATAAAAATGAATACATTTCTACCTGAAAGATATGGTACCTAAACACCTAGAGGGGGGGGGGTGAATAGGTGACCTAATCCTTTTCTAACTTTGTTGGCAACCAAACAATTATATCACAGATTTCTAAGTAGTCTATTACAGCAATCAGCAAAAATCAAACATACACAGCACATTCACAGCACAGCACACAATGATTTATAGTGGTTCCCCAATCTTTGGGTACATCCACTTTCCCCCTTCGCCTATCTAGCAGTGTACTAGATTCGGCCAAACTTCTCCACTGTCTCAGAACCCAAATAGGTTCCTACACCTCAGGCCCAAAGCCTTACACCTCAGCTTTCTCCAAAGCTTACACTCAGCCACAAAGGCCTACACTCAGCCACCCAGGCCTACACTCAGCCAATCAAGGCCTACACTCAGAGTTCTTCAACTCCTACACTCAGGCTCTCAAGCCCTACCCTCAGCCTTTATAAATTTAGGCTTACAATGCACTCAGATCCAAAGATCCTACAAGTTAAAATAGTATTACAACAAATAACTCAACAACTCAGAAAATAAGAGAGGAGTTGTGAGTTTCTTGCTGAGTTCTTGGAAGAACTCAGATAGATCCAAACTGACTTAGCTTCCTTCAAAGCTTCTTGAGTAGAACTGAATAAGTCTGAATCCTCTGCAGTTGTTCCTTGACCTCTGCTTCTTAAGATCCAGATGCCTCTGAATCCTTCTTCTCAGCCTAGTTCCAAAGACTGAATTCTTGATTGGAGCTCTCTCTCTCCAACTTCTTAGATCTGCAGTTGGACTGCCAGATCTTCTTGTGTTGATACTCTGTATACCACTTTTCTGTTTTCTTGAATAATCTGATCAATTACTTCAAATATCTTCAACAACAGTTTCTGTAAACTGTGGGTGCCTATTTATAGGCATTCTTCATGGTAACCGGCTGGTCCGGTTCATAACAGACTTCTGACTTCCCTGACAGTTGCTGTAGACCGGCTGGATCGGCAGCTGTCATGTCAACCAGTCACTTCTTGAAATTCTCTAACTGTCAGATAGTGTCGAGACTTTCTGTTCTTAAGTGTCGACACTTATAGACCAAGTGTCGACACATGCTGTGTAAGTGTCGACACAAGTCTACAAGGTGTCGACACAACTCCTTGTATGTTTCGACACAGATTCTTCTGTATGTGTCGACACTGAAATTGAGTGTCGACACAAGTACTTGTTCTTCATTCTTTAACTGTATTCTTCTAAGTGTCGACACATCTCTTTTGTGTCGACACAACTTCTTGTGTTGAATCTGTCAAGTGTCGACACTGCTTCTTGGTGTCGACACAAGTCTTCAATATAGATTCTTCAACTGAGTGTCGACACATTCTCATAGTGTCGACACTTGTACTTAGAATAATTTGTTGTTCTTTCTGTTCTTTGCTAAGTGTCGACACAGCTCCTTGTGTCGACACTTCCTTCCAGTGTTGAGTCTTTAACTGTGTGTCGACACATTGTTCTGAGTGTCGACACATACTTTAAATGTTGACTTCTCTGATGGTATGTCGACACATTGTGTTTAGTGTCGACACTTACTTCAAGTGCTGACTCTTCTGCATAGTGTCGACACATTGTGTTGAGTGTCGACACTTACTTCAAGTGCTGACTCTTCTTCATAGTGTCGACACATTGTGTTGAGTGTCGACACTTACTTAATATGTTGACTCTTCTGGTTAAGTGTCGACACATTGTGCTAGGTGTCGACACTTGCACTTAGTCTCTGCAGAATTTTGCTCAGTGTCGACACAACTCCAAGTGTCGACACTTTCTGGTGTATACACAGCTCTTCTAGGTGTCGACACTTCTGCTAAGTGTCGACACTGCTTCTCTGCATACTTCTTCACTGAGTGTCGACACAGATCCTTGTGTCGACACTTTGTGTCTGGTGTCGACTCTTCATTCCAGGTGTCGACACAATGACTCCAAGTGTCGACACTGCTTGTCTGGGTGTCGACACAAGCTTTCTCAAGTGTCGACACTTTCCCTCTGGGTGTCGACACATGGACTTAGAAAGTTTTTAGCTTCAGTCCAATGAATACCTAACCTGCACAAGTAACTCAAACATACATCAAATACATTATGATGTATATCATTGAGTTGGGTGAGGCTTCTTCAAATCAGGTACATTTGACCAATGTACCCAACAATCTCCCCCTATTTGGAGAAGTCATAACCCTTAGTCAATGATATACACCATTCATAATTAAAAATTACAAAATGATGAAAAACAGATTATAATCAGCAGGGTTAACATGAACATGTAAAACTTCACACATATACACATTCAACATTCCAGAACAAATAAGAAACAAACACATTTCAGAACAATCATACTATATTTATCATATATTGTTCTAACATTGTTCCTTATACATTTTCAATGTTGTACAAAAATGTTTTTCATTTAAAAGATTACAACAAGCTTCAAGTCTAATTCCTAATCTATTTCTGATCAGGTTCTTTGATAACAATTCCTTTTCCAGCTTTAACTTGAGCTTTGACAGCAGCAGTAGCAGTAGGCTCAGCATCAGCAGGCTTCTTGCCTTTTGAGTCCTTCTTCTTTTGTTCTTCAGCCTTGATTTTCTGTCTCTCAAAATAATGATAGGGCTTAGGAAAGTACTTGCTAGGCTCCACTGCAGTAGGAGGTAGCTTTCCTAACTTAGCCTTTCTTTTGTACTGGACAATGGCTTCCTGCCTGATCTCATGCTTCCTCCATTCAGCTTCTGAGAACCACTTGTTTCTATCAGTAGTGTTGTCTTTAGCAGCTTTCCAGGCAGTTAGAATGATATTTCTAGAGGTAGGGCTCCACTGTTCAAAATCTGGCTTTTGTTCTGCTAGTTCCCTAAACCTCTTCTTTGACAGCCTTGTCTCTTCTTCTTTGTCCAAAGCCTCTTGCATAGCTGCTGTTATAGGTTGAACAACCTTTTCTAAATGGACATTGTCCTTGCCCCCAGATGGGCTATACATAGTGCTCACCTCTGCATGAATCATTTCAAAATCTGGAGGTGGATAAATGACTTGAGCTACTTCTTGTGGCTCACCTCCAAAATAGGCAGGGTTCAGTCCAGATTCAGCAACTTCATTGTCATCACACAGGGGAGGATATCCAAATGTAGCCCTGATTGAATTTGATATCCATTTTGCATGCTCAGAACTTGCCTTGACTAACACTCTCTCCCCCTTTATGACTTCTTGGGCCACATGGTCTCTTACATCATCCTTTTGGAATCTAATCTGACTATCCAAATACCTTATGCCATCCTTAAAGTAGGGTTTAAGCTTTGTAAGCTGTTCTGAGATTGCTTTCTGGGAATCTTGTATAGCAGTTTTGACAGCAGTAATCTCAGCTTGAAAGATTTTATCAAAATCAGCCTTTGCAGCAGCAGCAGATGTAGATGGTTCAGCAGACTTATTCTTTAATTCAGTGACTATAGCATTGTGGGATGCAGTCAAATTATCATTCATCCTTAATTGATTTTCCAGCACATAGCCTTGTTTCAATGCTATATCATCTACTTGAGTCTTGATCTTCTCCTGGTGAGTAGCCAAATAGACTACTGCATTCCCACCCTTGTGGAAGCAGTCAGTCATCTCCTTTTTATTAAGGTTCATTTCAAACCTTATTGACTTGATTTCCTGTGCCAGATCAAATTGTAGGGACTTGTGCCCTTCATCAACATAAGTCTCTATAGCCTTCCTTTGCTCATCCAGCTTGATCTGTAGTGCAATCAGTAAAGTACTATAGTCAGCAGGTGGAGCTTGCTGAACTATAGGCTGTGGGGCAATGGATTGAAGGGCTTTCTTGTAGCTCTGACTTATTCTTTTGAATACAAACAATTTCTTCTTCTTAGCCCTAGCACTCTCCTCATCTTCAGAGGCAGAGGTGCTGGCAATCTCAACCCTATCCTTAGGGCTTTGTGGTTTTTCAGCTTACACATCTAGTGCCTTCTCAGTGTCTAGCCTTAAAGGCTCTTCCAGAACTGCCATATGCTCCCCCTCAGCAGCAGCACCTTTCTCTTCAGCAGCAGCAACCTTGTCCATGTCAAAATCCTCTTGATCTAAATTCAGAAACAAATCTTCCATAGTATATTCATGAGGGGATGGAGCTGGAGATAGTCTTTGTTCTTCAACTACTTGAGTAGTATCTGGAACATTTTGCACAACAGCAGATGTGTCTGCAAGACTAACATCTGGAGCTTGGCTAGGTAGCTGAGTTTGCTGAGGAACATCAGACAAATCAACATCTTCAATAAGATATTCTAAAGTTTTTAAGTCAGTGAGTACCTCTTGAATAATGATGGTGGCTTGCTCACTGTCCAGAGTAGATGGTTCTTCTACTGCTGGTAGCTCCCCCTGGCTGTGATCCCTATGGATGGGGCTAGCTGGAGGTAGCTCCCCCTGGATCTCAGCTACATCTTGAGGAGCAGGAGTCTTCTCTGCAGCCACTTCTTCATGGTCATCAGGTGTGAAAACAACCTGTGCTTCACTATCAGAACTGCTGGAGGATTCTTGTGTCACAGCAGCAGTCTTTCTCTTCTTCCTGGGAGGAGTAACTTTCTCAGAAACTGGCTTCTCAGGGGTAGGCATGTCCTTTGACAACACCCTTTCCCATCTAGAAAATATCCTAGAATCCATCTTTCTCATATGATTGATCTTACTTCCAGCTGCAGTGCTCATTACCTCTGGTATTGTACCAGCCAGGTAGAGACTTATAATTCTGCCCAGATTGGGCTTCTTCAGACTTTCCTTGATCTTGTCATAGATGACCATTGACCAATCTGTTTGTAGGGTGAAGATGATTCTTGTCATGATATTGAACATTGAGGCTGACACCCTGTCATGCCCTCCAGGTTTACTGAGAATGACCTTTCCCACTATTTCAGACATGAATTTCCCTTGATTATTCATGCCTTTCCTGTTAAAGACTGATCCTACCTTCATCTTTGGATCCAGTCCACACCAAGTAAGAGCTTCCCTGGTTTTTGAAGCAGTTACTTCCTCTTCATCATGTGCTTTAGGTAGCTGGAGTACCTTTCTCAGATTCTTTGGTGAAACTTTGACCTTAGTCCCATGAACTCTGGATTTGATCCTTAATCCAGAGTCATCTACAGCAGCTCCATGGAGGAATTCAAGAACTTCCTTTTTCCAAATCTTCGTTGGTTCTGAAGTCAAGTATTCCAATCCAGAATCAGCAATTAGGGTTACTACCGCCTTGAGTTCTTGATCAGCTTCATCGAATGCACCTCGCACGAGTTCATAGCCTTCGTTAACATTCTCCTCGAGCTTGGGAGCCATTAGGGTTTGGAGATTTAGTCTTGAGAAAAGAGAAATGTGGACACAAGAGTTTTGGTCTCGAAACTTTGAAAGCGTGTCGACAATCAAAGACAGAACCCTATTTATACCTTTCTGATTTGAAGTCGAACAGGCGGGATGGATAACTAAAAATGTGTCGACACTGTCAATAAGTGTCGACACTGGCTTATAATGTCTCGACACATATGTGTCGACACAAGTTTAGTCAACAGATATTATGTGTCGACACATGTTTATGTGTCGACACCACTCTACTCGACGAATAGTCGAGACTTTACTTAGAAAATTCTGAGTAAAACTTAAGTGTCGACACCACATTGGATGTATCGACACCTACTCGACATGTGTCGACACTAACATTCTGAAGTGTCGACACCAACTCGACATGTGTCGACACTAACATTCTGAAGTGTCGACACCAACTTCCTAGATGTGTCGACACCTTTTTCCTGAAGTGTCGACACTTTTATTCTGTGTCGACATAGACTTGTCTATGTGTCAACACCTTTTTACTTAGTCAATTTTCTATTCTGTAAACTTAGTCTAAGTTTATCATACCTAGTTCAATTTTGAATCTATTAAACTTAGCTTCTTCTAAGGGCTTAGTAAACATGTCAGCTATCTGATTATCAGTTTTAACATATTCAAGTGCAATATCATTTCTTTCTACATGCTCCCTAAGAAAGTGATATTTAATCTCAATATGTTTTGTTCTACTATGAGATACAGGGTTGTTAGCTATTGAAATAGCACTTGTAGAATCACAGTAAAGTGGAGTTCTACTTACCTGAAATCCATAGTCCACTAGCTGATGTTGAATCCATAGAAGTTGAGCACAACAACTTCCTGCAGCTACATATTCTGACTCAGCTGTGGAGATAGCCACACTAGTCTGCTTTTTGCTGCTCCATGAAATTATTCTTCCACCTAGGAATTGACAGGTTCTAGTTGTGCTCTTTCTATCCTCTTTGCATCCTGCAAAGTCTGCATCTGTATAACCTGTTAGATCAAAATCTCCATTCCTAGGGTACCAGAGGCCTAAATAGGGAGTGCCCTTTAGATATCTCAATATTCTTTTGACAGCAGTCAAATGAGACTCTTTAGGGCAGGCTTGATACCTGGCACAAACACATGTAGCATACATAATGTCAGGCCTACTTGCAGTCAAGTATAGTAAGGAGCCAACTATCCCTCTATACAAGGTTTCATCTACAGGTTTCCCTGCATCATCCTTGCTAAGAGACACACTTGACCCCATAGGAGTCTTCATGGTACTGGATGAATCCATACCATATTTCCTTATGAGTTCTAGGGTGAACTTGGACTGACATATGGACAAGCCACTTTCAGTCTGTTTAACTTGGAGACCCAAGAAAAACTTTAGCTCTCCCATACTACTCATCTCAAATTGACTTTGCATAAGCTTTGCAAACTTTTTGCAAAGGCTACTTTCAGTAGACCCAAATATAATGTCATCTACATATATTTGGACAAGTATGACTTTGCCTCTAGATTCCCTAAGGAATAGAGTCTTATCTATTTTCCCCCTTGTGAACTTGTTCTCAATGAGGAAACTAGATAGGGTTTCATACCAAGCTCTAGGAGCTTGTTTTAACCCATACAATGCTTTCCTAAGTCTATAGACATAATGAGGTTGAGTTGGATCAACAAAACCTGATGGCTGCTCCACATAGACTTCTTCTTTCAAATTACCATTTAGGAATGCTGACTTGACATCCATTTGGTATACCTTGAATCCTTGATAGGTTGCATAGGCAAGAACATCCTTATGGCCTCCAGTCTGGCTACTGGGGCAAAGGTTTGATCAAAATCAATACCTTCTTCTTGCCTATATCCTTTTGCAACCAGTCTTGCTTTATTCTTTATGATAACCCTTTGTTCATCTAACTTATTTCTGTAGATCCACTTAGTTCCTATAACATTATGGTCTTTAGGCTTTGGAACCAGCTCCCAAACCTTGCACCTTTTGAACTGATTAAGTTCTTCTTGCATAGCTTCAGTCCACTGTGGATCTTGTATAGCTTCTTCAAATTTCTTAGGTTCTATTTGAGACAGAAAACTAGAATATACAGCGGCATTCTGATTTCTGCTCCTTGTCTGAACTCCTTGTCATGGATCTCCAATAATCAGCTCTACTGGATGATCTCTTAGATGCCTGTGGGCTGGAGGCATCCTAGCTTCAGGTTGAACTTCTTCAGCATCTGCATCATGTTGTACTTCTTGTATTTCTTCAGCTATTGGCACATGTAGTTCTCCCCCTGGACAACTGCTATTGCCTTCTACTTGCTATCTTTCAGCAGGCATCTCTTCTATAGTAAGCTTGTCCAATTTCTTTGTCAAACCTGTGGGGCTGCATACATTGCTAGACAACTCATTGTTAATAAATTTTGTCTCATCAAAAACTACATGCACAGTCTCCTCTACAACTTGTGTAATCAAGTTGTATACTCTATAAGCCTTACTATTGTTGCTGTACCCAACAAAAATTCCCTCTTGGGACTTGGCAGCAAACTTAGTTATGTAAGACTTCCCATTGTTAAGTATGAAGCATTTGCAACCAAAGATCCTAAAATAGGATAGGTTTGGTTTCCTGCCTTTCACAACTTCATAGGGGGTCTTGTTTAGTCTTTTAGTGATGGTAGCCCTATTTATCACATGGCATGCAGTGTTAACTGCTTCAGCCCAGAAATACTCAGGCAGTGATGTATCACTAAGTAGGGTTCTACCAGCCTCTATCAAGGTTCTATTCTTCCTCTCAGCAATGCCATTTTGCTGAGGTGTTCTAGGTGAAGAGAATTCTTGAAATATCCCAAAGTCTTCACATAGTTTTGTCATGCTTTCAGATTGAAACTCAGTACCATGGTCACTTCTAATTTTGACCACAGTACTATTTAGTTCATTCTGAATTTGCTTGACAAAGTTGTAGAAGACACTAGGTGTTTCAGATTTCTGCCTTAAGAAGAACACCCAGGAAAACCTTGAGTAGTCATCAACAACTACAAAGGTATAGACCTTCCTACCTAAGCTGTGAACTGGCATTGGACCAAAGAGATCCATATGCAAGAGGTATAAGCACCTCACAGCATCTTTGTTCTCAATGCTTTTAAAGGTGGATTTGGTCTGCTTGCCCTTTTGACAAGCTGAGCAAATGCCATCTTTAACACACTTAACTTGAGGACCATTCCTCACTAACTCTTTGCTAAAGAGTTTGCTAATAGTCTTGTAGTTAAGATGAGCTAGCCTCTTGTTCCACTTGACACAATGAGAGACTGTCTCATCAGCTACAAGACAAACAGGAGAACCATTGTTCTCAATCATAATGTCTAGACAGTAGACATTCCTCTTTCTATATCCTGTCAAAATGATCTCTTGATCACTTGACCTCTTGATATGACAACCATTTTTAACAAATGAGATGTCATACCCTACATCACTTAACTGACTTATACTTATAAGGTTGTGTTTCAACCCTTTAACATAAGCCACTTGAGTAATGGTAACAAGGTTTGAAGAAATGTTACCAAACCCTTTGATGATTCCTTTTTCAGAACCACCAAAGGTCATTTTAGGACCATTTTTGATTGGAATGTAGTCCTTCAGTAGTCCCCTTGTTCCAGTCATATGTCTGGAACATCCACTATCCAAGTACCATGTTGGGGTATGGCCACTTGGATTCTCCTGCAAAACAAATTAATGAACCTTAGAACCCAAAGTAAACTTGGGTCCTTGGTGATTGTTAGTTTGCAACATGACACAGCTACCTACTGGCTTTCCACCAGGTAACTTGCTACTCAACTTGGCACTGGCATTGTGCCAACAATCCAAGGCAAAGTGGCCAACCTTGCCACAACACCAACATTCAAACTTATTGTACCTTTGCTTAGGTACAGACTTTGCTGTCTTAACTGCAGCTGACTGATTGAATGTTGGGGCCTTGCCCTTAGGCTTGGACTGATCCTGAACAGTCCTAGCAGGTTTAACAAAACCCAGTCCAGCCTTGCCTTTGTGATGAATAAAATCATCAATCAAAGGTAGAACTGATTTAGGCTTTGAAAACTTTGCAAC
Organism: Platanthera guangdongensis; assembly: GCA_039583875.1. Taxonomy (NCBI): domain Eukaryota; kingdom Viridiplantae; phylum Streptophyta; class Magnoliopsida; order Asparagales; family Orchidaceae; genus Platanthera; species Platanthera guangdongensis. The sequence continues at coordinate 131,382,164 of CM077150.1, read as the reverse complement.
CAGTTCTCTCTCTTTCTGAAGATTTGTCTCCAGTATCTTAATTTGATCATTATTAAATGTAATAGTACCCATCTGAATCACTGTAATGTGTTTCAGCCTGGCTACTTCATTCAGTTTTTGATCATACTGCTTCTCAAGGTCTGTTGCAGCAGCTTTTAGATTAGTAATTTCCTTTGCCTGACTTTTGGCAAGGGACTTGCTTTTCTTATAAGCCTGTAACAGCACCTTATATTCATCTATGAGCTGATGAATATCATCCTCAGACTCAGAACCACTTCCATCATTTGATGAAGATGATTCTGATTCTGAACTAGAACAAGAAACTGAACTTAGAGTTGGACTTTGTACCTGACTAGGTCCTGGCTGCTCCAGGATTTTGGCACTCTCAGTCAATGCCATCAGTCCTTGGCACTGGCAGTCTTCTTGTTCATAAATTGACTCCAAGATCTGCATAAATTCTTCTTCTTCTTCTTCAGCAAATAGCCCTATGTAGGCTTCATCATCAGTATCAGTGTTTGAAGAAGAAATATCTGAAAGAGTCTTCTCATTCTTGGCAACAAAAGACTTCTCTTTCTTCCCTTTGAAGTGAGTCTTTTTCCTGTCACTGGATTCTTTTCTTTTCTCAGGACAATCAGCAATGACATGACCCTGTCTATTGCAGCAGTAGCATACAATCTTTGATCCAGTTGCCTTGCTTGTCTTTGTCTTCTTCCTGTCCTTCTTAGAAGGCTTTTTCTCCTGATACAAGACTTCTTTTCCCTTGTAAGTAGATGGTCTGGACCTCCACTGTTTCTTTTTCAGGAATTTCTGAAAGTGTCTAGTGAAGGCAGCAAAGTCTTCATCACTTTCACTGCTTGTAGACTTTGTACTGACAGACCCTTCTGACTCAGATTCAACTACCTCTGGAGGTGGAGTTGATGACTTAGTTCTGCATTTTCTGGGAACATCTGTCTTGAAGGCAACAGTCCTTTCCTTGTGCTCAGTCCTTGTTGATTTCTCCTCCTCTTTCCTCACTGTCAGCTGCATCTCATATGACAACAACTTGCCAAATAGTGTAGGAGGAGGAATTTCTCCCAACTTTGCCATTTCTCTTATGGCACAGATCTTGGTGTCCCAATCTTTGGTTAGGGACCTTAGGAATTTGTCATTTAGTTCATAGTTGCTGAACTCTCTTCCATAAGACATGAGTTCATTAACTATTCTATAGAACTTCTTGTAGCATTCAGTGATGCTATCTCCCTTGCCTTGCCTAAAGCTCTCATACTCTTGATTAAGCAAGGACTTCCTATCTTGCCTAACTTCTTCAGAACCTTCCATATAGACAATGAGGGTATCCCACATTTCTTTTGCTGTTTTACAGTGAATTAAGTTCTGAAAAGTTGCATCATCAATGGCACTCACTATTATGTTTTGTGCCCTCTTGTCCATAGTGACTAGGACAATTTCATCCTTGGTCATCTCAGAGAAATCCTTTGGAGTCCTCTGATTTGCATCCAATACTGAGATCTTCATTGGCACATAAGGCCCTTCCTTAACTGTGATGTAGATTCTTGGGTTTGAGGCCTCCATAAATAGCCTTACCCTTTCTTTCCAGATCCCAAAAATTTCCTTTCTGCAAATAGGTAATTTCATGGAACCCAATTCTTTATGATTTTCAAAAGAACCCATGGTTCTTGATTTTCTTGAAGCTGTTTGCTGACTTAGACTGTTTCTGCCAAACAGGATCTCCTTAGACTGTTAGTCCTTGTTTTGAGGAACCACGCTCTGATACCACTTGAAAGATATGGTACCTAAACACCTAGAGGGGGGGGTGAATAGGTGACCTAATCCTTTTCTAACTTTGTTGGCAACCAAACAATTATATCACAGATTTCTAAGTAGTCTATTACAGCAATCAGCAAAAATCAAACATATACAGCACATTCACAGCACAGCACACAATGATTTATAGTGGTTCCCCAATCTTTGGGTACATCCACTTTCCCCCTTCGCCTATCTAGCAGTGTACTAGATTCGGCCAAACTTCTCCACTGTCTCAGAACCCAAATAGGTTCCTACACCTCAGGCCCAAAGCCTTACACCTCAGCTTTCTCCAAAGCCTACACTCAGCCACAAAGGCCTACACTCAGCCACCCAGGCCTACACTCAGCCAATAAAGGCCTACACTCAGAGTTCTTCAACTCCTACACTCAGGCTCTCAAGCCCTACCCTCAGCCTTTATAAATTTAGGCTTACAATGCACTCAGATCCAAAGATCCTACAAGTTAAAATAGTATTACAACAAATAACTCAACAACTCAGAAAATAAGAGAGGAGTTGTGAGTTTCTTGCTAAGTTCTTGGAAGAACTCAGATAGATCCAAACTGACTTAGCTTCCTTCAAAGCTTCTTGAGTAGAACTGAATAAGTTTGAATCCTCTGCAGTTGTTCCTTGACCTCTGCTTCTTAAGATCCAGATGCCTCTGAATCCTTCTTCTCAGCCTAGTTCCAAAGACTGAATTCTTGATTGGAGCTCTCTCTCTCCAACTTCTTAGATCTTCAGTTGGACTGCCAGATCTTCTTGTGTTGATACTCTGTGTACCACTTTTCTGTTTTCTTGAATAATCTGATCAATTACTTCAAATAGCTTCAACAACAGTTTCTGTAAACTGTGGGTGCCTATTTATAGGCATTCTTCATGGTAACCGGCTGGTCCGGTTCATAACAGACTTCTGACTTCCCTGACAGTTGCTGTAGACCGGCTGGATCGGCAGCTGTCATGTCAACCAGTCACTTCTTGAAATTCTCTAACTGTCAGATAGTGTCGAGACTTTCTGTTCTTAAGTGTCGACACTTATAGACCAAGTGTCGACACATGCTGTGTAAGTGTCGACACAAGTCTACAAGGTGTCGACACAACTCCTTGTATGTTTCGACATAGATTCTTCTGCATGTGTCGACACTGAAATTGAGTGTCGACACAAGTACTTGTTCTTCATTCTTTAACTGTATTCTTCTAAGTGTCGACACATCTCTTTTGTGTCGACACAACTTCTTGTGTTGAATCTGTCAAGTGTCGACAATGCTTCTTGGTGTCGACACAAGTCTTCAATATAGATTCTTCAGCTGAGTGTCGACACATTCCCATAGTGTCGACACTTGTACTTAGAATAATTTGTTGTTCTTTCTATTCTTTGCTAAGTGTCGACACAGCTCCTTGTGTCGACACTTCCTTCCAGTGTTGAGTCTTTAACTGTGTGTCGACACATTGTTCTGAGTGTCGACACATACTTTAAATGTTGACTTCTCTGATGGTGTGTCGACACATTGTGTTGAGTGTCGACACTTACTTCAAGTGCTGACTCTTCTGCATAGTGTCGACACATTGTGTTGAGTGTCGACACTTACTTCAAGTGCTGACTCTTCTTCATAGTGTCGACACATTGTGTTGAGTGTCGACACTTACTTAATATGTTGACTCTTCTGGTTATGTGTCGAGACATTGTGCTAGGTGTCGACACTTGCACTTAGTCTCCGCAGAATTTTGCTGAGTGTCGACACAACTCCAAGTGTCGACACTTTCTGGTGTAGACACAGCTCTTCTAGGTGTCGACACTTCTGCTAAGTGTCGACACTGCTTCTCTGCATACTTCTTCACTGAGTGTCGACACAGCTCCTTGTGTCGGCACTTTGTGTCTGGTGTCGACTCTTCATTCCAGGTGTCGACACAATGACTCCAAGTGTCGACACTGCTTGTCTGGGTGTCGACACAAGCTTTCTCATGTGTCGACACTTCCCTCTGGGTGTCGACACATGGACTTAGAAAGTTTTTAGCTTCAGTCCAATGAATACCTAACCTGCACAAGTAACTCAAACATACATCAAATACATTATGATGTATATCATTGAGTTGGGTGAGGCTTCTTCAAATCAGGTACATTTGACCAATGTACCCAACACTACCGCTAGAATGCGTTAGAAATGATTAAAATGAAGACAGAAAAATAAAAGGAGCAAAAGTTTAAACGAAAAATCGAAGTGCACGAAAAATTAAAACGAATATATTATCATTCCTATAACTCCGTAAAAATGCTAAAAAAGTGCGAATAAAGGGAAAAGAACGAAAAAGTTTTACGAAATAAAAAGCTCAGTAAAAAAAGAGGAAAAACACTTTGAAAACGTTTTTACGGATCTATAGGGATGAATTAGAAACTATATAAATCTAAGCTAAACAAGTCTAAGTAAAGTTAATGAAAACATTAAATTAAAAAAAAACTATACTCATACACTCACACACGCCTTTTAAAGACAAAAAAATAAAGTTAAAATAAAATGAAAAATAAGATTGCTTACGATAGTGTTGCTTAGACTCATTCCAATACCATATAAAGAGACGAAAATAACACATTTTATTAAGTAAAAACACGGTTACAAAGGAACGAAAACAAAAAGCTAAAGAGAGGGGGAGAAAATATCCCTTACATAGCATTTGGAAATCATCCCAACAGCATAACTCCTAAGCAAAATGGAACCAAAAGGGGAACAAGAACTCAAGCAGAAGCTCTGAATTTATAGGGAAAAATTTACAAGTACACGCCCTTGGTCACGGGCGTGACAGGGGGCGTGTAAGTACTATTTGCGAAGGCGGCCGGCGATTTGACGGGAAAGTTGACTTCGGGCTGGACACGTGTTGGTCTCGCAGTGGTCACGCCCTAGGTCACGGGCGTGACTCTGGGCTTGTCAAGCAGGTGGATCTGGGCGCGGGTTGCGCCGAAAGTCTTCGGGCAGGTCTTGTCGAGCCAGCTGGAAAGGTCACGCCCCAGGTCATGGGCGTGACTCTGGGCATGTCAGTTGGTGTCGACACTCGACGAATGTCGAGCGAAAAGTGTCGAGTTGAAATCATTGAGCTGAGATTGAGTCACACCCTAGGTCACGGGTGTAACTCTGGGCGTGTCGAGGAGGTCGACGATCGTTGAGCTGGAAACGTCGAGCGGGTGGATACGGGCTTGGGTCACGCCCCGTGTCGGGTGACACGGGCGTGACCCCGGGCGTGTTAAGCTTTTCACTTCAAAATTTGTTGATTTCACTGGAGTTTGACGTGTCACGCCATGGTCACGGGCGTGACCAATATGTCACGGGCGTGACATGTCAATTTTTTGGCAGATTTTGATATTTTCTGAAAAATAAAATAAAATAAGTTAGTATAATATTTACAAAAATAGGAGCATTTTATTGAATAAAAATAAGTAAAAAGGACAAAAATAAATGAAAACAACTAAATTATTATACAGAAAAATAGGTATATTTACAATTCATCAAATATCTCCATACATAAGCTTTTGCTATTCCAGAGCAAAAGTTGGACATGAACTTATAAGGAATAAATGAAATCCTAAGTTTAGCTACCGCTTGAATTAATTAAAAGTAAGATCAAAATAAACATCCGGGGTTAAAGAATTAAATCCTAATTTATGAAATGTTATGAATAGAGGAAGAGTTTCAAAAAGACTTCTAGATAAAATAAAATAGAAAGCAAAAATTCATTTTTTGTTAGTTTAACAAAGATGCATTGGATTTATATAAAAAACCTTAGCTTAAAAGAAGGTAAAGGAAATAATGCAATTTAAAAATTATGCTCTCAAAAAAATTTTAAATTAAGTCTAGAATCATTGAAATGAGATAAGTGGTTTGGTGGTTTATGAAGAAGGCTTGAATATTGAGGCGAGGCAATTTTTTCTCGAACCTCCAATTTTTTTCTTTTTGGATAGTTAGGAAAATGAAATCTTATTTTCCTAACACATAATAATTTTTTTTTCTTTCTTCATAAGTAATAAATAACCCAATGTATATGTGTAGGAGTAATGAATTTTATCCTCTTACTCCATAACATATAATCTTTTTAAATATTGGGTGCTTATGTTTACGGAATGAAATCTTATTACCATTGACATAAGATCTTTTAAGGGATAGGGGTAAACATGTCAAGTAAGACATGAAAAAAAGGAAGTGGGTTTAGTTTTTTTTTCAAAAAGAAAACTAGATCTTAATAAAAAAGTTTTGAGAGTAACCTTTTTAAAATGAACGTTCCAATGTTTCTAAAAGCAAAGAGTAGAAATAATTGAAATCCATGGATGTTATTTTTGTTGGGTATTGTATCCACAATGTACCTGATTTGAAGAAGCCCCTGTACAAGCTAAGGTCAATAGACAATGTATTTGATAAACTCTTTTAAGTTGTGCTTGCAGTTCCTCCACGCTAAGTGCACACCAATGTCAGGGTGCAGTAGGTCAATATACACGGGTCTGCACGACGTAATCCCTCGTTGAGCAGATCGGTGTGTTGGCCTACATGTACTCTCTCTATTGGAGTGCACTTACTTTCAAGTACAGGGCCGTATTTATGCAAGAAAAGACAAGGAGCACGGATGGGTCAAGGAGCAGCTCATGGGTGGAAAGATGAAAATTCGTCTAAGTGTAAATCGACGAGAATCACCAAGGGATTCTCGCCGATTCGTCGAGAATCACAAGGGATTCTCGCCGATTTGTCGAGAATCAGTGGTTGATTCTCGCCGAACAAGTTCCAGCCACTTCTAAGCAAGCACCTCTGCGTCTAAGTAAGAATCGACGAGAATAACTTAGTGATTCTCGCCGATTCGGCGAGAATCACTAGTGATTCTCGTCGAATCGACGAGAATCACTGGTTGATTCTCGCCGTCTCGACCTGGCCTAAAGCAGTGCGTGCAACCAAAGCAAATTCGACGAGAATCATCTTTGATTCTCGCCGAATCGTCGAGAATCACCTTTGATTCTCGGCGACTCGGCGAGAATCACTTTCGATTCTCACCGATTTTGACTTGGCATTTTTCTGGAACTTCCTGAACCGGATTCTGCCGCTGTTAAATTTCTGGACCGGGATTTGGGGATTTCTATTGTGGGTCCCACAAACGGTCATATTGGAGTTAACTACAGTATTTATATACGGGTATTTTGAACGGAATACCTACACAGAAAGAAGCCGAGCGAGTGCAAACCCTAAAATCGCGAAATCTCTCCGCCGCCACCGTCGCCGCTCGCGCTAGTCCGTCGCCGCTGCTGATCGCATTTCTTCCCGATCTCCGGCGACAGAAGCATAGCAAAGCTTGAGTCTCACGAGTCTATCCAGAGATCCCTTGTCTCTCGATTTGTTGACCGGGAAAAACTCCCCCGTCCGAATCGATCGAGACGACCGATCCTAGAGTGACCGTTGGTAGACCTAGTTTGCTTTGCAACGAAGATTGGATCTCAGAAGTACTGCTGCCGCGCACCTTCATTGTCGTCGATCCCGAACCAAGCCGCCGCTCGGATTACCGCCGCCAGTTTCGGGATGATCCTTTCCAAGAGAGACCAAGGTTGTAGACTTTTCGTTGACTTCACGAACACGTCGTCGAACGAAGAGGAACACCGTAGTCTCCAAACGAAGTTTGTATCTCGTGTACATTCTATATTTACTTTTGTTGTAAAGGAACGTTTGTTCCGTGTTGTAAGGGTTGGGTGCAACCCGTTTTGTGGGAGTGTTGACTCTCACGTGTGGAAGGGTTCCTTCCGATAGTGCAGGGATTGGATTTCAATCCTGTTGGAGAAGAGACTGAGTCGTCCCTTGTTGGGAGATAGGTCGAAGGGGGAAAGTGGATGTACCCAAGTCGGGGAACCACTATAAATTGCCTGTGTATTCTGTGTGTTGTGCTTTTTATTTTTAGTGTGCAGGTACATTCGTAAATTCCGCAAAAGCGCTACTCGTCACCTATTCCCCCCCCCCATAGGTGCACTATGCCGACAATAGGTGGACTTTCAAGTGGTATCAGAGCGAGGTTGCTCATCAAAAAGGTCAACACCTTGAGTTGAATCCTGCCCCTAGTGTCAAGAAGAAGACAAATATCTACTATGGACGGGCTCAAGTTCTCCGGCAAGATCCCAGTGTGCACCAGGCTAAACTTTCCGATCTGCAAGGAAAGAATCAGGTTTTACATGGAAGCAGTCGACCCTCGACTCTTCATGATCGTGGAGGAGGGACCTTATGTCCCCACTAAGGCCTCCACCATTGATCCCACCAAGAAGGTGCCGAAGACACTTTCTAAAATGGACAAAGACGAGATGGTGCTCGTGGGACTGGACAAGAAGGCACGAAACATTCTAGTGAGTGCAGTTGATGATTCCATGATGCAAAATTTCAGCAACTGCAGGACAGCTCAGGAGATCTGGCAGTGCCTGATCATCCTAATGGAGGGCACGGATGAAGTGAGGGATGATCGGAGATCCCTCCTGAACCAAAAATATGAGGCCTTCAGGCAAGGGCCTAAGGAAGAGATCAGAGTCACATACGAGAACTTCCTAAAGATTGTCAACGCCCTCAAGGGCTACGGAAGAGTGTTCACCAATGGTGAACTCAATGACAAATTCCTTAGGTCCCTTACTAAGGAATGGGACACTAAGATCTGCGCCATCAGAGAATTTGGCAGACTAGCAGAAACTGATCCACAGATCCTGTTTGGGAAGTTGATGTCCTATGAGCTTCAGCTGAACACCAGGAAAGCAGAGGAAGAAGCAGAGAAGGCTGCTGCAAAAGAAAAGACTGTGGCCCTAAAAGCCAGCTACTCCAGAAAGGGCAAGGGTGCGATGTCATACCGTACGAGGAATAAGGAAGAGGAGGAGGACACTGAACCATGCTCCTCCGGCTCAGAGCTGTCGGAGGAGGATTTCTCCCTCATCACCCGAGAGTTCAAGAAGTTCCTCAAGATGAGGAATCAAAGAAAGAAAGACAGCTCCTCCTCCAGGCATCAGAAGAAAAATTATTCTTCTGACAGGTATGCATCTAAACCTAACAAACATCATTCTTCTGATATTATTTGCTTTGGATGCAATAAGCCAGGACACGTCGTGGCCGACTGCTATCAAAGCAAAAGAGAAAAAGGGACAGGAGAGGAGCTCAAATCCTCCAGAGATAAGAAGAAGGAGCGGAGCTACATCGCCAGAAGGCCAAAGACACTAAGTGAGTCTGATTCCTCAAACTCCAGTGATGATGAGGAAGCCTACTTCGGGCTGGTGGGTCGCTCCGACTCAGAAGGAGAATGTCCCCCATTTACTGGGAAGGTAAAAGCTCACACACCTCTCTCCGACTCTGACTCTGATCCTGAGTCTTAGGATGATGAACCTGAGTATAGCCTTTCAGCCCGCGAAGCTGAGCTCCTCGAGAAGTATGAGCTTCTGCTCAACACCTTCGAGGAGTGCCGAAAGAGATTGAAGGCTGAGAAAAAGGAAGTAAAATTCCTTAAGGGCGAGTGTGTTTCCCTAAGGGAAGAGGTCACCAGCTTGATCTCTCTCCGACAGGAACACCTCGACCTGACTTCAAAGCACTCAGAGTCTCTTAAGCTCCTTGATCTTAAGCTGGAGGAAGTCGACAAGTTGGAAGAACTACTTGCGGCAGAAAGGAAGATCGTCAAGAGCTTCTCCATGCCAAAAACAGTTCTTCCAGTCGTTGATACCTTCTCTGCTCAGGCCAAAGGAGCTGGCTTGGGGCATAAAGAGGTATCTGGTTCTTCATCTAGGAGAAACAAGAACCAGAGGAAGAATAAGGCCGCCAAGAAGGCCTCTGCTGATGAAAAGGGTAAGGCTCCTCTTAGTCCTGTTGCGTTCAGAAAGCCTGGCTTTCCTTGCAACCAACATGACTTTGAGTCAACTTTTGGGCATCATTTCCGGCCCTCGGTTGCAAAGCCAAAGAGCCGGTATGACGGTTGGAACTTTCCCCGGAACTTCGGTGAGAGTGCCTTCAAGGCACCTTATGAGGAAATCCACATAGAAAATTATGGTCCGTTCTCTAGCGGCCATAATGGAAAGCAGGCACCAAAAGCCAAGCCTGTTATACAGAAGGTGACAAAGTCATGCGACTGTTGTCACCATGAGGCCTCCACCTCCAGATCCAAGGCCCCAGCAGTACGCACCGTTCCCAGGGTAAGGCAGGAGCCTAGGAAGAGGTACAACAGATTTGACTGTTGGTGCTGTGGCAAAGTTGGTCACTTTGCCGTGGATTGTTGGTTTAATCCAAGGAATTACGAGACTGCCAATGTTAGCAATGCGAGACCGACCACTCGTAGGGTTAACCAACCGAGGGGGAGTGTGCTAACCAGGAATCTAGGACCCAAGTTCGATTGGGTTCCTAAGGCAAATTAATTTTGTTTTGCAGGAATGTCCAAAGGCCACCAAAACGCCGATCTGGTATTTGGACAGTGGATGCTCCCGGCATATGACCGGGACAAGAAGCCTGCTGCGTGATTACACTCCAGTCGAGAATGGACCCAAAGTCATCTTTGGAGGGTCAGATCGAGGAGTCACTAGTGGTTATGGTATGATTTCCAACGGTATAATATCTATCACCGACGTGGCTTATGTTGAAGGGTTAAACCATAACCTGATCAGTGTAAGTCAGTTATGTGATAAAGGTTATGACGTTAAGTTCTGCAAGGATAAATGTCTAATAATTTCACGTACCTCTTCTGAAACGGTATTATCAGGCATTAGGAGCAGAAATATCTTTTGTTTAGATTTTCTCAGTTTAGATTCATCTACCCCCGTATGCCTTGTGGCAACAGGCAGTGCATCTCTTTGTGAACAATGGCACAAGAGATTGGCACATATTAATTTCAAGACAATTAGTATGCTGTTTTCTAAGGACTTGGTAAGGGATGCTCCCAGTATCAAGTGCATCAAAGATAGCCCATGTCCTGCATGTCAGATGGGCAAACAGACTCGGGCTACCTTTAAGAGCATCGCTGACAAAGACTCTTCCCGATGTCTTTACCTTTTACATATGGACTTGTTTGGTCCAATGCAAGTTCATAGCTTGGGAGGCAAGTCCTATACGCTAGTGATAGTTGATGATCACTCTCGGTTTACATGGGTGTTCTTTTTGAAACGAAAGTCAGATACTTTTGACATCTTCACTAGTTTTGTCAAGCAGGTTCAGAACGAATTTAACTGCTCAGTGGTCAAAATCAGAAGTGACCATAGAACAGAATTCGAGTCTGGTGCTATGACAGAATTTTGTGAAGAATAAGGTATCTTTCATGAGTTTTCCTCCCCGCGCACTCCTCAGCAAAATGGAGTTGTGGAGAGGAGAAATAGAACTCTCATTGAAGCCTGCACGACAATGTTGAAAGACGCCTCTCTCCCGGAATACTTCTGGGCAGAGGCTGTCAATACAGCTTGTCATGTACAAAACCGAGCATTGATCAACAAGCATCATCGTAAGACGCCTTACGAACTACTGAAAGGCAGGAAACCAACCATGTCCTACTTGAGGATTTTTGGTTGCAGATGCTATGTACTGAATAATGGGAAGTACCCGCGTACTAAGTTTGGTGAAAAATGCTTCGAAGGCATATTCATGGGCTATAGTGCCCACAGTCGGGCATATAGGGTCTTCAATAAGAAAACCCTAGTGGTAGAAGAATCAATAAATGTTGTATTTGATGAAGGAAGTTTGCTTAACAGCAACTCTTCCAGCAGTATTCTTGAAGATGCATGTGCACGACTAGAACAGCTGAGTCTGGATGAGACCGCTAAAGATGACGCGCCTAAGTATGTCAAAGTCTCCACCTCCACGTCATCTGAAAATGTTGAAGATCAAGATGGAACAAATCTCTTAGAAGAAAGAGAAGCCCAAGAAGTAGTTGAAGCTCCAGACGCCAGACTTCTAGAGCTCCGGCACGTGAGAGATCATCCTAGAGATCAGATCATCGGGGATCCTCGTGTTGGTGTCAGAACTCGAAGAGGTACAATTAACGAAGTATTGCATCTTAGCTTCCTGTCACAGGTAGAGCCAAAGAAGTTCGACGAGGCGAACAAAGATGCGGCATGGATTCTGGCCATGCAAGATGAATTGCATCAATTCGAACGTTGCAACGTTTGGATGCTAGTTCCCAGACCACACAAGCAGAATGTGATTGGCACCAAGTGGATCTTCAGAAACAAGCTGGATGAACATGGTGTCATCATAAAGAACAAAGCAAGACTGGTGGCTCAAGGTTACAGACAGGAGGAGGGGATTGACTTCGACCAGACCATCGCACCAGTAGCAAGGCTCGAGGCAATCAGGCTGTTCCTGGCATATGCTTCACACAAAGGATTCACAGTCTATCAAATGGATGTGAAATCGGCATTCCTGAACGGAGACCTGAAAGAGGAAGTATACGTCGCTCAACCCCCAGGTTTTGTCGATCCTACTTATCCCAATTATGTTTATTTTCTTAATAAGGCCTTATATGGGTTGAAACAAGCTCCACGAGCTTGGTATGAGACTTTATCTAGCTTTCTTCTTGAGAACAAGTTCTCTAGAGGTAAAATAGATAAAACATTGTTTCTCAGGGAAGTCAAAGGCAAGATTTTGCTGGTGCAAATCTATGTCGATGACATAATATTCGGCTCAACGGACAACAATCTTTGCAAAAAGTTTTCTAAACTTATGCAAGGAAAGTTTGAAATGAGCAGTATGGGAGAGCTCAAGTATTTCTTAGGACTTCAAGTGAAATAGTCTGAGGATGGAATCTTCATCTCTCAGACGAAGTTCACAAATGAACTCCTTAAGAAATTCGGAATGGAGAGTGCAACCTCTATGAGGACTCCAATGGGATCCACCTTGTCTCTGGATAAGGATGAGAAAGGTAAACCTTTCGATGAAACCAAATACAGAAGCATCATTGGATCCCTGCTCTACCTTACTGCCAGTAGACCGGATATTATGTTCTCCACATGTGTCTGTGCCCGATATCAGGTGAACACTAAGGAATCTCACTATGTCGCTGCAAAGCGAATTCTGAGATACCTTAAAGGTACTCCTAATCTTGGCTTGTGGTACCCGAGAAACAATGATGTCGAGCTAATAGGCTTTTCAGATGCTGATTTTGCAGGGAGCAGGGATGACAGGAAAAGCACCTCCGGGACGTGTCAATTCCTCGGCAGGAGGCTTATCTCATGGAACAGCAAGAAACAGAATTGTGTTGCAACCTCCACAGCAGAGTCAGAGTACATCTCGGCAGGAAGCTGTTGCGCACAACTTCTATGGATCAGAAACCAGTTAGCCGACTACGACCTTCAGTTCAAGGAAGTACCCATGTACTGCGACTCCTCCAGTGCAATTGCCATTGCCAACAATCCGGTGTCGCACAGCAGAACGAAGCATATTGAAGTACGCTACCACTTCATTCGGGAGCACGTGGAGAACAAGGATATCTCTCTCTGTTATGTCCCCACGGACAAGCAGATTGATGATATATTCACAAAGCCCCTAGACGAGGCCAAGTTCAATCTTTTCAAGACTAAATTGGGGATGCTCAATTATGAGGAATGAAGACTACAGAAGCTCCAGGCCCGTGCAAGAACTGAGGGGGAGCAAAGGGTCAAACGCTACAGACCCCGATTTGTAGAAGCCGAAAAGGGGGAGATTACCCTCCCGGCTAAGGCTAAGGTGGCTCCAAGCTTTCTCCCAAGAAATTGGTATTGGTAATGGATAACTCACTCAACTCACTTTTCAGTTTATGGTTTTCATTCTCATTTGCTCTATTCACCTTAGCTTGTAGGGTTTAGGCTTCTTCAAATAGGGGGAGATTGTTGGGTATTGTATCCACAATGTACCTGATTTGAAGAAGCCCCTGGACAAGCTAAGGTCAATAGACAATGTATTTGATAAACTCTTTCAAGTTGTGCTTGCAGTTCCTCCACGCTAAGTGCACACCAATGTCAGGGTGCAGTAGGTCAATATACACGGGTCTGCACGACGTAATCCCTCGTTGAGCAGATCGGTGTGTTGGCCTACGTGTACTCTCTCTATTGGAGTGCACTTACTTTCAAGTATAGGGCCGTATTTATGCAAGAAGAGACAAGGAGCACGGATGGGTCAAGGAGCAGCTCATGGGTGGAAAGACGAAAATTCGTCTAAGTGTAAATCGACGAGAATCACCAAGGGATTCTCGCCGATTCGTCGAGAATCACAAGGGATTCTCGCTGATTTGTCGAGAATCAGTGGTTGATTCTCGCCGAACAAGTTCCAGCCACTTCTAAGCAAGCACCTCTGCGTCTAAGTAAGAATCGACGAGAATCACTTAGTGATTCTCGCCGATTCGGCGAGAATCACTAGTGATTCTCATCGAATTGACGAGAATCACTGGTTGATTCTCGCCGTCTCGACCTGGCCTAAAGCAGTGCGTGCAACCAAGGCAAATTCGACGAGAATCATCTTTGATTCTCGCCGAATCGTCGAGAATCACCTTTGATTCTCGGCGACTCGGCGAGAATCACTTTCGATTCTCACCGATTTTGACTTGGCGTTTTTCTGGAACTTCCTGAACCGGATTCTGCCGCTGTTAAATTTCTAGACCGGGATTTGGGGATTTCTATTGTGGGTCCCACAAACGGTCATATTGGAGTTAACTACAGTATTTATATACGGGTATTTTGAACGGAATACCTACACAGAAAGAAGCCGAGCGAGTGCAAACCCTAAAATCGCGAAATCTCTCCGCCGCCAACGTCGCCGCTCGCGCTAGTCCGTCGCCGCTGCTGATCGCATTTCTTCCCGATCTCCGGCGACAGAAGCTTAGCAAAGCTTGAGTCTCACGAGTCTATCCAGAGATCCCTTGTCTCTCGATTTGTTGACCGGGAAAAACTCCCCCGTCCGAATCGATCGAGACGACCGATCCTAGAGTGACAGTTGGTAGACCTAGTTTGCTTTGCAATGAAGATTGGATCTCAGAAGTACTGCTGCCGCGCACCTTCGTTGCCGTCGATCCCGAACCAAGCCGCCGCTCGGATTGCCGCCGCCAGTTTCGGGAAGATCCTTTCCAAGAGAGACCAAGGTTGTAGACTTTTCGTTGACTTCACGAACACGTCGTCGAACGAAGAGGAACACCGTAGTCTCCAAACGAAGTTTGTATCTCGTGTACATTCTATATTTACTTTTGTTGTAAAGGAACGTTTGTTCCGTGTTGTAAGGGTTGGGTGCAACCCGTTTTGTGGGAGTGTTGACTCTCACGTGTGGAAGGGTTCCTTCCGATAGTGCAGGGATTGGATTTCAATCCTGTTGGAGAAGAGACCGAGTCGTCCCTTGTTGGGAGATAGGTCGAAGGGGGAAAGTGGATGTACCCAAGTCGGGGAACCACTATAAATTGCCCGTGTATTCTGTGTGCTGTGCTTTTTATTTTTAGTGTGCAGGTACATTCGTAAATTCCGCAAAAGCGCTACTCGTCACCTATTCCCCCCCCCCCCCCATAGGTGCACTTTGCCGACACTAGGTGGACTTTCAATTTTCTAACATAAAAACGAGCTTCTATTTATAAAATTAGAAGTGGTGGTGAAAAACAAGTTCCCTATTATAAGGAAAAGACATAAAAAATTCTTTAAATCTTAACCCCAGACACTTAAATCTATCGAACTTTAATTAATAAACGAATAGTAAGCAAAAAATAACTAAAATTCGCATATAAATTAACTCAAAATTAGATTTTTGGAAAGCAAAAAGTGTTAAGATATGGTATATTCGAATTATTTTGTTACATAATTTAACAAAACATTTTTTTTTTGGAATTTTTAGAGTTTTTATCATTTTTTGTGTTTTAATTATTATCTTTTTAGGATTTTTAGAGTTATTTTCTTTTTTTAGGATTTTTGGTTTTTCTAATTTTTTTTTTGATTGATTTTTTTAGTGTATTTCGATAAGTAATTTACAAGAATGAGGAGAGAAAGAAGTGTGATTTAAAGAAGATAGGGTGGAAAGAGAGATTTTTACAAATAAGGGTACAAAGTAAAAACTCAATTGCAGCCCCCGCGAACAGACTCTTATTTGAATGGTTGGTTCGATGAGTCGAACGTCGCGGGCATGCAAAATGCGAGTTTTTATAAATAAGAAGATGGGGGGGAATGTTTTTTTTTTTTACAAAAAATATTTACAAAGTAAAAAGATTTTTTGAATTTTTGAGTTTTATGAATTTTTTTGAAGTTTTATGATAATAAAAACAAGGAAAAATTTTTAGATTTTAAGTTTTGCAAATTTTTTGTATTTTTGATGAGTACAGAATAAAAAATGCAGTATAGGAAAACACCCACATACTTAAACACAACATTGTCCCCAATGTTGCAGTCTAAGTATGTGGAACGATTAATATACAAAATATTATATGTGAAAAAAAATAAAAAGAGAGGGTAGGAACTTCCCTGACAATGAGTACGGGGAGGCCCGGGTCGAAACCCTGCATTATTTAGAAGAAAAAGCAAAAAGATAACAGAAAAAAACAAAAAAAGATAAACTCGGCATAAAGTGTGCGGGCGGTAGGGAGCAAGTGCGTGGGCGACTCGAAGGTAGCTAAGGCCTTAGCGACCATTGCGTGATAAAAATGCGCGCCCCTAGAGTGCACAAGAATGAAAGCGCGCCGAAGTGAAACAAAACAAAATAAAACAAGTTAAAAAAATTGAAGAGACAAAATATATACACTTGTATTTGTTTTTAGAGTTTTTAGTTTTTTTTTTAGTATTTTTTTTTTCATAAAAAAAATAATGAAAAAATATTTTTTTGTTAAATATGTTTTTCATTTTTTTTTATATTTGTTTTGGGTTTTTAGAGGTTTTTCATTTTTTTAGTTTTTTTTTTTAAAAAAAATTTTTTTTTTGGTGTATAGTTTTTTCCAAATTTTAAGTTTTAAGGTTTTTTTTAAAAACTTTTTTTTAGTTTTATAAGTTTTTTTTAAAAAAATTTCTCGTTTTTTTTAAAAAAATTTCTCTTTTTTTTTGTTTTATAATTTTGTAAAGTAAATTTTTTTATAGTTATTATTATTATTATTATATTTTTTTTGTTAGTTGGCCAAACTAATTTTTTTGTTATATAAATATATATAGGTAAAATTAATAGAAACCCAAGGTTCAAAATAACGAGCCGAAAACTCCCCGGCAACGGCGCCAAAAACTTGTTGGTTAAAACTCCAAAATTATTTACGGTCACGCGGCGACCTAGCGGTTTTATTTGAGAAAAAGGCGGAATGATTTTATTTAGAAAACGGGGCGCGCGTATTTATTTATTTGGATATAAAACTGTTTAGATCGAGTTTTAACGAAAGGAGGCAAGTGCACCTATCGTGAGTAGTACAGGATATTCCGGGTGGAATATCGAGGTCGTATTGTTCTCGGGGTTGGTTCGATTATTTCTACTCTTCCCTGGAGGGGACTATTATTTTACCGATGATTATCTTGTCGGGATATTTTATATATAATAAAAAGCAGAAAATGGCAGAAAGAAAATGAAAGCATGAAGGTGGTGTCGATGAAGAGCTTAGCTCGATGGCACCGAAAAAACAATTGAACTAAAATAAACTTTAAATAAAAAGAGCACCTAAATTTCTAATTAATTAAGGCGGAGACTTGGCCGTGGAGCTTCCACTAAAATGAGGTCACCTAGCTATAGGGTTATCGCTCACCTGAACGCTAAGACTATTCGACCGAACGTTAGTCCGACGAAGGATTCCTCTTAACGCCCGCATTACGCTAAGAACCCCGCTATTGGGTGGGGAACCCAATCCGGTAGAGTTGGAGCGCCTCCTCTCTCGAGGGTTAGTGCGGAACTCTCTTTGCCAAGGTGTGATCGGTCCATATGCACGGCCTCTCGGCTAGCTAGCATATGGACTACGGAAATAGGGCCCACACATCGATATGTGGTCCTACGCGTCGTTAACCCCGGGCAAATCTTAAGTACTTTTAATTAATTAGAAAAATTAGACCTTTAATTATTTTAAGCTATCTTATCTGTCCCAATGCTCTTTGATGCCGAGGGCTAAGAACGATTAGCCACTCATCGGAATGGGGACGGCTTGCGGTGAAAAGCAGAAAATAAAGCGATAAAGAAAGCAGTAAATGAAAGCAGTAAATGAAAGCAGGAAAATAAAGCAGAAAATTACAAGTCTTACTCAAACGAGTAGGACTGAAGAAAGCTGTAAATTGCGAGTCCCGGCGCAAATGCATGGGCGGGAGAAAGAAAGCAGGTCCTACTCAAACGAGTAGGACTAAATAAATGCAACACACACACACACTCTCTCGACATAAAGTAAAACACACGCACTCTACTGAATTTAAAACACACGCACACACACTCTCGACATAAAGTAAAACACACGCACTCTACTGAATTTAAAACACACGCACACACACTCTCGACATAAATGAAAACACACACACACTGCAAGAAAGTAAAACACACTCCACACACTCTACTGAAATGAAATAAAAGCATTGCGTCATTTAACTCTTAATGAGTAGGCGGAAATAAATGCACACACGTACAGAAATGTAAAAAAACTAAGTTATCTAAAAATTAAAATAACTACATTTCTACCGCTAGAATGCGGTAGAAATGCATAAAAAGTGAAAAGAAAAATTAAACGGGAAGAAAGTTTGCAAATAAAAATGAAAACGCAAGTGCTCGAAAAATAAAAACGAATACATTTCTACCTCTAGAATGCGATAGAAATGATTAAAATGAAGACAAAAAAATAAAAGGAGCAAAAGTTTAAACGAAAAATCGAAGTGCACGAAAAATTAAAACGACTATATTATCATTCCTATAACACCGTAAAAATGCTAAAAAAGTGCGAATAAAGGGAAAAAAACGAAAAAGTTTTACGAAATAAAAAGCTCAGTAAAAAAAGAGGAAAAACACTTTGAAAACGTTTTTTACGGATCTATAGGGATGAATTAGAAACTATATAAATCTAAGCTAAACAAGTCTAAGTAAAGTTAATGAAAACATTAAAGTAAAAAAATAACTATACTCATACACTCACACACGCCTTTTAAAGACAAAAAAATAAAGTTAAAACAAAATGAAAAATAAGATTGCTTACGAGAGTGTTGCTTAGACTCATTCCAATACCATATAAAGAGACGAAAATAACACATTTTATTAAGTAAAAACACGGTTACAAAGGAACGAAAACAAAAAGCTAAAGAGAGGGGGAGAAAATATCCCTTACATAGAATTTGGAAATCATCCCAACAGCATAACTCCTAAGCAAAATGGAACCAAAAGGGGAACAAGAACTCAAGCAGAAGCTCTGAATTTATAGGGAAAAATTTACAAGTACACGCCCTTGGTCACGGGCGTGACAGGGGGCGTGTAAGTACTATTTGCGAAGGCGGCCGGCGATTTGACGGGAAAGTTAACTTCGGGCTGGACACGTGTTGGTCTCGCAGTGGTCACGCCCTAGGTCACGGGCGTGACTCTGGGTGTGTCAAGCAGGTGGATCTAGGCGCGGGTTGCGCCGAAAGTCTTCGGGCAGGTCTTGTCGGGCCAGCTGGAAAGGTCACGCCCCAGGTCACGGGCGTGACTCTGGGCGTGTCAGTTGGTGTCGACACTCGACGAATGTCGAGCGGAAAGTGTCGAGTTGAAATCGTTGAGCTGAGATTGAGTCACGCCCTAGGTCACGGGCGTGACTCTGGGCGTGTCGAGGAGGTCGACGATCGTTGAGCTGGAAACGTCGAGCGGGTGGACACGGGCTTGGGTCACGCCCCGTGTCGAGTGACACGGGCGTGACCCCGGGCGTGTTAAGCTTTTCACTTCAAAATTTGCTGATTTCACTGGAGTTTGACATGTCACGCCATGGTCACGGGCGTGACCAATATGTCACGGGCGTGACATGTCAATTTTTTGGCAGATTTTGATATTTTCTGAAAAATAAAATAAAATAAGTTAGTATAATATTTACAAAAATAGGAGCATTTTATTGAATAAAAATAAGTAAAAAGGACAAAAATAAATGAAAACAACTAAATTATTGTACAGAAAAATAGGTATATTTACAATTCATCAGTAGCCTTGAAAGAGGTGCGTTCATATTTTGGGATCCTCCACGGTCCAAGCATTTTGTAGAAGAGAATCAGATCTCTATCTATTTTTGGTCATTTTTATTCCAAGGTGACTTGAGATCAAGTACTAACCTTTTAGTTATAGTTTAATCATCATCTTTTATTCCATAACCTTTCTCTTATTTGCGAACCAACTCAAGATATCTAATTAATAAAATAATGGAAATCTCTCTGAAGTAGAAGTAATCGACGCACCATAGTTCTAATATGACCTTGATATTATATCCTATACTATAATCCTAAGGTACACTTGACTTTATTGAATGTAGATTCATAGAATATCATCTTCATCATCATTTTCTTTCTTTCATAAAATACCTCTGGGATTTTCACAATCGGGTAGGTTCTTGGAGGATACCTGAGAGATCCTGAGCGGTCTGTATTGTAAACTCTAAGGAGTCGAGTTTTGGAGGAGTTTGCCTAGATAGGAGTGGGAGGAAAGTGGATATACCCATATCTTGGAGAACAATTATAGATAACTGTGGGTTGATCTGTGCTTGCTGGTTGTGTTTTATGTTACTTATTTCTGCTAAAATCTGAAACGGAACCAAAAAGTATAAGTCCATATATTCACCCCATCTAGGTGATTTAGACTACCAACAACAACAAATTATCAAGTGGTATCAGAGATAGTTTGGTCAAAACTAGACTTAATAGTCTGATCAAGATCCTATAAGGGTAGTCAAGCCTCACCAAGATCTCCAGTGAGTCTCATAAAGAAATGAGCTCCATGAAGTAGCCCATATGCAGAAAATAATTTTTTGGCATATGAAAGCAAAGGGTAGAGCTATTTGTGGAAGCTTCAGACCCTAGGATCTATATTATAGTTAAGGAGGGGCCATTCATTCCCATGACGGCCTCCACCGTTGATCCTAATAGGCAAGTTCTAAAGAAGTATGTTGAAATGAACAAGGATGAAATTGTGTTGGCTACCATAGATAAAAGAGCCAAAAATATTATAGTTAGTGCAATTGATGATTATATCTTTCAAAATTTGGTTCACTACCAAACTACAAAAGATATGTGGGATACACAAAAGAGATGTGGAGAAAACTGAATAAGTAAGGGATGACAGGAAATCCATTCTCAACCAAGAGTATGAAGCCTTCAGGCAAGATAATAGAGATAACATAGCTGAGTGTTTTGAATTTTTTTCAAAACTATGAATGAGTTGAAGACCTATGGAAGGGTATTTACAAATTTTGAGCTTAATAACAAGTTCCTTAGGTATTTAACTAGAGACATGGATAACAAAATTTATGCCATCAAGGAGATGGGGAACTTGGCCAACATTCCTCCTCGCACACTATTAGGAAAGCTACTCTCTTATAAGATGCAGTTAAATTTAAGAAAAGAGGAGGAGGTTGTTGCCATGTCAAACATGAAGGAGAAATTTGTGGCCCTCAAGGCTAAGTGGTCAAAGAAGAATAAGGAGAGAATCCCCTCTCCTCCCAGAAGAGTGGATGACTCAAAATCTTCTGAGACCAGCATTTCAGATGCTAAAATGTCAGATAGAGAGTTTGCTGCCTTCTCAAGGCAATTTAAGAAGATGATGTCAAGAAAGATGAACTGGAAGAACATGCCTTCCTCCTCCTCCAACTCTAAGAAGAAATACAACAAACCTGATAAAGATCAGAAGAACCCCAAAGGATACAAGTATGACTTCAAAAATAGTAAACATAGTTCTTCTAATAATATGTGTTACTGTTATTATATACCTGAGCATGTCATTCCTAACTGCCCAGTCTAAAGAAGTAAAAAAGGTATAGGTGACAGGAAGCACCATAAGGGAAAGAAGTCTGAAAAGACTTTCCTTGTAAAGAAGGAGAATAGCTGGAGTCAGAGTGACTCAAACTCTTCTAAGTTATATGAAGAAGAAGCCTATATTGGTCTATTTGTTGAAGAAGAAGAAGAGGATGATTATCCTACTGCAAGGATAAGCATCAAAGCTCCATTATTACATTTAGATAGTTACATTAAGGGAGAAGAAAGTTGTGGATTGATTGCCATAACAGATGAAGATAATCAGGATAAACCTGATCCTTATGAGGTACTAATTCTAGCTATATCTTTGTCTGATTCTGGTTATGAAACTGGTCCAGAATCTTAAGCATCCTCTTCATCTAATGATAAGGATGGATTAAATTTGAAGATGATGTCAATTAATTAATTGACAAATATGATGTAACGCCCCGAAAATCATTTTTGAGCTGATCGCATCCAAAATAAATTTTGGTGCCTGTATAGGGGTACATGGCCTAGGACACGGGCATGTCCAAGGCCGTGTCTTTCTTTGTGTTTGGTCGTCTGTGTCCAGAGAAGAACACGGCAGGAACCACGGTTTGTGCATAGTTTTGACACGGGCGTGTCAGGGGTGATACGGGCGTGTTCATACCCGTGTCCCCACCCATGTTCAGGAGGGTCGTGTCGGTTGGCGTGGCAGTTATATGTGACACGCCCCCGATCACGGGCGTGTCGAGGACACAGGCGTGTCAGGTTGAGACACGGGCGTGTCTTGGCCGTGTGGTTTTTCTGCGTTCGACGATCATGCCTGGATCGAGGCACATGGCCTGGGACACGGCCGTGTGCAAGGCTATGTTTGGCCCAGGTTTGATGATTTCTGAGTGGATATGAGCCGTTCGATTTCTTTAATTAAGATCTGACAGCCCAGATGAGTCCCTGATCTGTTAAGGTCGGAAATAGAGGATCAATTCCTCATTTCTCTCTTAAGCACTCTCTTTCAAGAAGTTAGACAGAGGAGGAAGGAGGAGGATTCTGGGTGCCGGCGGAGCATCAGACCACCATTTAGAGAACCGAGAGCGGATCCATGGAGGAAATTTCGTTGCGAAGACTTCTATCTGGATAGTTTTCCATGGCGCAAAAGCGTACTACAAGGGTAACGATTCTCTACTTGAGCATATGAAGCTCTCTTTCTTTTTTCATAGGGAAACCCGCTCCCGTGAGTGTGCGACGAGTGTGTGTTGTTCTCTGTGGTTGACGTGAATAGTCCCCCTTGTGTTGCATATAAAGTCCGGAATCAAAGTACGGACATAGGCATTGTGTGTGAACCCTACCCGGACATGTTGGTCTGTATCGATGATGTTGCATTTGTTATTGTTTGCCGGAGAAGACTCCGTGCTTTTGGTTTTCGGGTTTCTACGCGGTAGATTGCAGCAGGGATCCTTGGGGATTAACTCCAAGGCGCACACAGAAAACTGAGCGGAATCATTGTTCTACTAACTTGGCGGTCAGGGAACCAGCCTTGAACATAACTGGGTTATGTGAATGTTTGGAATAGTAGGATCCAAGAGAAGCTTGGCTCGTGCGTACGTCTTAAGGTGAACTACACGGTGTGAGCAACGGGCAAGTGGAATCGGACTTGGGCTATGTGGTTCGGTGCGAGAGACCCGAAAAGGGGACTGGCCATTAGCATAGTCGGGAGCCTTAGACGGTGGTCAGAAAGGATAGAATGCTCATGAGGTTTCCATCGCGGGGGTGGTGGTGAATACACTGAAGTGTCAGGATTCACCGATAATGTGCCCTGAGTGCACGGGGTGTTTGGCCGTGCGAGCCTACACCTGTGGCATAGTATGCTTGTTCTATATTGTTTAGCTGGGCTAATGAATTGCAGGGAAGGGGCACCGACGTCCCGAGTTAGGGGCGGGGTCGTTATAATTTGGTCGGCTTTGGCTGACAGTTGCTTTGTTTTCCACCGTGCGGTGGAATGTTGCTTGCAGGTGCTGCGTAGCCGAGTACCATATAGCGAGCTGGAGCCTATTGTACTGTGCTGGCCCTAGAAGGCCAAAGCGAATAGTTGTTCTTTATTTTGTCATGTGTGGCCGGCCTGCGAGGCGATGTATGGAAAACATTTTATTTCCAAGTGAACTCTTGTAAGGCCATAAGGCCAAGTGTCTTTCAGTGTATTTGTATTTCATTCCAGTTGTAGTGGTTGTGAACATTCATGATTATTGGATTACTATTATGTGTTCTTTCAACTATTTAAAATCTTCCGCTAGAATGCTCTGTGTTAGGACGAGTAGTCTTAATTGGATAGTTTGGTTATTCATACGTAACCCTTCCGACTGTTTGTGGTATATGGCATCGGGTTCCAGCTGGACCTTCTACTATATGTCATACGATGGATGAGGGTGTTACAATTTGGTATCAGACGTCTGGTTATGGTCAGGCTTAAATGAATTCATGAGCGAATTCTTTTAAGGGGTGGTGAGCACATGTGTGCGTCATCATTATAACATCAAAAAGAACGCATGAATGTCCACTTAGGAATGAAAAATACACTTATTCTGTGGAACCTGAGTGCTCCAATGATTGCTTTTAGCAATTAATTTGTCGTCTAATCGTGGGTCTTTGCTATTATAGGCAGCTAGGAGCGGTGCTGGTCAGACGGAGCGTCCGCAATCGGCGGAAAGTAGTGCACCGTGGGACGTGCCTACAACACCTCCTTCAGCGGAAACCATCAGGTTGGTGGCTGAAGCAGTCTTTGCGATGATAAATGCCCAACCTGCAGGGCAATTGCACCACACACCGCCTATTGTTGAGCAAGAACCGGTTTGGGCGGCAGAGCCGAGAGTGGTGGAGTGCGCGGCTGTGGATCAGGTAGAGTCGAGGATAGCTATAGAGAGACAGCTCAAGCATGTAATGGGCTTTAATCCTCCGAGATTCGATGGGGTTGGAACGCCAGCTCAAGCTGAGGATTGGCTCTCTATGATAAAGAGGGTCTTGACGGCCACGTTAACTGAGGAGTGGCAGAAGACCACCATAGCAACCTTCCTTATGGCTGGTGGGGCGAGCCTGTGGTGAGATGAGTTCGAGTTTCATCTCTTAGTGGGAAGGCAGCTTGCTGATGTGCTTATGGAGGAATTCTCAAGATTGTTCTTGGACAGATATTTACCCTCTGCTCAGAAGCTTGATATGGAGAATTAGTATTTTGGGTTGACCCAGGGAGCCAGAAGCTTGGACGAGTATCTCTACGAGTTTACATGGTTGGGTCGGTATGCGGGTGCCATGTTTACGAAAGAAGAGAGGAATACCAATTGATTTTATGAAGGTCTACGCGGCGACCTACAGTTACTTCTTGCTGGGCCTAAGGCACAGAGCTTCCTAGCCATGGTCAATTCGACCCGGTCATTAGAAAAGGTTGTGAAGAAAGTGCAAGAGAAGAAGGACCCAGGGGAACAGAAGGCAGAGTTCAAAGTGCCAAATGCAAAGTCAGGATTCCGCAGATGTAACAAGAAGCAGAGGACTTCGAAATCAGCCCCTTCGTCAGGTATGTCGGGGGTAACCACAAGTCAAGTTCCAGGAGCTTGCTATAACTGTGGGAAGACGTGGCACTTTGCTCGTGAGTGTTGGAGCGGACGTGCAAAGTTCGAGAGGAAGCCTGGAGCGACCTATGAAGAGAAAGGGAAGGTGGTGGAGTCAACCACATCCCATCATGCCCCAGCCCAGCCTAGAGTTTATAATTTTGGTCTACAAGAGGCCATAAAGCAAGCTGACGTGGTGACAGGTATGAGTTAAATTTTTAGCTGTTTAACTTTATGTAGTTGTTACCTCTTTTTATATGTTATCTTGTTATTCTTGGTGCTAGACTTCGTATTGATTTTCGATTATCCGGCGAGATCCCTGTTTGATATGGGGGCTTCACATTCCTTCTTGTTCGAAAGATTTGTGTCGCGCATCGGGGTCCCTTCCTCGATGGCAAAAGACAAGTTGGATGTGTTGTTGCCCAATGGGTCCTCAATGCGCGTGGATATGTTATGTGTGGTAAAGATACGAATTAGGGGCCAAGAGTTTCATTTGCGAGCGTTGGTACTACCGTTAGTTGAGTTCGACGTAATCTTTTGTATGGACTGGCTCTCGGAGCAACAAGCTTGCATCGATTGCAACCGAAAGGAGGTTAAGTTGGGGCTGCATACTGAACGGGAGACTACGTTTGCGGGTATGAAGGGGTCGGGTAAAGTTTTGATGTCGGCCCTTCAAGTGATCAAGGCAGTTCGGTCTGGTGTAGAGCTGTTTGTCACCTTAGTGCAGGCTTCAACGCCTAGGCCAAGTCTGGATAGTATCCCAGTTGTGTCCGAGTATCTTGATGTGTTCCAAGATGATCTTCCAGGAGCCCCTCCTCAGTGGGAGATTGATTTTACTATTGAGCTGGTACCGGGTGCCAAATGGGTGTCACGCTCTCCGTATCGGATAGTGCTGCGAGAGATGGCGGAGTTGAAGGTGAAACTACAGGAGTAGTTGGAGCAAGGGTATGTGCTTCCAAGTTCGTCGCCTTGGAGCGCACCGATTCTTTTCGTTAAGAAGAAGGATGGGAGCTTGCGACTCTGTATTGACTATCGGGACTTGAACAAGCTTATAGAGAAGAATAAGTATCTGATCCCCAGGATTAACGATCTATTTGATCAATTGGTTGGGTCAACAGTATATTCAAAGTTAGATCTGAAGTCCGGCTATTACCAATTGAGGATAAGGGAAAGCTACATCCCGAAGACAGCGTTTAGCACGCGGTTTGGGCATTATGAGTTCACGGTCATGCAATTTGTACTGACCAATGCGCCATCCGTGTTTATGGATCTGATGAATAGGACGTTCAGAGAATACTTGGATCATTTTGTGATAGTATTTATCGATGATATCTTGTTATACTCGCAGTGTGAGGAGGACCATTACAAGCATCTACACATGGTGTTGGAGACGTTGAGGAGAAATCAGTTGTATGCTAAGTTCTCCAAGTGTGAGTTCTGGTTATACTCAGTAGCATTCCTTGGTCATGTCGTTAGTGGAGAAGGAATAGCAGTGGATCCGGAGAAGATAGTGGTGATACGGGAGTGGCCTATTTTGACTACAGTGGCGGAAGTCCGGAGCTTTCTGGGGCTTGCCAGCTACTACAGGCGCTTTGTAGAGAACTTCTCACAGATAGTGTTACCACTCATGACATTGACAAGGAAAGACTAAAAGATTGTGTGGTCGTTGGAGTGTGAGCAGGCTTTTGAAGAGTTGAAGAGGCGGTTGACCACGACGCCTATTTTATGTTCGCCGAGTGAAACCAAAGGATTTGAAATTTATAGTGATGCTTCGGGCAGTGGTTTGGGCTGTGTTCTGCTACAGCATGGGAGTGTGATGGCCTATGGTTCACGACAATTGAAGGTTCATGAGAGGAATTATCCGGTTCACGACTTAGAGTTATCGGTCGTGATATTCGCTCTGAAGCTATGGAGGCACTACTTGTATGGTGTGAAAGTTGATATCTACACCGATCATAAGAGCCTGAAGTACTTGTTAGATCAGAAGGATTTGAACATGAGGCAGCGGAGGTGGATGGAGTTCTTGGGGGACTACACCTTTGAGATACATTATGTACCTGGGAAAGAAAATGCAGTGGCGGATGCATGGAGCCGTAGGGCTCCTGCACAGGGCAGTTGGTTGTCGGTACATGATGAGAGCTTGGTCCGTGATTTGGAGGCATTAGAGATCTCCTACATTGATAAATGATCTACTGCCAATGCGATATTGTGTTGGACAGAGTTGCAGTATGACTTGCCTGATGGAGTTCAACGGGCTTTGGTTCAGGATAGCAGCATGAAGTGGATCTTAGATGAATCTTTGGATGGGTCAAATTCCTAGTTTGCTGTTGAGGATGGAATGCTAAGGAAGGACGGCTGTCTATACATCCCTAGTGCGGATAATATTCGGGAGGAGTTGATATACGAGTCTCATCATACCAAGTACTCAATCCACCAGGGAAGCACGAAGATGTATAGCAACATGAAGAAGGATGTAGCACTTTATGTGGTCAAGGGCCAAACTTGTGCCTTGGGGAAGGCGGAGTGCCAGAAGCCCGGAGGTTTCCTAAAGTCCTTGCCTATCCCTAAATGGAAATTCGACGACATTTCTATGAATTTTGTGCATGGTTTGCCAAAGTCGTAGAGGGGAAATGATGTCATGTGGGTCGTAGATAGGTTGACAAAAGTGTCGCATTTCATCCCGAATAGGAAGGAAGAGCCGGTGGAAAAGTTAGCCAAACTCTATGTGGATAATATCGTGCGGTTGCATTGTGTGCCCCGCAGTATTGTTAGTGACCGAGATGGATGCTTCACGTTGAAGGACTGGAGGCTGGTGCATAGTTTGTTGGGAACTAAGCTGAGTTTCAGCACAGCCTTCCATCCACAGATGGATGGTCAGACGGAGAGGGTCAACAGGACGATGGATGACATGCTTTGCATGTGCGTCCTAGATTTCGGAAAGCATTGGGAGGATCACCTGTACATGGTGGAGTTTACGTATAACAACAGCTTTCAAGCGAGTATTGGAATGGCATCTTTAGAGGCCTTGTATGGGAGGAAGTGTCGTACACCGTTGTCTTGGTTGGAGACAGGCGTGTCGAAGTTCTACAAACGTCAAGCAGTGGAAGATGCCACTTCAATGGTACGTATAATTCAGGAAAGGTTGAAGATCGCTCAGGACAGGCAAGCAAAGTACTATAACGCCAAGCATAGGAACGTGGAGTTCGGTGTTGGCGACTGGGTGTATTTAAAAATCAAGCCGTTCAAGGGTGTTTCGCGGGTTCGATATTTGAAGTAGCTGAGTCCGAGATACCTTGGACCATTTGAAATCCTGGAGCATGTTGGTGAAGCAGCGTATAGATTGAAGCTGTCAGTGGAATTGAGTGGGCTACACGATGTGTTCCACGTATCAGTGTTGCGTAAGGCGGTGCAAGAACCTTCGTAGATAGTTGCGGTCGATCAAGTGTCGGTTGATTATGAGTTGACGACAAAGTTCAAGCCTATACGTATGGAAGACATTGAAGTCAAATGACTCCGCAACAAGGAAATCTGAATGGTTAAGGTCCGTTGGGATAACTGCGGACGTGAGGAGCTTTCATGGGAGAGAGAGAAAACTATGTTGGAGGAATAACCCGAGTTATTCCACTCAGGTAACATTTAGTTTTGTTTACCTTTACTTAATTTCGGGACGAAATTCCTTAAGGGGGGAGATTTGTAATGCCCCGAAAATAATTTTTGAGCTGATCGCGTCCAAAAGAAATTTTGGTTCATGTATAGGGGTACACAGCCTAGGACACGGGCGTGTCCAAGGCCGTGTCTTTCTTTGTGTTCGGCCATCTGTGTCTAGAGAAGAACACGGCAGGAAACATGGGTTGTGCACAGTTTTGACACGGGCGTGTCAGGAGTGACACGGGCGTGTTCACACTCGTTCCCCCACCCGTGTTCAGGAGGGTATTGTCGGTTGGCGTGGCGGTTATATGTGACACGCCCCCGGTCACGGGCATGTCGAGGACCCGACACGGGCGTGTCAAGTTGAGACACGGGCGTGTCTTGGCCGGGTGGTTTTCTGCGTTTGACGATCGTTCCTGGATCCAGGCACACGGCTTGGGACACGGCCGTGTGCAAGGCCGTGTTCGGCCCAGGTTTGAGGATTTTTAAGCGGATCGAGCCGTTCGATTTCTTTAATTAAGATCTGACAGCCCAGATGAGTCCCTACTCTGTTAAGGTCGGAAATAGAGGATTAATTCCTCATTTCTCTCTTAAGCACTCTCTTTAAAGGAGTTAGAGAGAGGAGTAAGAAGGAGGAGGATTCCGGCCGCCGGCGAAGCATCAGAGCGCCGTTTAGAGAACCGAGAGCGGATCCGTAGAGGAAATTCCGTTGCGAAGACTTCTATCTGGATAGTTTTCCATGGCACAATAGCGTACTACAAGGGTAACGATTCTCTACTTGAGCATGTGAAGCTCTCTCCCTTTTTCATAGGGAAACCCGCTCCCGCGAGTGTGCAGCGAGTGTGCAGTGTTCTCTGGGGTTGACGTGAATAGTCCCCCTTATGTTGCATATAGAGTCCGGAATCGAAGTACGGACATAGGCATTGTGTGTGAAGCCTACCCGGACATGTTGGTCTGGATCGGTGATGTTGCATTTGTTATGGTTTGCTGGAGAAGACTCCGTTCTTTGGGTTTTCGGGTTTCTACGCGGTAGATTGCAGCAGGGATCCGTGGGGATTAAATCCAAGGCGCACCAGGAAAACTGAGCAGAATCGTTGTTCTGCTAACTTGGCGATCAAGGAACCGGCCTTGAACATAACTGGGTTATGTGAATGTTTTTAATAGCAGGATCCGAGAGAAGCTTGGCTCGTGCGTATGTCTTAAGGTGAACTACGCGGTGTGAGTAATGGGCAAGTGGAATCGGACCTGGGCTATGTGGTTCGGTGCGAGAGACCCGAAATGGGGACTGGCCATTGGCATAGTCGGGAGCCTTAGATGGTGGTCAGAAAGGATAACATGCTCACGAGGTTGCCATCCTGGGGGTGGTGGTGAAGACGCTGAAGTGTCAGGATTCACCTTTAATGTGCCCTGAGTGCACGAGGTGTCTGGCCGTGCAATCCTACACCTGTGGCGTAGTATGTTTGTTCTATATTGTTTAGCTGGACTAATGAATTGCAGGGAAGGAGCACCGCCATCCCGATTTAGGGGCGGGGTCGTTATAATTTGGTCGGCTTTGCCTGACCGTTGCTTTGTTTGCCACTGTGCGGTGGAATGTTGCTTGCACGTGCTGCGGAGCCGAGTACCAAATAGCGGGTTGGTGCCCATGTTGCTGTGCTGGCCCTAGAAGGCCAAAGCGAATAGTTGTTCTTTATTTTTTCATGTGTGGCCGGCCTGCGAGCCGATGTAGGGAAAACATTTTATTGCCAAGTGAACTCTTGTAAGGCCATAAGGCCAAGTGTCTTTCAGTGTATTTGTATTTCATTCCAGTTGTAGTGGTTGTGGACATTCATGATTATTGGATTCCTATTATGTGTCCTTTCAACTGTTTAAAAGCTTCCGCTAGAATGCTCTGTGTTAGGACGAGTAGTCTTAATTGGATATTTTGGTTATTCATACGTAACCCTTCCGACTGTCCGTGGTATATAGCGTCGGGTTCCAGCTGGACTTTCTACTATATGTCATATGACGGATGGGGGTGTTACATATGATGCCCTCTTAGAAGCTCTAAAGAATTCAAAGAAGCATGTCAAGAGGCAAGCTGAGGAAATTATCTCCCTTCAGCTGGCAAAATCTGAAAACCTTGAGTCTGCTACCCAACTAGCTCAAATGAGTAGGGAAATTAGCACGCTAAAATGGATAACAATTATCCAAGTCAGCACCGTCAGCTAGAAGATCAAGATCATCAAGGATCTTGAAGAGAAGCTCCTCAAAGATAACAAGCTAATGGCTCAGTTCTCAAACCACAGTCTATGCTTCCCATCATTGACTACTTCTCCTCTCAAAAAAATAGAAGGGAATTGGGGTTCAAAAGAAAGACGGTAGTAGTAGCTAGTTATAGAAACAAAGGAAAGGCAGTTGTGCCTCAAACGACCTTTAAAATGGTATTACTTCCTTCTAATATGTATGACCATGATAACATATATTGTTAATAAAAGAATGGAAGTTCCTCTAGTAAGGTCAAAAGTGTACCTTACATTGGGAGGAGAAACAACATAAGGTTGAGTGCTTTAAAAGCTCCTCATGAAGAAATTCAAATGGGTAATTATAAACCATTTGTTTTTGGTACTTCAGCCCCTACACTCAAAGGTAAGGGTCTTGCATCTTCCTAAGCCACTAAAATTAACAAGCAGGGTGTTAGCAAAATAATTACCACTCTCACAAGGCAATATCAGATTTCATTAACATAATGTCAGCTACCAAGCTGACATCTGTTGCTATCAAGCTGATATCATCGAGTAACACAAGTTATTGTCGAGCACACAACCAAGTTCTTGCTGAGAGGAATGGGAAAAATATGGCAGACTTCTCTACTGAATATGAACATTCAGATGCACCATCATCTTCCAGGAAGAAAAGGTATAAAATTTTTTAGTGATGTTGTTGTGGTAAAGTTGATCACTTTGTCATTGAATATTGGAAAATTCCTTATGTGCCTAATACAAAGAGGAGCTTTATTGCAAGGGTAAATCCAGCAAAAATATTACTTTAATGCTAACAAGAACCTAGGACCCAACATTTTTTGGGCTCCTAAGGAAAAAATGAACTTTATCTTGCAGGATATTTCAAGTACCAACCTGAAGCAAATTTGTTACTTGGACATTGGGTGTTCCAAGTAAATGACTGGGACAAGGACTCTTCTAAATGATTACATTCTTGTAAGGAATGGACCAAAGGTCATTTTTGGACGCTCTGAGAGGGGATTCTGTCACAACCCGCATTTTCTCTACGATTTCACTGCATCAGAGCAAGAGAAAATACGTGTCGTGATGCCACGTCGTGTAGGGGATAACTGTACACGCTCAGGCAAAACTCCAGACTTTAGATTTTAAGGAAAAATCGTTGATTAATATGAACGAAAACCAGTTATGTTAAATGGTCGTATCCCTCGGCACGGTGGATCAGCTAGTACACAATTAAAAGTATATTTAGGTTCAATTAAGTTGACACCCTAAATGAGCATAAGTGTTCCCGAGGGACGACTCGCGGTATGCATGACTCTAAAGTGAATATAGTATATATGAAAGATAGTCTTTTATGCTAAGGAAAAATAGTGTCTTGGTTTTATAAATATGTTATCCATGAGACACATATAGTAATGCTTTTAGGGTTTAAAATATCTAACATGCAACCTAGCATAAATCCTTCCTAGAAGCAAGTAAACAACCACAAATAGGCAAAAATAGCAGTTTAAGTTCATACCCAGCATCGCAAGAAGCCACCAGTGGGTGTCAACAACCTGACACGAACCCACAGGTGAGTATGTATGTCCATACAGAAAGGTAAATAACTACCTCACAAAATCGAGGATCAGCTATCTCAGCTACCCAAAAGGCCACCAACAAGCCCCTCCAAAGAACTAGCCGCTGAACTGGCTACAACCTGGACCTGAGGCATTCAAGAAAAGAACACCTCAGTAAGAAAATAATCAAAAAGGTAAATAGAGCATTAGATTTATGAGCAAATAAAAAAAAGGGTCTACCAACCCGGCATCAAACTGCTATAAGCAAAAGAAAGGGCATGACAGTAAGAAAAGAGCACTGTCTAAAGCACAGCAAAGCACACCAAGTGCGAGCAATAAAAGCAATATGCCCTACAAGAGAGTCTGCAACAGCAACAAGACATATACATATATGCCAAAAGAAAAAGAAAAAATAAACAGGAAAGGGACTAACAGTCCTAACACGTGGGTAAATGGCAATGGTCAAAACATGGATCTGAATATATAACCAAAACCAGATCCAAAAAGGTCTAAGGGGTCAAACTGTAGCAGCACTAGGGTCCCACACATGCCAACCCAAACCGGGGCAAAAGGCAGTGGCCACAGCTCTCCACATAAAACCACCCCTCCAGAGGCCACCAAAACTCCACCACCTGCCACAACCCAAGAGTTGGCATGCAAAAATTAGCCAAACACCCAATACCCCCCCCCCCCCAGGGAATAGGAAAAAAGTCACACTAACAATCCTAAGGAAACACACGAACCCAAGAGAGAAACGTCGAGCCCACTCGACGCGGCGTTGAGTAAGCTCCACTCACTTGATGCCAAAATACTTAGCCGTAAATCCTACGTTGGATGACGGCGTTGAGTGAACTCGGCTCACTCGACGCTGTCAACGCTTTCCACTTAGGCTAACCGTAAATTTTAGTTAAAACCGCAGCATAAACTCTCTCAACGCGCGAAAATAGAGAGTTGGAAATTTAATCCCAACCCTCCCTTCCATCCTAACTACTTGGGGCTATCGCAACTAAACTTAAACTGCAACTAAGCGCAGCCTTACCCTAACTCTAGCTACCCACTAGACACCAAACCCAGACAAAATAATAAAAAGAAAGAGAATAGCCAAAAGTCCTACAAAACCTAAATCGAACATGGCTGGAATTAAAGAACAAAAATACAGCAAGGAAATTAGGTAAAAAAGGGTCAAATTGGCAAGGGCAAGGAGCCACTTGCCTTACTATCAAGATGCAGCGATTGCAACACGAAACAGGCCATGGCGGCAAGATCGGCCACCTACAGTCAAAAACAATGATTTAGAGAAAAAAAAAAGAATCCAAAGGAAGTTTAACTCCTTGAATCAACCCTAAACCAAGAATGACTTACAGGAAAGGGAAGATCTAGACGAGAGCAAGCCAAATCCGCTATCGCACTAGAAAAACGAGCTCGCTCCTGCAAACACCGGACAAAACCACCGCCTCCTCTCAAAAACCTTCAGCTGGAAACTCTCCAGGCTCAGGAACGACAAAATGAGAAGGAAAAACGGTTCACGGCAACAAAAGATGCTCTTAGGAGAAAAAGTACGGAACACGCCCCAGACACGCCCGTGACACGGCCCGACACGCCCGTGTTACGGGGCGTGTACTCACACATCTACCCACCAACCCACTCGACGAACGTCTATCTCCGCTCGACGAAACACGGGACACGCCCTGTGACACGCCTGCGTCATAAGCCGTGTACCAACTCAAACACCGCTCGACGATCATGGAGCGCCGATCATCGAACAGAGAGACACGCCCCATATCACGCCCGTGTCCGATACGACATGCCCGTGACATGGTCGTGTTCTCACTAAAACACCGCCTGATGACCATCGAGCGCAGCTTGACAAGCTGAAGGGGGACACGCCCTGTGACACGCCCGTATCACAGGACGTGTTCCTACCAAAAAAAACCCGTCGACCACACAAAGGAGAGCTCTTCCCGAGCACGACACGCCCTGGGTCATGCCCGTGACCCAGGCCGTGTCACCCAAACTTACACAAAAAAAACTGCTAACTCCTTAGCAAAACAAAAAGACAAGGCACCATCCTAACAAGCTCGGCCACACCAGTCCACGCACATCACAACAACATTACAGCTAACAAAACAAACGTCGAAATGACGCGGAAGCAAACGATCCCGGACTTCGACCAAAACTTGCACCGTAGCTAAACACCGAAGCTACGAAAACAACGGTGAGGTCGAAAACAACATCCGACGATCGCACACTCGGGCTAACACCTCCCGAAGCCAAAACACAAGCATTTCCCTATGAGGCCAAACCGAGTCACCAAAACAGACTCCGGCTAGCTGGGGAAACTTGCCAACAGGCTACAACCAGGCTATACAAGGAACCTAAAGAGCTAAGACCACGCTCTACAATGGTGAAGGGCCGAAAATGCGTCATCGTAACGCCAATCACAGATCAAACAAAACACAGAAAAACCGGGGGCGTTACAGCCACTCCCCCTAAAAGAAAGTTTCTCCTCGAAACTTTACTCACAACACTCCTATAAAGAAAGAGAGAGAAAGAGCCAAGAAAGGGCTAAATATATATAAATAAAACAGAACATACCAGACATAAGATCAGGGAAACATATGAGTGTGAGCCTCCCTCATAGCCGACTCCAATTCCCAAGTCGCGCTTTCTACATCCTGATTCCTCCATAAAACTTTAACCATAGGAATAGTCTTCTTCCGCAACGCATGAACCTGAGAATCCAGAATGCGGACAGGCACCTCCACGTAAGAAAGATTCGGCTCCAACTGAGGCACAGAATCCAAAACCTGCCTGCCATTCAGCACACATTTCCATAGCTGACTGACATGGAAGACATCATGCACACCAGGGAAATTTGCGGGCCAAGCTAGCCTATAAGCTGATAATCCAATCCGCTCAACAATTAGAAATTGCCCCACGTACCTCGGGTCCAACTTCATGTTCTTGCCAAACCGCTTGACTCCGATCAACGGGGAGACCTTTAAGAACACTGAGTCCCCCACCACAAATTCCAAGTCCGATCTACGCCGATTGGAGTTCTTCTTATATCTCTCCTGGGCTAACCGAAGATTTTCCCGAATAAGCTTCACAGCGGTTTCCATCTACTCGAGTGCTTCTGGACCCAACAAAGGTCTCTCGCCAACCTCAGCCCAAAACAAGGGAGTCCTGCAGCGCCTCCCATACAAAGCTTCAAAAGGAGCCATTTGAAAGCTTTCTTGATAACTGTTGTTATACGCAAATTCCATAAGCCGCAAGCGCTCATCCCACGCTCGTCCGTGGTCCAGAATATAGCATCGGATCATATCTTCCACAAGATGATTTACTCTCTCCGTCTGACCATTGGTCTGCGGATGATAAGCCGTGGAATATCTCAAATCTGTACCCAACCCCTCTTGAAGGCTCTTCCAAAAACGAGACGTGAACC
This sequence comes from Platanthera guangdongensis, assembly GCA_039583875.1. NCBI lineage: Eukaryota > Viridiplantae > Streptophyta > Magnoliopsida > Asparagales > Orchidaceae > Platanthera > Platanthera guangdongensis. The sequence goes on along the minus strand of CM077150.1, from coordinate 131,346,066 downwards.
TGGAGTCTCGATCTGATATGATACTCATGGGTACACCATACAATCTGATAACCTCATCCAAATACAGCTCGGCTATCTTCCTCATCGGATAAGCGATCTTAAATGGTACGAAGTGAGCACACTTCGTCAATCTGTCTACGATCACCCAAACTGAATCATGTCCCTTAGGAGATCTTAGTAAGCCTGTAATGAAATCCATCGAGATACTCTCCCACTTCCACGTCGGAATCTCCAAGGGAGTCAGCTTGCCACCAGGCCTCCCATGGTCGGCTTTCACACGCCTGCAAGTGTAACAATCAGAAACAAATCTGGCTATGTCCATCTTCATCCCACACAACCAGGCAATCTGCTTTAAATCATGATACATCTTGGTAGACCCTGGATGGTAGGCAATACTAGATCCGTGGGCTTCTCTGCACACCCTGTCCCGGATATCTCCAACTGCGGGGATGCAAAACCTGCCCCGATACTTCAAGGTACCCGCATCATCTATAGAGAAATCTGGCAATTCACCTTTTTCAGCTCGAAGATACAAATACAGAAGATCGGGATCATCCTTCTGATGCAGTCTCGTAAGCACAATCCACGAAGGTTCTGCCACTGCCAAACTACTCTGCGAATCACAGCTTCCCACAGAAATGTCCATCAAAATGAACTCTTCCATTAGACGCTCGGCGGAGAGATTGAAAATCTTCCCTGACTTCTGACTCAGGGCATCGGCCACCACATTAGCCTTGCCCGGATGGTACTGGATTTCAACATCATAGTCGGCCACGTACTCCAACCATCGCCGCTGGCGCAGATTCAATTCTTTCTAGGTGAATACATACTTTAAACTCTTATGATCCGTGAAAATCTTGCACTGCGCGCCATATAGCAAATGCCTCCACAATTTCAGCGCATAGATCAAAGCTGCAAACTCCAGGTCATGCATAGGGTAATTCCTCTCGTGAGTCTTTAGCTGCCTCGACCCATACGCAGTCACCTTCCTGCCATGCATCAAAATGCAGTCCAGTCTGACATGCGACGCATCCATATATATATCATACTCACTATCTTCAGTAGGCAAAGACAAAATTGGAGCTAAACATAACCTTCTTTTTAGTTCCTCAAAATCCTCCTCACACTTGCCGTCCCATACGAAGGCTACATTCTTCTGCATCAACTTGGTCAACGACGCAGAGAAGGTAGAGAATCCCACTATAAATCTTCTATAATATCCAGCCAAGCCCAAGAAGCTTCTGATCTCTTTGGGAGTAACAGGCCTCGCCCATTCCATAACAGCAGCGATCTTTTCTGGGTCCACCGATATTCCCTCCTTATTAACCATGTGGCCTAGAAAAGAAACTTGAGGCAACCAAAATTCGCATTTGCTCAGCTTGGCGTATAGCTTATGGTCTCTCAGAGTCACCAAGACCAGACACAAATGTCGATCATGCTCCTCCGCATCTTTAGAGTACACCAAAATATCGTCTATAAAGACAATCACAAACTTATCTAGAAATTCCTTGAAAACTCTGTTCATCAGATCCATAAAAGCTGAGGGCGCATTAGTCAAACCAAATGACATAACCAAAAACTCAAAATGCCCATGACGAGAGCGGAACGCCGTCCGCGGAACATCTGACTCCCGAATCCTCAACTGGTGATAGCCCGAACGAAGATCAATCTTGGAAAACACGGCACTACCACGCAGTTGGTCAAACAAATCGTCAATCCGAGGCAGAGGGTACCTGTTCTTAATAGTAACCTTGTTTAGCTCTCTATAGTCGATGCATAGCCTCATTGATGCATCTTTCTTTTTAACGAATAGCACTGGTACACCACAAGGCGAAGAACTCGGCCTTATGAAACCTTTTGCCAACATCTCATCCAGCTGGATTCACAACTCTTCCAGCTCTCGCGGGGCCATCCGGTACGGTGCCTCTGCAATAGGACGCGTGCCTGGCTCCAAATCTATAACAAACTCGACATCTCGATCGGGTGGAAGACCGGGAAGATCGTCAGGAAACACATCAGAGAAGTCACATACCACAGGAATCTCTTCCAAACGCGGCACACTAACAACTGTCTCTACCAGAGAGACCACACAGGCAAAAATGCTAGAATCAAGCAACTTCCGAGCACCCACCGCAGAAATGACTGGAGACACATGGAGAGAATACCCATAAACGCTCCCTGGCTGACCGTTGTCTTTGACGAAGTCCAAGCTCTTACCCTTGCACTGGATAACTGCATCGTACCTTGACAACCAGTCCATGCCCAAGATAACATTGAAGTCCTCCAGGTCAATCACCTTTAGATCTGCCTTGGCTAGAAAATCCCCCAACAAAATTGGACAATCAAGGACACCCAGGTCTGTAACCACAGAGTCACCGGAGGGGAACTTAACGCAGAAGGCATCACCAACACGATCTAGGCCCAAACTGAACCGCTCCATGAAGGCTCTAGCCACAAACGAGTGGGTAGCGCCTGAATCGAAGAGAATGTGCTGTAACGCCCCGAAACTCAAAGGAGCAACGGGGGACGTTCTGAGCCAGTTTTGGGTTCTGGCATGAGGCACACGGCCTGGGACACGGGCGTGTCCCAGGGCGTGTCAAGCTTGTGTCGACACTTAGCCGGCGAAGTCGACATTTTGCTTTCGACATTGTGTCGAGACTGGGCACACGGCCTGCGACACGGTCGTGTCGCAGGGCGTGTCGACCCTTGTCGACACTCAGCCCGTGGAGTCGACACTCCGCGCTCGACGAAGTGTCGAGACATGGCACACGGCCTGCGACACGGGCGTGTCGCAGGGCGTGTCGACCCGTGTCGACACTTGTCACGGGGAGTCGACGAACTTTGCTCGACGATGTGTCGAGACAAAGCACACGCCCTAGGACACGGGCGTGTCCGAGGCCGTATCGTCGGGTCGACGATCTTCGCTCGACGAAGTGTTGAGTGTCGAGACCATGTACACGGCCTGGAGCCCAGGCATATTGAAGTAGACACGGGAAAGGACACGGGCGTGTCCTAGAACCCGTGCAGTGCTCGGGTTGTTTTCGGAGAAAATCAATGGGGGTACACGGCCGGCCACACGGCCGTGTCAGGTGGAACATGGGCATGTCAGGTCGAACACAGGCGTGTTAGATGACCGTGTATTATTCCAGGTGAGTCGATTTTGACGGCGAATGAGGCACACGGCCCTGTACACGGGCGTGTGCCAGGGCGTGTGCGGTCCATATTGGGCATTTCAGTCCTGAATCAAAGCCGTTCGTTTCTTTAATTGATGATCCAACGGCTGGGGGTTATTCCTGAAGGGATATACCCAGGATTGGGCCTTAGAAACCCTCACTTTTCATGAGTGGTTGTCTTTATAAATCTTAGAAAGAGAGGAGAGCCAAGGAAGGAAGAAGAAGCTAGATCCGGCCATTGGAGGAGCTTCGAAGCTCCAAATCGCGAGCCGACTCCGGATCCACGAAGGCAAAGCTAGTGCGGTGCTTTTCATCCGCTTACTTTTCCATTGCGCCAAAGAGGAACGCTAGGGTAACGATTCTCTTCTTGAACATGTGTAGCTCTCCTTCTTTGCATAGGAAGCCCGCTCTCGCGAGTTTGCGGTGAGTTGGAGATGTTCCTTCGGGTAGATATGTGAAGTTCCTGTTGTTTAGAGTCCGTAAGCGAGAACGGACATAGGCATGATGTGTGAAGCCTACCCGGACATGTTGGTCTGGATCGGTGATGTTGCATTGCATAAATGCCGGAGAAGACTCCGCGCGATTGGTTGTTTTTCGGGTTTTCTACGTGATAGATTGCAACAGGGAGCCTTGGGGATTAACCCAAAGGTGCACCTAGAAAACTGGTCGGATGCGTGATCTTGCCAACTTGTGGGCCTAGGAGCCAACTAGTACATAACTGGCTTATGTAACATTGTACGTTCGATTCACGGGCTTCGGGGAAACTTAACTCGTGCCGATGATATTTAAGTGTCGTGGCAAGTGAGCAACGGGTTGAGTGGGAACCGTTCCTGCTTTATGCCGAGGGCATAGAGGTCGGGTCTTTCTGTCGATGACATTAAAGTGTCGTGACATAGGCTGTTGATGACATTAAAGTGTCGTAACGTCTACCTAAAAGACCATTTTTGCTCACGGGATATTGTCGTCCTGGAGATGGTGGTTAGTTAGCGGCTTAGACTGCGATAACCGAGAATGTGCCCTGAGAGCACGGGGCATGTGGCCATGCGTGCCAATGCCTGTGATGCAATGAGTTGATATATTGCTCGCTTATGCTAATGAAATGCAGGGAAGGAGCATCGCTGCCCAGAGCTGGGGGCGGGATCGTTATAATTTGGTCAGCATTGCTGACCGTTGCCTTGTTTTGCCACCGTGCGGTGGTTTTGTTGCTTGCAGGCGCTGCTGGACCAAGCGGTCAATAGCGGGCGAAAGCCCAAATTGCGAAGCCGGCCCTCGAAGGCCTAATTGGAGTGTTTACTGTTTTTATTCATGTATGACTGGCCTGCGTGCCGAGGTTTGTAAAACATGTATTATGAAGTGAACAATTTTGTAAGGCCTTAAGGCTTGTACCGGTGTATGTATAACATTCCTATTTGATATTAGTGGACATTCATACTTTAGTGTTGGGTTCTTTATTGCAACATTTATAAATTGCTTCTGCTAGAATGCCCTGTGTAGGACGTTATGATTGGTTGGATGGTCACCATGAGTAACCACCCGGTATGTCTGTGGTATATGGCGTCGGGCCCTGGCCGGACCTACTGTTATATGCTATGCGACGGATAGGGGGTGTTACAATTTGTTATCAGACTACTGGTTTTGGTCGGGCTTAACATTAATTCGTGGGCGAATTCTTTTTAAGGGGTGGTGAGCACATTGTGTGCGTCATTGTTATAACAGTAAAAGAACCCATGAATGTCCACTTAGGAATGAAAATACATGTGTTTGAGGAACCTGCGTGTTCCTATAATTGTTTTTTGCAATTTTATTTGGTCGCTTAACGGTGTTTTGTACCACTATAGGTGACCAGAAGTGGTGTTGGGCCATCGGAACGTCGAGTTTCTGAGGCTAGCAGTGCACCAGATGTTGCTCCTACAACACCTCTATCGGCTGTGAACATACGATTGGTGGCTGAAGCAGTGTTGGCCGTGATTAATGCGCATCCTGTAAGGCAAACGCAACAGCCCGCTCCTGCGATGGAGCAGGTACCGCTGCAAGAGGCTGAGCCGCGGAGAGTGGAACAAGTGGTAGTGGAACCGTTGGTGCCAAGGAGGGCAACCGAGAGGCAGCTTAAGCATGTAATGAGCTTTAACCCTCCGGTATTATCGGGGTTGGGAACCCCATCTCAAGCTGAAGACTGGCTCTCCAGGGTGAAGAGAGTCATGACATCAACGGAGACGGAGGAGTGGCAAATGACCACCATCGCTACGTTCCTTCTGGATGGTGAAGCGAGAATGTGGTGGGAAGGATTGTAGCTGCACCTATTGAGAGGTAGGCAACTTGTTGATGTCTCTATGGAGGAGTTCTCAAGATTGTTCTTGGCTAGATACCTCCCTTCGGCGCAGAGGATAGCGTTGGAGAATGAGTTCCTGAAGTTGGTACAAGGATACAGTACCGTGGATGAATATCTCCACGAGTTTACTCGTTTGAGTCATTATGCTAGCTCCACCATCGCGGATGCGGAGCACAAGACGAATCGATTCTATGAATGCTTGAGAGATGAGTTGAGATTACTACTCTCGGGGCCGATGACGCAGGGTTTCTTGACCTTGGTCAACACGGCCCGGTCCTTGGAGAAGGACATGAAGAATGTGCAGGCAAAGAAAAGCTTGGGCGAGAAGAGGTCGGAGTTCAGAGGGCCGAACACCTCAAAATCTGTGTTCCGAAAGTGGAACAAGAAAGCTAAGACTTCGGGTCTAGCCCTCTCTGCTGGTGCTTCTGGGGCGACTACGGGTCGGACCCCGGGCGCATGTTACAACGGTGGGAAGTTGGGGCATTATGCCCGTGAGTGCCGGAGCGGACGTCCCAAGTCCGAAAGGAGGCCGAGAGCGACTTATGAAGAGAAGGGCAAGGCGGTGGAGTTGATCGCGTCCCACTATGCTCTGGCCCAACCAAGGGTGTATAATCTTGGCCAACAGGAGGCCATCAAACAGGCTGATGTGGTGATAGGTACGGTTTAATTTATATCAAATCAATTTCTTTAAATACTTGTTATGCAAATGTTACCTTACCACTGCTTGTTTAGGATTTGTTTTGATTTGTGAAAATCCGGCAAGAGCACTCTTCGATACGGGAGCTTCACACTCCTTCTTGTCCGAGGGATTTATATCACGCATCGGAGTCCCTTCTTCGATGGCGAAGGATAAGCTGGATGTGTTGTTGCCCAATGGGTGTTCGATGCGCACGGATAGGATCTGCGATGTTAAGATTCGTATTGGAAATCAGGAGTTCGATCTGCAGGCATCGTTACTTCCGTTGGTGGAGTACGACGTCATATTTGGCATGGACTGGCTCTCAGAGCAGCAGGCCCATATAGATTGCGGTAGCAAGGAAGTCAAGCTGGGAGCAAGTCGTGAAACGACTTTTACGGGCTTAAAGGGGTCGAGCAAGACGTTGATGTCTGCTCTTCAGGTGGTGAAGGCGGTTCGTGCCGGTGCAGAACTGTTTTTTACGCTAGTGGAGGTTGCAAAGCCGAAGCCCGCGTTGGATTGTATTTCAGTGGTATCAGAATACCCTGATGTGTTCCCCGCAGATCTTCCTGGAGCCCCGCCTCAACGGGAGATAGATTTTATGATTGAGATAGTGCCAGGTGCAAAGCCTGTGTCACGATCTCCTTATCAGCTAGCGCCTAAGGAAATGGCGGAGCTGAAAGTTCAACTACAAGAGTTGTTGGAGCAAGGGTATGTGCGCCCGAGTTCTTCGCCTTGGAGCGCACCGGTACTCTTTGTTAAGAAGAAGGACGGAAGCTTGAGGCTATGTATTGATTATCGGGAGCTCAACAAGCCGACGGAGAAGAACAAGTACCCGATCCCCCGGATTGATGATCTTTTTGATCAGTTGGTAGGGTCGACGGTGTACTCGAAGTTGGATCTCAAGGCTGGGTACTATCAGCTGCGAATAAGGGAGAGTGATATCCCGAAGACAGCGTTCAGTACGAGATATGGGCATTATGTGTTTACGGTCATACCGTTTGGGCTGACTAATGCGCCGTCAGTGTTCATGGATTTGATTAACAGGACTTTTAGGGAGTACTTGGACCATTTTGTGATCGTCTTCATCGACGATATTTTGGTGTACTTGCAAAGTGAGGAAGATCACTTCAAGCATCTTCATTTGGTTTTGGAGGCTCTAAGGAGGAATCAACTGTATGCCAAGTTCTCGAAGTGCGAGTTTTGGTTATCCTCAGTGGCGTTCCTCGGTCATATAGTGAGTGGAGAGGGTATTGCTGTGGATCCGACGATGATTGTTGCGATACGGGAGTGGCCTGAGCTTGCTACGGTAGCGGAAGTCCAGAGCTTTTTGGGGCTTACCGGCTATTATAGGCGCTTTGTAGAGAACTTCTCGCGGATAGCGTTACCTCTCACTGCTTTGACGAGGAAGGAGCATAAGTTCGTTTGGACGCCGGAGTACGCGCGAGCTTTTGAGGAGTTGAAGTGTCGGTTGACCACGGCGCCTGTATTGAGTTCGCCATGTGGGACCGAAGGCTATGAGATTTACAGTGATGCTTCGGGCAGCGGTTTGGGTTGTGTGCTACTGCAACACAGAAGTGTAATAACTTATGGCTCGAGACAGCTGAAAGTGCATGAAAGGAACTATCCGGTCCATGACTTGGAGTTAGCGGCCGTGATTTTTTCCTTGAAGCTGTGGAGACACTATTTGTATGGTGTGAAGATTGATATCTACACCGATCATAAGAGACTGAAATATCTGATTGATCAGAAGGATCTGAATATGCGGCAGTGTAGATGGATGGAGTTCCTGGGGGACTATACATTCAAGATCCACTACGTGCCTGGTAAAGGGAATGCGGTTGCGGACGCGTTGAGTCGCCGAGCCCCAGCTCAAGCCAATTGGCTATCGGTGCATGATGAGCGGTTGGTGCGGGAGTTGGAGGCGTTGGAGATTGTTTGTGTGGATAGGCAATCAAGTGCTGAAGCAGCTTTGAATTGGACTGAAGTCCAATATGACCTGACTGATCGTATTCGGCAGGCTTTGGATATGGATACTCATATGAAGCAGTTCATGGTAGAGGCTCTGGATGGGTCAAATTCCCAATTCGTCGTGGAGGACAGATTACTTTGGAAAGACGGTCATCTGTGCGTCCCAAGTGTGGGTAATTTGAGGGTGGAGTTGTTGTACGAGGCACACCATACCAAGTACTCGATTCACCCGGGGAGCACGAAGATGTACTGTGATGTGAAGAAACTGTTTTGGTGGCCGGGTTTGAAGAAGGATGTGGCGCTATATGTAGCGAAGTGCCAAACTTGCGCCTTGGTGAAGGCGGAGTGCCAAAAGCCGGGAGGATTTCTTAAGTCCTTGCCTATTCCGGAGTGGAAATTCGACGACATCTCTATGGACTTTGTGCACTATTTTCCAAGGTCACAAAAGGGGAACGACGCCATTTGGGTGGTTATTGATCGGCTAACGAAGGTGTCGCATTTTATTCCGCATAGGAAGGATGATCCAGTAGAGAAGTTGGCAAACCTTTATGTGGATAACATTGTACGGGTTCATGGTGTGCCCCGCAGCATCGTGAGTGACCGATATGGGCGGTTCACGTCCAATGATTGGAGGCTAGTGCAACAAATGTTGGGGACAAAGTTGAAATTCATCACAGCCTTCCATCTGCAAACGGATGGGTAGACTGAGAGGGTCAATAGATCTATGGAATACATGCTCTGCATGTGTGTCTTGGATTTTGGGAAGCAATGGGAAGACCACCTTTATTTGGTGGAGTTCGCATACAACAACAGCTACCAAGCGAGTATTCAAATGGTGCCCTTTGAGGCCCTATATGGTAGAAAATGTCGCACGCCATTGTCTTGGTTAGAAACGGGTGAGTCAAAGTTGTATAAGCGATCGGAAGTGGAGGATGCTACTTCTTTGGTGAGAACCATTCGGGAGAGGTTGCTTATCGCTCAGGACCGACAAGCGAAGTACTATAATGCCAAGCACAGGAACGTGGAGTTCGCTGTGGGCGACTATGTGTACTTAAAGATCAAGCCGTTCAAGGGTGTCTCGCGGGTGCGACGATTGAAAAAGCTAAGCCCGAGGTACCTTGGGCCGTTTGAGGTTCTGGAGCGAGTTGGTGAAGCGGCCTATCGGTTGAAGCTTTCAGTGGAGCTTGGTGGATTACACGATGTATTCCATATTTCGGTGCTTCGGAAGGCGGTGCAAGAGCCTACGCAAGTGATCGCGGTTGATCAAGTGCCGGTGGATAGTGGGCTAACGACAAAGGTCAAGCCCGTGCGGATTGAGGACTCGGAGGTCAAGCGGCTACGCAATAAGGAGATCAGGATGGTCAAAATCCGATGGGACAATTGCGGTCGTGAGGAGCTCTCTCGGGAGCGAGAGCAGACTATGCTTGACGAGTATCTGGAGTTGTTCCGCTCAGGTACAAATTTTGGTTTTGTACATGTCTTTTCTTTATATAATTTTGTGGACAAAATTCTATTAAGAGGGGGAGAGTTGTAATGCCCCGAAACTCAAAGGAGCAACGGGGGACGTTCGGAGCCAGTTTTGGGTTCTGGCAGGAGGCACACGGCCTGGGACACGGGCGTGTCCCAGGGCGTGTCAAGCTTGTGTTGACACTTAGCCGGCGAAGTCGACATTTTGCTCTCGACATTGTGTCGAGACTGGGCACACGACATGTAACACGGGCGTGTCGCAGGCCGTGTCGACACTCAGCCCGCGGAGTCGACACTTTGCGCTCGACGAAGTGTCGAGACATGGCACACGGCCTGCGACACGGGCGTGTTGCAGGGCATGTCGACCCGTGTCGACACTTGTCCCGGGGAGTCGACGAACTTTGCTCGACGATGTGTCGAGACAAAGCACACGGCCTACGACACGGGCGTGTCCGAGGACGTGTAGTCAGGTCGACGATCTTCGCTCGACGAAGTGTCGAGTGTCGAGACCGTGTACACGGCCTGGAGCCCAGGCGTGTTGAAGTAGACACGGGCAAGGACACGGGCGTGTCGTAGAACCCGTGCAGTGCTCGGGTTGTTTTCAGAGAAAATCGATGGGGGTACACGGCCGGCCACACGGCCGTGTCAGGTGGAACACGGCCGTGTCAGGTGGAACACGGGCGTGTCAGGTCGAACACGGGTGTGTTCGATGCCCGTGTGTTATTCCAGGCGAGTCGATTTTGACGGAGAATGAGGCACATGGCCCTGGACACGGGCGTGTGCCACGCCGTGTGCTGTCCAGATTGGGCATTTCAGTCCCGAATCAAAGTCGTTCGTTTCTTTAATTGATGATCCAACGGCTGGGGGTTGTTCCTGAAGGGATATACCCGGGATTGGGCCTTAGAAACCCTCACTTTTCATGAGTGGTTGTCTTCTAAATCTTAGAAAGAGAGGAGAGTCAAGGAAGGAAGAAGAAGCTAGATCCGGCCATTCAAGGAGCTTCGAAGCTCCAAATCGCGAGCTGACTCCGGATCCACGGAGGCAAAGCTAGTGCGGTGCTTTTCATCCGCTTACTTTTCCATGGCGCCAAAGAGGAACGCTAGGGTAACGATTCTCTTCTTGAGCATGTGTAGCTCTCCTTCTTTGCATAGGAAGCCCGCTCTCGTGAGTTTGCGGTGAGTTGGAGGCGTTCCTTCGGGTAGATATGTGAAGTCCCCGTTGTTTAGAGTCCGTAAGCGAGAACGGACATAAGCATGATGTGTGAAGCCTACCCGGACATGTTGGTCTGGATCGGTGATGTTCCATTGCATAAATGCCGGAGAAGACTCCGCGTTATTGGTTGTTTTTCGGGTTTTCTACGTGATAGATTGCAACAGGGAGCCTTGGGGATTAACCCAAAGGTGCACCCGGAAAACTGAGCGGATGCGTGATCTTGCCAACTTGTGGGCCTAGGAGCCAACTAGTACATAACTGGGTTATGTAACATTGTACGTTCGATTCACGGGCTTCGGGGAAACTTAACTCGTGCCGATGATATTTAAGTGTCGTGGCAAGTGAGCAACGGGTTTAGTGGGAACCGTTCCTGCTTTATGCCGAAGGCATAGAGGTCGGGTCTTTCTGTCAATGACATTAAAGTGTTGTGACATTGGTTGTTGATGACATTAAAGTGTCGTAACGTCTGCCTAAAAGACCATTTTTGCTCACGAGATATTGTCGTCCTGGAGATGGTGGTGAGTTAGCGGCTTAGACTGCGATCACCGAGAATGTGCCCTGAGAGCACGGGGCGTGTGGCCATGCGTGTCAACGCCTGTGATGCAATGAGTTGATATATTGCTCGCTTATGCTAATGAAATGCAGGGAAGGAGCATCGCTGCCCCGAGCTGGGGGTGGGATCGTTATAATTTGGTCAGCATTGCTGACCGTTGCCTTGTTTTGCCACCGTGCGGTGGTTTTGTTGCTTGCAGTTGCTGCTGGACGAAGCGGCCAATAGCGGGCGAAAGCCCAAATTGCGAAGCCGGCCCTCAAAGGCCTAATTGGAGTGTTTACTGTTTTTATTCATGTATGACCGGCCTGCGTGCCGAGGTTTGTAAAACATGTATTATGAAGTGAACAATTTTGTAAGGCCTTAAGGCTTGTACCGGTGTATGTATAACATTCCTATTTAGTATTAGTGGACATTCATGCTTTAGTGTTGGGTTCTTTATTGCAACATTTATAAACTGCTTACGCTAGAATGCTCTGTGTAGTACGTTATAATTGGTTGGATGGTCACCATGAGTAACCACCCGGTCTGTCTGTGGTATATGGCGTCGGGCCCCGGCCGGACCTACTGCTATATGCTATGCGACGGATAGGGGGTGTTACACGCGCGCCCAGTGGTTCTTTACCTTAAATTGTCCTACAAATAGCGCACGCATCTAAGGCAACAAATGCTAAAATGAAAACTACAACCAAAAAGGGAACATAACGAAACGACTGGGGAGGAGTCGAACCTGAGATAACCTGGGTCGAAGTCTGCGCTTCATCTGCCGAAAGCACATTCAGCTTCCCCTTTCCTTTATACATTTGCTGAGGCGGTGGCAAAGCCTGGAGGGGAACTGGCTGCAGAACAGGCTGGAACTGTGGGCACTTTGTCTTGAGATGACCCTTCTGCCCACACTGAAAACAGACTTTATCTTTTAGCCAGCAACGGGCAACATCATGCCCCTTCCTTCCACACAAGGCACATACCAAGTCTCCTCTGGGAGCACCCTGAATCGCGTGCACCTGTTCCTTCTTCTGCGCTCCCAACTTTTTGAAACACTTCTCAAAGGAGTGGCCTGGCCGGCCACAGAAACTACAAACCTCTTTGTTCTTCTTTCTCGAGACAGCATCAGGTTCCTGAGGGCTCTTCCCTCCACCGGACTTCCGCTTATCCTTCCTCAACTGCTGGCCTCTATTCTTGGCATTCTCAATGGCCTCAACTCTCAAGGCAGCTTCAACCACGCTGGCATAACTGACTGCTCCGTAGGCATTCGCTAACTGCTGAATGTCGCTTCTTAGTCCACCCAGAAACGCTTAACTCGGTCTGCTTTGACACTCACCAGACCAGGAGCAAACCGACTCAACTTACTAAACTCAATCTCATACTCACTAACCGTGAGTTTCCTCTACTTTAAATGGAGAAAGTCATTCATCAGCCGCTCCCTCTCGACTGAAGGCAGAAACTTACTCAACAGCATCACCTTAAATGACTCCCAAGAGCATCCTGCCACCAAGCTTTCTTTCTCCCTCAGCCACCAATTCTTTGTTAAGCCCATGAGCTAGTAGGTAGCGAGCATCACTCTCTGATCATCCGCAATCCCTGAGTAAGAGAACATCTCTTCAATGGAAATCAGCCAGTCATCCAAAATCATGAAATCTGCTTTCCCATCATAAGTAGGGGGCCTAAGCCGCTGAAACTGGGATATGAACGCCATCTCCAGGGGCACCACAACCAAAGGCACGGGAGGAGCAGGAGGGGTCCTGAACTCTCGGAGTCTGGCCCGCCACCACTGCTACAAGAGACTGAATCTGAGCCTGCATATCCACTACCTGCCTCGATAAGGCCTCATTACTCTGCCGCAGGTTTTCTACCAACGCCTCGCTCTGCGCTCCTGACGTCTCACCCTCGGATTGGGTGGTCGATATCATCGCAGGACCTCTCCCCATCCTATAATCGCACAAGCTTTAGACAAAACCTAGCCCAATAGCTAGAACAAAACTACTCGGTACAGACAAACACACTTAAATATGAACTTCAACTGCAAAACTTGCACTGGGAGTTGTTTTTACCATGTTGATGTTATGCTTAACCTAAGATGGTTCACCACCATCATACTAACTCATGTTCCTAAACCATGAATGCATGTATTTGTATTCTTTTTGACTCAAAAACCATGCGTGTACATATGTCACAATGCAGATCTTTAGCTTGGCACGTTGTGCTTATGAAATGTTATGCTATGCATGATGTGCTATGCATTCTAAAAAGGCCTTAATGCATGTCATGGGCAGCGTACACATGAAAATGTTATGCATCCCATACTACATAACATTCCAATGCAAGGAAAAAAGAAAACGTGCTAGCCACATTCATGTGGTGAGGTTATGCATCCCATACTACATAACACTCACGTGTTGCCTCCTATGGTGGATCCATATACAAACACATATTATGCATCCCATACTACATAATATGCCCCATATACTTCTTTATGCTCATGAGTGTAGTGTTCGTGCCTTAGCCAAGACGTGCTGATGACATATCGGTGTGTGTATGGTATGACGCTAACCACTAATGCAAACAAGGGAAAGGTTGCCCGACCATTTGCCAAGCAACCTCCCTCTGATACCAACTGTCACAACCCGCATTTTCTCTATGATTTCACCGCATCAGAGCAAGAGAAAATACGTGTCGTGATGCCACGTCGTGCAGGGGATAACTGCACACGCTCAGGAAAAACTCCAGACTTTAGATTTTAAGGAAAAATCATTGATTAATATGAAAGAAAACCAGTTATGTTAAATGGTCGTATCCCTCGGCACGGTGGATCAGCTAGTCCACAATTAAAACTATATTTATACGCAGTAGAAAATACATAGGTTCAATTAAGTTAACACCTAAATGAGCATAAGTGTTCCCGAGGGACGACTCACAGTATGCACGACTCAAAAGTGAATATAGTATATATGAAAGATAGTCTTTTACGCTAAGGAAAAATAGTGTCATGGTTTTATAAATATGTTATGCATGAGACACATATAGTAATGCTTTTAGGGTTTAAAATATCTAACATGCAACCTAGCATAAATCCTTCCCATAAGCAAGTAAACAACGACAAATAGGAAAAAATAGCAGTTTAAGTTCATACCCAGCATCGCAAGAAGCCAACAGTGGGCGTCAACAACCTGACACGACCCACTGGTGAGTATGTATGTCCATACAGAAAGGTAAAGAACTACCTCACAAAATCAGGGATCAGCTATCTCAGCTACCCAAAAGGCCACCAACAAGCCCCTCCAAAGAACTAGCCGCTGAACTGGATACAACCTGGACCTGAGGGATTCAAGAAAAGAACACCTCAGCAAGAAAATAATCAAAAAGGTAAATAGAGCATTAGATTTATGAGCAAATAAAAAAAGGGTCTACCAACCCGGCATCAAACTACTATAAGCAAAAGAAAGGGCATGACAGTAAGAAAAGAGCAATGTCTAAAGCACAGCAAACCACACCAAGTGCGAGCAATAAAAGCAATATGCCCTACAAGAGAGTCTGCAACAGCAACAAGACATATAGATATATGCCAAAAGAAAAAGAAAACAAAAACAGGAAAGGGACTAACAGTCCTAATACGTGGGTAAATGGCAGTGGTCAAAACATGGATCTGAATACATAACCAAAACCAGATCCAAAAATGGCTAAGGGGTCAAACTGTGGTAGCACTAGGGTCCCACACACGCCAACCCAAACCGAGGCAAAAGGCGGTGGCCACAGCTCTCCACATAAAACCACCCCTCCATAGGCCACGAAAACTCCACCACCTGCAACAACCCAAGAGTCGGCATGCAAAAATTAGCCGAACACCCAATACCCCCCATAGGGAATAGGAAAAAAGTCACACTAACAATCCTAAGGAAACACACGAACCCAAGACAGAAATGTCGAGCCCACTCGACACTGAGTTGAGTAAGCTCCACTCACTTGACACCAAAATACTTAGCGCAAATCCTACGCTGGATGACGGCGTTGAGTGAACTCGGCACACTCGACGCTGTCAGCGCTTTCCACTTAGGCTAAACATAAATTTTAGTTAAAACCGCAGACTAAACTCTCTCAACGCGCGAAAACAGAGAGTTGAAAACTTAATCCCAACCCTCCCTTCCATCCTAACTACTCGAGGCTACCGCAACTAAACTTAAACTACAACTAAGCGCAGCCTTACCCTAACTCTAGCTACCCACTGGACACCAAACCCAGACAAAATAATAAAAAGAAAGAGAATAGCCAAAAGTCCTAGACAACCTAAATCGAACATGGCTAGAATTAAAGAACAAAAATACAGCAAGGTAATTAGGTAAAAAAGGGTCAAATTGGCAAGGGCAAGGAGCCACTTGCCTTACTACCAAGATGCAGCGATTGCAACACGAAACAGGCCTTGGTGGCAAGATCGGCCACCTACGGTCAAAAGCAACGATTTTGAGAAGAAAAAAAAGAATCCAAAGGAAGTTTAACTCCTTGAATCAACCCTAAACCAAGAATGACTTACATGAAAGGGAAGATCTAGACGAGAGCAAGCAAAATCCGCTATCGCACGAGAAAAACGAGCTCCCTCTTGCAAACACCGGCCAAAACCACCGCCTCCTCTAAAAACCCTTCCGCCGGAAACTCTCCAGGCTCGGGAACGATGAAATGAGAAGGAAAAACGATTCACGGCAACAAACGATGCTCTCAGGAGAAAAAGTACGGAACACACCCCAGACACGCCCGTGACACGGCCCGACACGCCCGTGTCACGGGGCGTGTACTCACACATCTACCCACTTACCCACTCGACGAACATCAATCTCCGCTCGATGAAACACAGGACACACCCTGTGACACGCCTGTGTCACAGGCCGTGTACCAACTCAAACACCGCTCGACGATCGTGGAGCGCCGATCGTCAAACAGAGAGACATGCCCCGTGTCACGCTCCTGTCCGATACGACACGCCCGTGACACGACCGTGTTCTCACTAAAACACCGCCTGACGACCATCGAGTGCAGCGCGACGAACCGAAGGGGTACACACCCTGTGACACGCCCGTGTCACAGGCCGTGTTCCTACCAAAAAAAACCCGTCGACCAAAATTCGTCGACCACACAAAGGAGAGCTCTTCCTGAGCACGACACGCCCTGGGTCACGCCCGTGACCCAGGCCGTGTCACCCAAACTTACACAAAAAAACTGCTAACTCCTTAGCAAAACAAAACGACAAGGCACCAGCCTAACAAGCTCGGCCACACCAGGCCACGCACAGCACAACAACATTACAACTAACAAAACAAACGTCGAAACGACGCAAAAGCAAACGATCCCGGACTTCGACCAAAACTCGCACCGTAGCTAAACACCCAAGCTATGAAAACAACGGTGAGGTCGAAAACAACATCCGACGGTCGCACACTCGGGCTAACACCTCCCGAAGCCAAAACACAAGCATTTCCCTAAGAGGCCCAACCGAGTCACCAAAACAGACTCCGGCTAGCTGGGGCAACTTGCCAACAGGCTACAACCAGGCTACACAAGGAACATAAAGAGCTAAGACCACGTTCTACAATGGCGAAGGGCCGGAAATGCGTCATCGTAATGCCAATCAAAGATCAAACAAAACACAGAAAAACCGGGGGCGTTACAGATTCACAAAAGGATATGGTGTGATCTCCAATGGCATGGTCTCAATTACAAGGGTAGCTTATATAGAGGGGTTACAACCGAACCATATAAGCATATGCCAACTATATGACTTAGGCTATGTCATTGAATTCCACAATGATAAGTGCCTGATAAAAAAGATAATTCATTTAGAGACTATTCTCTTAGGCACTAAGAGTAGGAATATTTATTGTTTAGATTTTATTTGCAATAATTCTTCTACTCCAATTTGTCTAGTAGCTAATAAGAAAGAGTCTATTTATGTACAGTAGCGCAAGAAACTTGCTCACATTAATTACAAGACAATTAGCAAATTATGTTTTGAGAACATAGTTAGAGATATTCCAACTCTAAAATGTGTTAAAGAGAGTCTCTACCATGCATGCCTGATGGGCAAGCAAATAAGGGTCACCTTTAAGAGCATTGGCTCCAAACACTTTATAAGATGTCTTTATTTGTTGCATATGGATCTTTTTGGTCCTATGCCCATTCAGAGTTTAGGAGGAAAGTTGTATTCCTTTGAGATTGTAGATGATCACTCAATGATTACATGGTCTTCTTCCTTAGAAGAAAATAGATACCCTGTAAGTCTTCATGACTTTTGTCAAGGCAATTTAGAATGAGATGGAATATTCTATGGTCAAACTAAGAAGTGACCAGGGTATAAAATTTCAATCTAGGGATATGCTAAGGTTCTGTCAAGAGCAAGGTATCTCCCAAAAGTTCTCTTCTCCTAAAACTTCATAAAAAAATATAGTGACTGAGAGAAAGAACGAGACTTTAATATAGGCTGGCAGAACACTACTTTGTGATTCCTCTCTACCAGAATATTTTTGGGCAGAGGCAATTAATACAGCATGTCATGTTCTAAAGAGTGCCTCTATCAACAAGTCTCATAGGAAAACTCCTTATGAACTTCTGAAGGGCAGAAAACCAACCATTTTATATTTCAGAATCTTTTGTTACAAATGCTACATTCTAAACAATAGAAAGTGTTAGTTAATTAAGTTTGCTGAGAAATATATTGTGGGTACTCTTGCTAGATATAGATCCCATTGTAGAGCATATAGAGTATTCAATAGGAAGACCCATCTAATTGAAGAATCCAAGCATATTATTTTTGATGAGACTAACATGTTATACAAGGGCTGGTCTAGTGTTCCTAACATTATAGGTACAGATCTAAACATGCAAGATTTGTCCATTCAAGACAAGCGAAGCTCAAATAAGATTTCATATCCAATTAAAGTACTCAGTGAAGAAGTTCATCCAGCTGATCGAAATCAGGATATTGTTGAAGAGGATCAGCTAGCTGGAAATATTCTAGCAGGTCAGCATGTTGTTGACATATTGCCTGCATTAACCAAACACATGAGAGATCATCCTAACACTCTCATAATTGAAGATGCTAGCCAAGGAGTCACCACTAGGAGCAGAATACATAATGAAGCTATATTTCTGAGCTCCATGTCACAGGTGGAACCTAAGAATTTGAAGATGCTAACAAAGATCCATTCTAGATTAATGTTATGCAGGAAGACTACTACATTTCAGAAGATACAAGGTCTGGAAGACTGTGCCAAAACCTCAAGGAGATAACACTATAGGCACCAAGTGGATTTTCATAAACAAACTAGATGATAATGGAGTAATTATGAAGAACAAAGCCAGACTGGTAGCCAAGGGATATAGGAAAGAGGAGGGTATAGATTTTGATCAAGCTTTTTCCCTTGTTGTAAGGCTGGAACCAATAAGAATGTTCCTGACCTATGCTGCATTCAAAGGATTCAAGTTCTACCAGATGGATGTCAAATCAGCATTCCAAAATGGTAATCTAAAGGAAGAATTATATGTGGAACAACCTCCGGTTTTGTGCATCTAACTATAAATAGTCATGTTTATTTTTCTTAATAAACCATAGTATAGGTTAAAACAAGCCCCTTGGGCTTGGTATGAAACTTTGTCTACCTTTCTCATTAAGAACAAGTTCTTAAGGGTAAAGATAGATAATACATTGTTCTTAAGGGAATATAAGGAAAAGTGTCTCCTAGTCCAAATTTATGTTGATGGAATAATATTTGGGTCTACTGATGACAATCTTTGCAAGTGGTTTGCCAACTTTATACATGGGGAGTTTGAGATGAGCAGTATGGGTGATCTAAAGTACTTTTTAGGTCTCCAAGTGAAACAGTCTGATGAGGGAATTTTCATCTCTCAGACTAACTACACTGGAGAGCTAATTATGAAATTTGGGATGGAGTCAGCCTCTTCCATAAAAACTCATATGGGATCAAATATTTACCAAGATAAGGATGAGAAAGGGAAACATTTTAAAGAATCCAGATACAGGTGCATCATTAGGTCCCAACTTTATTTGACTACTAGTAGGCCAGATATTATGTTGCTTAAATTTAGCAGTTTAATAAGGATGGATGGCATCGTTATTAAGTTGGGTGATCAAGATATTTCCCATAGCGAATGTTTTAAGTATCTTGGATCGATATTTCAAAAAGACAGAGGTATTGATAAAGATGTGACACGTTGAATATAAGCGGGTTGGTTGAAGTGGAGAGGCGTATCAGGGATCTTATGTGATCATAAAGTACCTTTAAATCTCAAGGGAAAGTTTTACCATACTACAATTAGTCCAGCGATGCTCTATGGTTCTGAGTGTTGGGCACTGAATTGTGTACATGAGCAAAAAATTGGAGTTGCTTAGGTGGATGTGTGGACACACGAGACTGGATAAAATTAGGAATGAATGTATCAGGTTTAAGGCAGGTGTAACAGCCCAAAGTTCTGAAACAGGCAAATTTGGGTGACACGGCCTGGGACACGGGCGTGTCCCAGGGCGTGTCAGGTGACACGGCCTGCGACACGGGCGTGTCGCAGGGCGTGTCGAGGTTGTGTCGACGATTGGGCTTTGTCTCGACGATTTTTTTGGTCTCGACGATTCGTCGAGAGGAGGCACACGGCCCAGGACACGGGCGTGTCCAAGGCCGTGTCGCATGCTCGACGATTTTTACTCGACGATCGTCGAGTGTCGCGAAGTGTGTGTCGAGTGTTGAACACGGCCTGTGACACGGGCGTGTCACAGGGCGTGTCAAATCAGGCGACGAACTCAGCCCGCCGAATGTATTCGACAGGGCGTGTCTGGGTGCCGTGTCTGGGCATACGGCCGGGGACACGGGCGTGTCCCAGGCCGTGTGAAGTCTCGGGATGATTTGGGATTTTTTCACCCAGGTACACGGCCACAGACACGGGCGTGTCTGAAGGCGTGTTGGTGACACGGCCAATGACACGGGCGTGTCCCGTGGGCGTGTCACTGGTTTGGATAAGTCGGTTGACCACCGCTTGAGGCACACGGCCAGGCACACGGCCGTGTTCAAAGCCGTGTCGGGTCAAAATGTGTATTTTTGGCAGAATCGTGGCCGTCCATTCCTTCAGTCTGGATCCAAGGGCTGAAAGCTCTTCTTCTTTTTCCTTAAGGGCCGAAGTCAGAGAATTATTTCTCATTCTCTTTGGCCTTAACCTTTCTTCAGAGAGAGAGAGAGAGAGAAAGGAGGAGGAAGAAGGGAAGGGGGGCTGCTGTTGGTGGTGCTGCGGTTTACCGGCGAGAGATCCAAAGCCAGCGTTGCGGAGGAAACGCTCTTGCGAGTCTTGCAAGCAAGCTTTCAAGCCATGGCACCGAAGCGATCGTCAAGGGTAACGACTTTTCTTCCTAGCCATGTGAAGGCTTCTGTTTTGGCATATCTTTTGATTCCCCCACCAAGAGGTGGCTGCTTTTGGGAGTCATTTGGGTGGATGCTTGAAATCCCCTTGGTATTGCATATAGATCCGGAAATGAGTACGGAATAGGCATGCTGTGTGAAGCCCATCTGGACAGGTTGGTCTGGATTGGTGATGTTGCATACGAATCGGAGAAGACTCTGTGATAAACGTGTAGTGTAAGGAGTCTATGGGTTATGCCTGCGAAAAGGAGTAGCAGGAAGTACTGGGGTGGTAGTCCAGGAAAATAGCCTTGTGGTGGTTTTGGGTCCAACCTGTGGTTGAGGCACAGGAAGTACTGGTGGGACCAGGAAAGGCCCTTTTTGTGATGCTTGATGTCATAGGGTGTCCACCTGTGAAGCGAGTCACAGGAAGTACTGGTGTGCCCAGGAAAGACCCCTGACATTTGTGCTTATGCGGTGTCCACCTGTGGAGAGAATCACAGGAAGTACTGCTGCGCCCAGGAAAGACCCGCTGTTGCTGTGAGGAAATGGGTATAGTGAAATACCCAGGCTTGAATGCCAGGAACAGGATTGGTGAGACCGACCCGCGCCTTGGATATAGCCGTGAGTACGCTGTACTCGGAGAAGGCAAGGCGATTTGAGCAACGGGGGGTGGAGGATCCGACCTGCGCTATGTCCGTCCGACGTGAGACCAAAAGTGCGGTCTGTTGGAGCGCATAGCAAGAGTCTTCAGCCTGCGCGCCATGACACAAAGGGGGGCTACGGGCCATCCCGGTGTCCGAGGACTAACTCCGGCTGCACGCCATGGAGTAAATGCTCAAGAGTGTTACCGTTGGGTGCTAACCCTGATACGGTGGTGGGCAAGAGGTTGCCAGAACACCAAGAATGTGCCCTGAGTGCACGGACCGTTGGGCCGGGCGGCGAACGGTTGTGATGGCTTGTGTGCGTGAAAGCACCTTTGATGATCTAGCTTGCCATACTTGTGATATGATATGCCTGCAGGGAAAATACCGCTGCCCCGAGAGGAGGGGTAGGGTCGTTATAATTTGGTCAGCTGAACGCTGACCGTTGCTTTTGTTTGCCACCGTTGGGTGGATTGTCCTTGCACAGGTGCTGGAGAGCCGAGCGGGTCGCATAGAGGTTGATGCTCCTGCTGGTGTTGCTGCTGCTGCTAGCCCTCGAAGGCTAATGTTCTTTTGAGTGTTTTCTTTTTGTGGCCGGCCTGCGCGCCAATTTGTTTAGGCCACTGCATGAAAGCCCTGTAAGGCCATAAGGCCAATACTTTATACATGTTGTAAGACATTCCTATCTATATATAAAATGTGGAGTTTATATTTGGACATTCATGAGGAGTTCAAGTAGCTTAGGCTTCCGCTAGAATGCTTGGGATAGGTGCGATGCGCTGCTCTGGTATCATCCTGTACCTTCACCGACTGTTTTGTGGTATATCCTGTGGGGCCCCGGCCGGACCTTCTAGAATATATCATATGAACGGATGGAGTTGTTACATTTTTGGTATCAGTTGTCTTGGTCTTTCCCTCTCGAAGTCGTGGCCGACTTCTTTTGTGGGGTGGCGAGCACGTGGTTGTGCACACCAAAGTCTACGATTGAACTCCTGAATGTCCATGATAGGAATGCATTTTGTATGTTTGAGGAACCTGCGTGTTCCTATTTCGTGTTGTTTGCTTGGGTACGACCGCTAATGTGTGTGTCTTGTCCACCTTTAGGTGACTCGGAGTGGAGCTGGGCAGTCTGAGCCCCAGCGTTCTGATGAAAGTACGGCACCAGCCGCGGTGCCTACACCTCCACCGTCTGCGGAACATGTCCGTTTAGTTGCGGAGGCCTTGTTTACCATGATCCAAGGCCAGCCACTTAGGCAGGAGCAAGCGGCTGTGGGGCCAGAACAGGTGGCGGCAAGGCCTGAACCTGTCGTGGATGTGGTACCTCGAGCGGCCGAGAAGCAGCTAACGCGGTTTATGAGTTTCCATCCGCCTACGTTCTCGGGAGCGGGAACCCCGACGCAGGCTGAGGATTGGTTATCGCGCGTCAAGCGAGTGATGACGGCGATAGGTACGACGGAGCATCAGAAAGTTACCTTAGCCACCTTCTTGCTTGAAGGAGAAGCTCGGTTATGGTGGGATGAGATGGAGTTGCATCATTTGGCGGGTCGTCCGTTAACCCAAGTGTCGATGGAAGAATTCTCCCGGCTCTTCCTTGCGAAGCACCTTCCTGTGGCTCAACGGATAGCCATGGAAAATGAATTCCAACGGTTGACTCAAGGTGATGGCAGTGTTGACGCGTACCTGCATGAGTTTACTCGCTTGGGGCGGTATGCGGGTTCGATTTTTGCTGATGAGCAGAGGAAGACTAATCGGTTCTATGAAGGACTGAGGGACGAGTTGAGGTTCCTTGTGTCTAGTTCGGTGAACCAGGGTTTCCAAGCGTTGGTTGACACTGCGACCGCGTTGGAAAAAGATATGAAGAGGGTGCAAGGGAAGAGAGTGTTGGTGATGACGCAACCGGAGTGGAAGGCGCCCCGATCTGGAAAATCGTTTTATAAGAAGAGATGGGGTAAGAGATCCAAGCCGAGTGGACAAGCTCCTTCATCAGTTGCAACGGGAGCAACATCAGGGGCAACCTCCAAGCCAGAAACTCGTACCTGCTTCAATTGTGGTAGGATGGGGCACATTGCGCGAGATTGCCGGATGCCGCCAAAGAGTGAAAAGAAGGCGGGAGCATCTTATGCGGAGAAAGGAAAAGCGGTGGTGGATTCCTCTGCCTCGCAAGCGCAACCCCGGGTCTACAATCTTGGCCTGCAGGAGGCCATCAAGCAGAGTGACGTGGTCACAGGTATGAGTTTAGTTTTGCTTATGCTAATGTTTGTATGCTTAGCTTAGTACCCCTACGTTTGTGGTTTGTGTGTGTGACATGTTTGTCATAGGCTTTGTGATGATTAGGGACACGCTGGCGCGAGCACTGTTTGATACAGGTGCATCGCATTCTTTTCTGTCTAGTGAATTTCTTACGCGGCTTGGGATACCCAGTCGTGCAAAGGCAGATAGCGTCAGAGTGGTGTTGCCGAATGGTTGTTGGATGCTTGCGGATCAAGCTTGCGATGTGGCGGTTCAAGTAGGAAGTCGGGATTTTTGTTTAACCGCGTTTGTTTTGCCAATTTCGGAATTCGATGTGATTTTTGGGATGGATTGGCTTGCGGAGCAGCATGCTATGATCGATTGCCAGTCCAAAGAAATCACGTTGGGCCAGAATACCGAACAGGAGACCAAGTTCGCGGGTATGCGAGGAGTAGGCGGGACGTTGATGTCTGCACTCCAGGTAGTCAAAGCTGTTCGGAAGGGTGCGGAGTGTTACTTTGCACTAATTCAGGCTGTTGAGCCTAAGGCCACTTTGTGCGAGGTTCCGATTGTGGCAGAATTTACTGATGTGTTTCCCGCAGATCTCCCTGGGCTACCACCCCAGCGGGAGATTGACTTCACAATTGAGTTGGTGCCAGGTGCGAAACCAGTGGCCCGTTCGCCATATCGCGTTGCGCCTAAAGAGATGGCTGAGTTGAAGGTTCAACTACAAGAAATGTTAGAGCAAGGCTATATCCGCCCAAGTATGTCACCTTGGAGCGCGCCTGTGCTTTTTGTAAAGAAGAAAGATGGTGGGTTACGGTTGTGTATAGACTACCGTGAATTGAATAAGCTGACTGAGAAGAATAAGTATCCGATACCTCGGATTGATGAATTATTTGATCAGCTAGTGGGCTCGACCGTCTATTCAAAGTTGGACCTGAAGTCTGGTTATTACCAGTTAAGGATTCGGGAAGGTGACATTCCCAAAACCGCATTTGGAACGCGTTATGGGCACTATGAGTTCACAGTCATGCCCTTTGGATTGTGTAATGCGCCCTCGGTGTTTATGGATTTGATGCACCGTATTTTTCGTGAGTACCTGGATCTGTTTGTGATAGTGTTCATTGATGATATCCTGGTGTACTCGAAGTCCAAAGCGGAGCATGAGATTCATTTGCGGTTAGTGTTGAATACGTTGAGGCAAAATCAGCTTTATGCCAAGTTCTCGAAGTGCGAGTTTTGGCTATCGTCAGTGGCATTTTTGGGCCATGTGGTGAGTGGAGCGGGCATTGCAGTGGATCCAGCGAAGATAAGAGCCATACAAGAATGGCCAGTATTGTCTTCCGTGGCCGAGGTCAGGAGTTTCCTTGGACTTGCGGGCTATTATAGAAGATTTGTGGAAAACTTCTCGCGGATCGCTTTGCCGCTAACCACACTGACGCGAAAAGATCAGAAGTTCGTTTGGACGCCAGAGTGCGCACGAGCTTTTGAAGAGCTGAAGGTTCGGTTGACCACGGCGCCAGTGTTGTCTTCGCCATGTGGAACCGATGGGTTTGTAATATATAGTGATGCCTCAGGAAGCGGTTTAGGCTGCGTTCTTCTGCAGAGCGGAAAGGTGATTGCTTATGGCTCACGCCAGCTGAAGGTGCACGAGCGGAACTATCCCGTCCATGATTTGGAATTAGCAGCGGTGATTTTTGCACTGAAGCTGTGGCGACACTACCTTTATGGTGTGAAGGTGGAGATCTATACTGATCATAAGAGCCTTAAGTATCTGTTGGAGCAGAAAGAGTTGAACATGCGACAACGAAGGTGGTTGGAGTTCCTTGGGGACTACACTTTCGAGATTCATTATACACCTGGGAAGGGGAATGTTGTCGCGGATGCCTTGAGTCGGCGAGTTCCGGCTAGAGCGAATTGGTTACAAAGGCATGATGAACGTCTGATCCAGGAGTTGGAGGCATTGGAGATCTATTGTGTTGACAAAAATTCCACTGCCATTGCGTGTTTGAACTGGACCGAGGTGCAATGTGACCTTGCGGACCGAGTTCGACGGGCAACGGAGTTGGATGAAGATCTCTTGCGCTATGGGCATGAAGGGCCAGAGGGCAAATTCACCTGGATTGACGGTCTGTTGCGAAAAGGAGGCCGATTGTGCGTCCCAAATGTGGGGAAACTGAGGGAAGAACTGATGTATGAAGCACATTATACGAAGTATTCCATTCACCCCGGGAGCACAAAGATGTTCAACGATATGAAAAAGCTCTTTTGGTGGCCAGGGCTTAAGAAAGATGTTGCCCTGTATGTAGCCAAATGCCAAACATGTGCGATGGTGAAGGCGGAATGCCAAAAGCCGGGCGGTTATTTGAAGTCACTGCCGATCCCATTATGGAAATTTGATGATATTTCCATGGATTTTGTGCATGGATTGCCAAGATCGCAGCGAGGAAATGATTCCATTTGGGTGATAGTTGACCGGCTAACAAAAGTAGCACATTTTCTCCCGAACAGGCGGGATGATTCGGTGGAAAGTTTGGCAAAGTTATATGTTGATCAAATTGTGCGTCTTCACGGTGTTTCTCGAAGCATCGTAAGTGATCGAGATGGGCGATTCACGTCAAATGATTGGAGACTAGTTCACCGACTGTTGGGCACGAAATTGACCTTCAGCACGGCCTTTCATCCCCAAACGGATGGCCAAACTGAACGTACCAACAGAACAATGGAGGACATGCTCCGAATGTGCGCCCTTGACTTCGGAAAGAGATGGGAAGATCATCTCTATATGGTCGAGTTTGCATATAATAACAGCTACCAGGCAAGTATTGGGATGGCACCATATGAAGCCCTATATGGCAGGAAATGTCGTACTCCCTTGGCTTGGGTAGAAGCGGGTGAAGCCCGGGTTGTTAAACCAAATGAGGTGGATGAAGCAAACTCAACCATTCGGACTATTCGAGAGAGATTGCTAGTTGCTCAAGATCGACAAGCGAAGTACTACAACGCCAAGCACCGGAACGTTGAATTTGCGGTTGGCGATTGGGTCTACTTGAAGATCAAGCCATTCAAAGGTGTCTCCAGGATTCGACGATTGAAAAAGTTGAGTCCAAGGTATTTGGGTCCCTTTGAAGTGGTTGAGCGAATTGGCGAAGCAGCTTATCGGCTCGCTCTGTCGGCGGACTTGGGTGGGTTACATGATGTCTTTCACATCTCGGTGCTGCGGAAAGCCGTGAAAGATCCAGCTCAAGTGATCGCGGATGATCGTGTGCCGGTGGAGTATGGGCTAACAACGAGAGTTAGACCCATTCGGATCGAAGATCGAGCCGAGAAACAGTTGCGGAACAAGACGGTCGGTATGGTGAAAGTCCGGTGGGACAACTGCGGCCGTGAAGAGTTGACGTGGGAACGCGAGCAGACCATGCGAGAAGAGTTCCCTGAGTTGTTTCTGTAATTGGTAGCGAGACTGTTGTAACATAAACATTGAGATATTGTTACATTTTTCTTGCTGTCTTTTTGTTACTTTCCTGTCTCTGAATTTCGAGGACAAAATTGTTTTGTAGGAGGGGAGGATTGTAACAGCCCAAAGTTCTGAAACAGGCAAATTTGGGTGACACGGCCTGGGACACGGGCGTGTCCCAGGGCGTGTCAGGTGACACGGCCTGCGACACGGGCGTGTCGCAGGGCGTGTCGAGGTTGTGTCGACGATTGGGCTTTGTCTCGACGATTTTTTTGGTCTCGACGATTCGTCGAGAGGAGGCACACGGCCCAGGACACGGGCGTGTCCAAGGCCGTGTCGCATGCTCGACGATTTTTACTCGACGATCGTCGAGTGTCGCGAAGTGTGTGTCGAGTGTTGAACACGGCCTGTGACACGGGCGTGTCACAGGGCGTGTCAAATCAGGCGACGAACTCAGCCCGCCGAATGTATTCGACAGGGCGTGTCTGGGTGCCGTGTCTGGGCACACGGCCGGGGACACGGGCGTGTCCCAGGCCGTGTGAAGTCTCGGGATGATTTGGGATTTTTTCACCCAGGTACACGGCCACAGACACGGGCGTGTCTGAAGGCGTGTTGGTGACACGGCCAATGACACGGGCGTGTCCCGTGGGCGTGTCACTGGTTTGGATAAGTCGGTTGACCACCGCTTGAGGCACACGGCCAGGCACACGGCCGTGTTCAAAGCCGTGTCGGGTCAAAATGTGTATTTTTGGCAGAATCGTGGCCGTCCATTCCTTCAGTCTGGATCCAAGGGCTGAAAGCTCTTCTTCTTTTTCCTTAAGGGCCGAAGTCAGAGAATTATTTCTCATTCTCTTTGGCCTTAACCTTTCTTCAAGAGAGAGAGAGAGAGAGAAAGGAGGAGGAAGAAGGGAAGGGGGGCTGCTGTTGGTGGTGCTGCGGTTTACCGGCGAGAGATCCGAAGCCAGCGTTGCGGAGGAAACGCTCTTGCGAGTCTTGCAAGCAAGCTTTCAAGCCATGGCACCGAAGCGATCGTCAAGGGTAACGACTTTTCTTCCTAGCCATGTGAAGGCTTCTGTTTTGGCATATCTTTTGATTCCCC
This sequence comes from Platanthera guangdongensis, assembly GCA_039583875.1. NCBI lineage: Eukaryota > Viridiplantae > Streptophyta > Magnoliopsida > Asparagales > Orchidaceae > Platanthera > Platanthera guangdongensis. The sequence continues at coordinate 131,317,873 of CM077150.1, read as the reverse complement.
CACCAAGAGGTGGCTGCTTTTGGGAGTCATTTGGGTGGATGCTTGAAATCCCCTTGGTATTGCATATAGATCCGGAAATGAGTACGGAATAGGCATGCTGTGTGAAGCCCATCTGGACAGGTTGGTCTGGATTGGTGATGTTGCATACGAACCGGAGAAGACTCCATGATAAACGTGTAGTGTAAGGAGTCTATTGGTTATGCCTGCGAAAAGGAGTAGCAGGAAGTACTGGGGTGGTAGTCCAGGAAAATAGCCTTGTGGTGGTTTTGGGTCCAACCTGTGGTTGAGGCACAGGAAGTACTAGTGGGACCAGGAAAGGCCCTTTTTGTGATGCTTGATGTCATAGGGTGTCCACCTGTGAAGCGAGTCACAGGAAGTACTGGTGTGCCCAGGAAAGACCCCTGACATTTGTGCTTATGCGGTGTCCACCTGTGGAGAGAATCACAGGAAGTACTGGTGCGCCCAGGAAAGACCCGCTGTTGCTGTGAGGAAATGGGTATAGTGAAATACCCAGGCTTGAATGCCAGGAACAGGATTGGTGAGACCGACCCGCGCCTTGGATATAGCCGTGAGTACGCTGTACTCGGAGAAGGCAAGGCGATTTGAGCAACGGGGGGTGGAGGATCCGACCTGCGCTATGTCCGTCCGACGTGAGACCAAAAGTGCGGTCTGTTGGAGCGCATAGCAAGAGTCTTCGGCCTGCGCGCCATGACACAAAGGGGGGCTACGGGCCATCCCGGTGTCCGAGGACTAACTCCGGCTGCACGCCATGGAGTAAATGCTCAAGAGTGTTACCGTTGGGTGCTAACCCTGATACGGTGGTGGGCAAGAGGTTGCCAGAACACCAAGAATGTGCCCTGAGTGCACGGACCGTTAGTCCGGGCGGCGAACGGTTGTGATGGCTTGTGTGCGTGAAAGCACCTTTGATGATCTAGCTTGCCATACTTGTGATATGATATGCCTGCAGGGAAAATACCGCTGCCCCGAGAGGAGGGGTAGGGTCGTTATAATTTGGTCAGCTGAACGCTGACCGTTGCTTTTGTTTGCCACCGTTGGGTGGATTGTCCTTGCACAGGTGCTGGAGAGCCGAGCGGGTCGTATAGAGGTTGATGCTCCTGCTGGTGTTGCTGCTGCTGCTAGCCCTCGAAGGCTAATGTTCTTTTGAGTGTTTTCTTTTTGTGGCCGGCCTGCGCGCCAATTTGTTTAGGCCACTGCATGAAAGCCCTGTAAGGCCATAAGGCCAATACTTTATACATGTTGTAAGACATTCCTATCTATATATAAAATGTGGAGTTTATATTTGGACATTCATGAGGAGTTCAAGTAGCTTAGGCTTCCGCTAGAATGCTTGGGATAGGTGCGATGCGCTGCTCTGGTATCATCCTGTACCTTCACCGACTGTTTTGTGGTATATCCTGTGGGGCCCCGGCCGGACCTTCTAGAATATATCATATGAACGGATGGAGTTGTTACAGCAGGAGTAACACCAATTGTATAGAATATGCGAGAAGCTCAACTAAGATGGTTTGGACACGTACAAAGGCGGCCATTAGAGGCACCTGTTAGGCGTTGTGAGAGCCTAGTCACGAGGAATGTTAAACGAGGGAGGGGTAGACCAATAAAGACTTGGAATGAAACTATACGTAAAGATATGATGTACTTAGGCATTAGTGAGATTATGATAAAAGATAGGGCACAATGGTGAAAAAGGATCCATATAGCCGACCCCACTATAGTGTGATAAAGGCTTGAGTGTTGTTGTTGTAGTAGACCAGATGTCATGTATTTATGTGTTTTTGCTAAGTATGAGGCATGCCCTAAGAAATCTCATTACTCAGCTGCAAGGAGGATTTTGAGATACCTTAAGGGCAGCCAACATCTTGACATGTGGTACCCTAGGAATAATGATTTTGAACTAATTATCTATTCAGATGCAGATTTTGCAGGGTGCAAGAAAGATAAGAAAAGCACAAGTGAGACATACCAGTTCTTAGGAAGGAGATCAGTGTCATGGAGTAGCAAGAAGTAAAATAGTATGGTTATATCCATAGCTGAGTCAGAGTATATATCAGCAGGGAGTTGTTGTGCTCGGTGTCTTTGGATTCAATATCAATTACAGGACTATAACCTCTATGTAAGTAAAACTTCTATATATTATGACTCATCCAGTGCTATCGCTATTGGGGTCCAACAATGCCCCAGTGTTGGGAGGTACGGCGCGAGGCGCTATAGCCCACACTTGTCGAACAGAAGGGTCTGTCCCCTGGGCCAATCTGGCCTCCCCGTGGATCCTGCCTAGGGTAGCCAGCTCCATAAAGAAGTGGTAGCGCCGTCCTCAAATAGACCTTGCTTTTGGGAGAGTTCGTAGCGCCATGTCCCTATAAGTGGTATTAGAGGGAGGTTGCTCAAAAAGGATTTAATAATCTGAGTGATCTCCAAAGATAGTTATAGATCTAAACTTATGGGTTCTGGAGAGAACCATAAGGATCTTGGTTCAATGAACCTATCTGTAGAAAGATGACTTTTGGAATCTGGAAAGAAAGTGTAAGGCTGTTTATGGAAGCCTCTGAACCTAGAATCTTTATGACTATCAAAGAGGGATCCTTTATCCCTATGAAGATCTCAATTCTGGATGCCAATGTCCAGACTCCCAAGACTTATTCATAAATGACCAAGGATGAGGTCTTGTTAGTTGTATGGGACAAGAGAGCCTACAACATCATAGTTAGTGTTATTGATGATTCTACCTTTTAAAACTTGGTCCACTGCCAGACCTCCAAATATATGTGGGACACCCTTGTGGGCTACATGGAGGGTACTGAAGAGGTTAGAGATTATAGGAAGTCCATGCTCAACCAAGAGTATGAGGCTTTCAGGCAATCCCTGAAAGAGAACATAGCTACTTGCTATGAAAGATTTTTCAGGATCATTAATGAACTGAGGACCTATGGGAGGGTCTTCAGTCATTAAGAAATTAATGAAAAGTTCTTAATATCTCTCACTAAAAACTGGGATACTAAGATTTGTGTCATAAGAGAAGTGGCCAAGCTTTTTTTTTTTGCTTAATACTTTTGTGTTTTTCTTTATAGAGAAGTGGCCAAGCTTGCTGGGACTCCTCCCCAAATATTATTTGGAAAGCTGCTCTCCTATGAGATGCAACTAGCTGCCACAAAAGAGGAGACAACCAGCAGATCCCAAGCCAAGGAGAAGTCCATGGAATTCAAGGCAGACAACATCAGGAAGAGTAAGGAGAGGGTACCCTCTCCTTCAAGAAGACCAGCTGAATCAGACAGCTTAGAGTCAGATGCCTCAGAAAGCACCATGTCAGATGAGGACTTTGCTGCCTTCTCCAGAAACTTTTAGAAGCTGATGAAGAAGAAGCATTGGAAGAACATACCTTCCACATCTTCTCATCAGAGGAGGAATCATTCCAAGGCTGACGGGTATGATTCTAAATCTAGTAAATATAATTATTCTATGGTTGTTTGTTACTGCTGCAACAAACATGGGCAAGTGATAGCTACCTGCCCAGTGAAGAGGAAAGAAGCTGCTGAGTAGAAACAGCACCAGCACAAGGGCAAGAAGGAGAAGTCTTTTTTTACCAAGTAATAAAAGAGCTGGACAGACTCATCTTCATCTAAGTCTGAAGAAGAAGATACCTATATTGGGCTAGTTGTTGCTGCTGCTGATCAAGTAGTTAAAACAACAGATGAAGACTATCCTGCTGTCAGGATAGGTATCAGGGCCTCTCTATCATATCCAGATGATGATTCATATGTGGATGAGGAAGATGAAGAAGAAACCTATAGCTGTTGTAGGCTGATGGAAATGACTGATGAGGAAACAAGCTGGGATTAGACTAGTCAAAGCAAGGTAAAATCTCAATCATTCTTTTCTGCTAAGTCTGGATATGAGACTAGTCCTTATACAAAAACCTCATCACCCAGTAGTTAAGATGATTATGAATCAGAATGTAATGTTAATCACTTGATTGACATATATGGAGAACTTCTGGATGCCTTAAAAAAGTGCAAGAAGTTGTCTAAGAAGGAAGCTGTGGAGATTGCCTCTCTGCAGCTGGCTGCTTCCCAGCTGACTGAAGCAGCATCTTTGCTGTATCGGAAGGATAGGGAACTTAGCCAACTTATGACCTTGAATGATATCCAGATAGGCTCCATCAAGTACAATAATAACCTCATCAGGGATCTTTAAGAGAGGCTAGGGATGGAGGAAGGAATTGTGGCATGTTTTTCTAAGCACAAGATAGTGTTGCCCTCGATAGACTCCTTCTCCTCTCAGAAGGGTAAGAAGCGGTTGGGATTCTAGGGAAGCACTAAAGTTGCTCCTTCCAAAGGGAAGGGCAAAGTTCCAGCTCCATCTCAGCTTCCTGCTTCCATGCCTCCCAATCCTTTTTGGAAGGCTCAATGGCCTTCAAATAGGTATGACCAAGAAAGCATATTTGGTCATTGGATGAATGACAGATCCACTAGTGTGAACAAAGATGTTCATAGCTAGGGTGGAAGGTATAGCAAAGTGAGTGCATTTAAGGCTGCTCATGAATAAATTCAAATGTCCCATCAAGGACCATATGTCTTTGGTGCTTCAGCCCCCACTATCATGAATGTGGTTGTAGCAAAGGTTCAAAACCAATCAGCAAAGAATTAGACCAAAGGTTAGACCTCCAGCAAGCATAGTTTGGTAGTGTCTGATGCTACCAGAAGCATGCTTTCTGAAAAGAAACTTGCTACTGCTTGCACTCATAGCAGGAAAACAAGCCAGCTAGAAGACTTACCTTCAGTCAGATCCTTGCTAGAAGGAATCTCAAGAAGGTTGTTGCCCCCTCTTCCTACAGTTCATCCAGCAATTATCCAAACTGCTAGGCCTGCATAGAAAAGAAGATACAACAATCATGAATGTTGGTGTTGTGGAAAAGTGGGTCACTTTGCTGTAGACTGCTGGCACAATCCAAGAGTGCCAAGGGCAGCTGTAAGTCTACCAGTCAGAAATAATGCTAGTAGACAAGTTCATTATAATACTAACATACATCTAGGACCCAATAGAAATTGGGGTCCTAAGGTAAATTAAATTATATGATGCAGGTTAGTTCAAGTTGCCATAAACCTATATGGTACTTGGACAGTGGTTGTTCCAGCCACATGACTGGGATAAGGAGCAACTTAAAGGAGTACAGTCCAGTGAAAGATGAACCCAAGGTTATCTTTAGTTGTTCAGATAGATGGGTGACTAGAGGCTATGGTAAGATTAACAATGGCATAGTCACCATCACAAAGGTGGCTTATGTTGAAGGTTTGCAACACAATCTCATAAGCATAAGCCAACTTTCAGATCTTGGCTATGTTATTGTCTTCCACGAGGATGAGTGCCTGATTAAGAGGTCAAGTGACCAAGAAGTCATCTTGACAGGCACTAGGAGTGGAAATGTTTATAATTTAAACTTTCATTTTTTATATACAGACTCTCCTATTTGTCTAGTGGTAAATGAGAAAGTTTCATATTGTGTCCAATGGCACAAGAGGCTAGCTCATTTGAATTACAAGACTATTGGCAAGCTCTTTAGTCAAGAGCTAGTTAGGAATGGTCCTAATGTGAAGTGCACCAAGGAGGACATTTGCTCAGCATGCCAAAAGGGCAAGCAGACCAAAGCCGCCTTCTAGGTCATTGGGATCAAAGACTCTGTGAGGTGTTTGTACCTCTTGCATATGGACTTGTTTGGTCATATGCCAGTTCATATTCTTGGTAGGAAAGTCTACACCCGTGTGGTGGTTGATGACTTTTCCAGTTTTTTTGGTGTTCTTTCTCAAGCAAAAGAATGAAACTCTTGACATCTTCATCAAATTTGTCAAGCAAATTCAGAATGAGTTTAATAGTTTAGTGGTCAAAATCAGAAGTGACCATGGAACTGAATTCCAGTCTAAAAGCATGACATTGTTCTGTGAAGAGCAAGGGATTCATCTAGAATTTTCTTCTCCAAGAACTCTCCAATAAAATGGGATTGTTGAGAGGAAAAATGGGACTCTCATAGAGGCTGGAAGAATATTGTTGAGTGGTACATCTCTCCCAGAATATTTCTAGGCTGAGGCAGTCAATACTGCATGTCATGTCCTCAATAGGGCCTCTATCAATAAGAGCCACAAGGAGACTTCCTATTAGATCTTGAAAGGCAGAAAACCAAATCTGGGCTATCTTAGAATCTTTGGTAATAAATTTTATGTGCTTCACAATGGAAAATCCTATGTGACTAATTTTGTTTTCAAGTCCTTTGATTGGATTTTTGTTGGGTACAATAATCATAGCAAAGCCTATAGGATCTACAACTTGAAATATCAAGTTGTAGAAGAATCTGGTCATGTAGTCTTTGATCAGTGTACTATGATTAATAGTGAGCTGCAAAGCTCCTCTTCTAGTACTGCAGGTATAGAACAGTTGATGGAACAGCTAACCATCAAGGAAGCAGCTCTAGTTATCCAAGAAAAAGTGGGCACTCCAGTAGTGGGACTGCAAGAAATAAATGAGGTGGATGAAGATCTGCAAGAAGCTGCCCTAGTAGCTGAAGCTGAATCTAGATTACCTCTAGCAATTAGGCATTTTAATGATCATCCAAGAAATCAAATCATTGGTGATGTCAGCCAAGGTGTAGTGACCTGGGGTAGAAGTATCAACACAGCACTCTACTCAAGCTTCATGTCACAGGTTGAACCAAAGAAATTTGAAGATGCTAACATAGATCAGTTCTGGACTGTTGCTATATAAGATGAACTAAACCATTTTAAGAGATGTAAGGTCTGAAAGCTGGTTCCCAGACCACAAGAACATAATGTCATTAGATTCAAGTGGATTTATAGAAATAAACTTGATGAAAATGGAATTATAATCAAGTATAAGGCAAGGCTAGTAGCTAAGAAGTACTGGTAAAAGGGAGGTATTTATTTTGATCAAACCATTGCCCCTATAGCAAGATTGGAGGTCATCAGATTATTCCTTGCATATGCTGCACACAAGCGATTCAAGGTCTACTAGATGGATTTGAAGTCAGCCTTCCTTAATGGTGTCTTAAAAGAGTAAGTCTATGATGAGCAGCCTCCAGATTTTGTTATTCCTAACACACCTGATTTAGTTTATAGACTTAGGAAAGCTCTATATGGGCTAAAGCAGGCCCCTAGAGCATGGTTTGGGACTTTGTCTAACTTTATCATTGAGAACAAATTCTCAAGGGGGGAGATAGACATGACCCTATTCTTAAGGGAATCTAAGGGTAAGATCATCCTAGTCTAGATATACGTTGCTGACATTATCTTTAGATCTACTGATGACAGTCTTTGTAGAAAGTTTGCCAAACATATGTAAGGGATGTTTGAGATGAGCAGTATGGGTGAACTTAAGTTCTTCTTGGGTATCCAAGTTAGACAGACAGATGATGGCTTGTCCATATCCCAGTCTAAGTTCACCAGGGAGTTAACCAAGAAGTTTGGTATGGAGAATTCCTCCACCATGGAAACTCTCATGCGGTCAAGTATGTCTATAGGCAAAGATGAAGTGGGAAAACCTGTTGATGAAACTTTGTATGGAGGGATAATTGTCTCCCTTCTATATCTAACTGCAAGTATGTTAGGCATCATATATGCTACATGTGTTTGTGTTAGGTATCAGGCTTGCCCTAAAGAATCACACTACTCTACTACAAAGAGGATTTTGAGGTATCTTAATGGAACACAAGATATTGGCCTATGGTACCCTAGGAATGGGGAGTTTGAACTAACTGGCTTTAGATGCAGATTTTGCAGGTTGCAACGAGGATAGGAAGAGAACTTCTGGAACCTATCAATTCTTGGGAGTGAGACTAGTGCCTTGGAGCAGCAAGAAGCAAACAAGTGTTGCAATCTCAACTACAGAGTAAGAGTACATTTTAGCAGGTAGCTGATGTGCTCAGTTGTTATGGATCCAGCATCAGCTCCAATATTATAACCTTCAGATTAGTAGAAGTCCATTATTTTGTGATTCTACTAGTGTCATCTCAATTGCTAGGAATTGTAACACCTCCCCTGTAGTGGACGTATAATATGGGTCCGGCCGGGGCCCCACAGCATACGAACGCCACAGCTTTAGTATTATAAGTTGATATAACTACCCAAACTCAAAACACTTGCACAACACAGCGGAAACAAACAGGACTAGAAGTTATCCACCACTAAAGAGTAAAACAAATGGCCTTAAGGCCTAACATCAAGTGTCCAAAAGAGACATAAAACATCAATCATGAATGTGCTCAGCACTCCTAGTCTACCTCGGCATGCAAGCCGGACAAAAGAGTCTCAAACAAACATCATCATCAATGTAGTGCTACAAAAGAGGGAAAAACACTTCATGGGCTTAGGCCTTTTTGGTCGGCGTGCTAGCTCCTGCATGCGATCCTTGCCCTGTAAAAATTATTAGTAACGTGGGTCAGCAAAGGCTGACCTCAAACTGTGTAACAACACATCTCCTCCCGGCCGCCCCTAACGGACCCCGGGGAACCCTCCAACCTGCAAGTCAGCACTTCATATGCAATAAAAATAGCTATAAATAGGAGAACACTAAAACAGGCTTGGATGTCTCAATCATCAAACATGTTCTCTATTGGTTGAGCATATAAAGAAAAGGGCCTACTATGCAACATGAATGCAACACCCGGGATTCACCCAAGGTACCCTACTGCGTATGCATCTAGCACAACATCACATCAATTCGGTACTCACATTTCCCCATTGGCATAAAGCCGCAAACACTAAGGGAGACACCTCTCCCTCAAACAGCGCACAGGCCGCCACAAGGAATTCTTGCCAAGGCCCCACCCGCTCGTGGGATTAGCCCCGGGCTTGCCTGCAAGCTCTGACGTCTCATGCCAGGATTCCAACAAACACAGACCGACCGATTCTAAGAAGCCTTGCTGGACCCCACCCGCTCATGGCCTCTTTGCCCGGGCTTGCCCCAAGCTTGGCATTCTCGTCAGTCTCATAGAAGGGGACTAGTCTCGCCGGGACACTCTCCACACATGACGCACATGTCACGAGATAGCCAGCCGACCACGGAGACATATCCACGCCTTGCCACAACACAAACCAAGACTAAATACATCGTAATCCCTCTTTGTACTACAGCATTCCCGCGCACCAAGGAAACCATCTCCAACTCGTGCGGAGCTAACCTTATCCACCAAGGAAACCATCTCCAACTCATACGGAGCTAACCTTGTCCCTCAAGGAAACCATCTACCGCCACGAGGAGCTAACCTTGTCCGGGTTCGACTACACGTACCTTTTCAAGCAAACGGGACAATCATCACCACAACACAAACGACATCTTGCCGCAACGGAAATCTCTACGAATCCCTAAGTTCATATGCAACATCACCATGTCGGACTAACGGTCGCGACCACGGCTTCACCCACCATGCCTAATCCACTAGCGAAGCGGATCTCTAATGCAAAAATATGCCGGGGACGGACTCAATCAACCCAGAGGTTCCTCTTGAACCTTGGCAAACCAAAACCCCTCTCATTTGAGAGTTTGGTGCCCAAAAATTAGAGAGAAAGAAGATAAATGATGCTAGTACATGCCTCCTAAGGACCGAGAGGAGAGATGTCGTTACCTTCCGACTCCTCTTCCTTGCCATGGCAAAATAGCCGGATGGAAATCTTTGCAACGATCTAAGCTTTACGGATCCGGACTCGGTTCGCGATTTGGAGCTCCGAAACCCTTCCTACAGCCCAAGACCTTCTTCTTCTTCCTCCTTGCTCTAGCTTTTCTCAAGAACTTAGAAAGAGAAGACTTGGAAAACAATGAGGGTTTCCAACCCTAAATTCGGACTTAACTTCCCAAGAGATAGCCTGAACCGTTAGATCCCAAAACCAGAAAAAGAATGGCCGCGATTCGCCTGGAAAATAGAAGATCTGGGCCGAACACGGCCTGGCACACGCCCGTGTCCAGGGCCGTGTGCCTCATTCGCCGTCTCAAATCGACGCGCCTGGAATCGCACACGGGCATCCGACACGCCCGTGTTCAACCCGACACGCCCGTGTCCCCAGTGACACGGCCGTGTGGCCGGCCGTGTGCCTCCAACAACACGGCCCCGAAACCAACCCGAGAGCTGACACGGCCTGGGACACGCCGTGTCCCAAGCCGTGTGCCAAGTCTCGACACCCGTCGATAGGCTTTGTGTCGACACCGCGGAAAAACGTCGAGCGAAGATCGTCGACCAAGCGGGACACGCCCTGTGACACGCCCGTGTCACAGGCCGTGTGCCACAGTCTCGACACCTTGTCGAGCAAAAGTGTCGACACTTGGGACGAGTGTCGACACGGCCTCGACACGCCCTGCGACATGCCCGTGTCGCAGGCCGTGTGCCACACTCTCGACACTTTGTCGAGCAAAAGTGTCGACACTTGGGACGAGTGTCGACACGGCCTCGACACGCCCTGCGACACGCCCGTGTCGCAGGCCGTGTGCCACACTCTCGACACTTTGTCGAGCAAAAGTGTCGACACTTGGGACGAGTGTCGACACGGCCTCGACACGCCCTGCGACACGCCCGTGTCGCAGGCCGTGTGCCTCCTGCCAAAAACCCAAAAAATTTTCAAGAACTGCAGACTGAACCTCTTGCAAAACTGGGGTGTTACAACTCTCCCCCACTTAACAGAATTTCGTCCCGAAATTTCAAAACAAAAGGGCACAAAACTTAAATTGTACCTGACATGAAGAGTTCTGGATAATCTTCTAACATGGCCTGTTCTCGTTCCTAAGAGAACTCCTCACGACCACAGTTGTCCCATCGAACTTTTACGAGTTTGACTTCTTTATTCCGCAACTACCGAGTCTCCGAATCCTCTATAGAAATTGGAAGGACTCGCGTCCTCAAGTCTTCCTCAATCGGCACCGATGCCGGCTCAATCACTACGCTAGCCTCCACCAAGGCTTTCCTCAAAACGGAGACGTGGAAGACATCATGTAATCCACTCAAATCTGCGGACAGCGCCAACCGATAAGCTGCTTCTCCTACCCGCTCAACAATTTCAAAAGGCCTCAAAAACCTTGGACTCAGCTTCTTGAGTCGGCGAATCCGTGAGACGCCTTTGAACGGCTTGACCTTCAGATAAACCCAATCACCAACTGCAAATTCCACCTTCCGGTGACGAGCATTAAAATACTTTGCTTGCCTGTCTTACGCCACCTTCATACGCTCTTGGATGGTCCGTACCAACTCACAAGCGTCAACCACCTCATCCTTTCCCAACAGTTTGGTGTCTCCCGCCTCTGCCCAAGACATTGGCGTTCGACACCGCCTCCCATACAAAGCTTCGTATGGCGCCATTTTTATGCTTGCTTGAAAACTATTGTTGTATGCAAATTCTACCATGAAGAGGTGATCCTCCCACCTCTTGCTGAAATCAAGAACGCACATTCTCAACATATCTTCCATAGTACGGTTCGTTCTCTCTGTTTGCCCATCAGTTTGAGGATGGAACGTCGTACTGAACTTTAGCTTCGTGCACAAGCTCTTCTGAACCAATCTCCAGTCCTTAGACGTAAACCGTCCATCTCGATCACTGACTATGCTGTTAGGAACTCCGTGCAGTCGCACAATGTTGCGAATATACAACTCCACCAGCTTCTCCACGCTGTCCTCTTTCCGATTTGGGATAAAGTGAGCCACCTTGGTTAGGCGATCCACGATCACCCAAATAGCATCATTACCATGTTGCGATCTAGGCAAACCATGCACAAAGTCCATGGAGATGTCCTCAAATTTCCACTCAGGAATTGGAAGGGGCTTCAGGAACCCGCCCGGTTTCTGACATTCGGCCTTCACAAAGGCACATGTTTGGCAACGACTCACATACAAAGCTACATCTCGCTTCAACCCCGGCCACCAAAAGGATTTCTTCATATCCAAGTACATCTTTGTACTGCCCGGGTGAATGGAGTACTTTGAGAAATGAGCCTCAAACATCAACTCCTCACGGAGATTGCCAAACTGCAGTACACAAACCCTTCCATCCTTTCTCAAGATTCCCCCAATCATCTCCCAGGCGCTGCTCTCGCCCTTTTGAGCCTCCAACACAAAAGGTTGAAACTCCACATCCAATCGAGTCGCTTCCCGAATACGATCGGACAAGTCGTTTTGCACTTTAATCCAGTTCAACCGAGCCACGCTAGACTCGCCTCTCGCAACACATTCCAATCTAAGGGACTCCCATTCCCGTACCAACCGCTCATCATGAGCTTCGATCCAATTTCCTTGCCCCGAGTACTTTCTACTCAACGCGTCCGCCACCACATTGGCTTTACCCGGCGTATACTGAATTGCCACTTCGTAGTCTCCAAGAAACTCAACCCATCTGCGTTGCCGCATTTTCAAGTCCTTCTGATCCAAGAGATACTTCAGGCTTTTATGGTCCGTGAAGATCTCCACCCTTGCGCCATACACATAGTGTCGCCATATTTTCAACGCGAAGATTACCGCCGCCAACTCCAAGTCATGGACGGGGTAATTCCTCTCATGAGGTTTCAGCTGTCTAGACCCAAAAACTATCACCATGCCATGTTGCACCAACACGCAACCCAAACCGCATCCCGATGCGTCACTGAAAATCTGAAATCCATCGGTCCCTTGCGGTAAACTCAGGATTGGAGCCATCATAAGCCTCTCCTTCAGGGCCTCAAATGCTTGACTGCACTCTTGGGTCCACACAAACTTATGGTCTTTGCGAGTGAGTGAGGTGAGGGGTAGAGCTATCTTCGAGAAATTCTCCACGAATCTCCTATAATACCCGGCTAGTCCAAGAAAACTTCGGACTTTCGCCACTGTCCTCAACACCGGCCAATCTCTGATGGCCTCCACTTTCGCTGGATCCACTGCCACCCCATCACCACTAATCACGTGGCCCAAAAACGCCACCTTGGCTAACCAGAACTCGCACTTTGAGAACTTTGCAAACAATTGGTTCTCCCTCAACACTTACAGGACCACTCTCAAGTGGGTCTCATGCTCCACTTCAGACTTGGAGTACACCAAGATGTCATCAATGAAGACAACCACAAACGAATCCAAGTAATCCCGAAATACTCGATTCATCAGATCCATGAATACCGATGGTGCGTTCGTCAACCCGAACGGCATCACCGTAAACTCAAAGTGTCCATACCTTGTGCCAAAGGCAGTTTTGGGTATGTCCTCATCTCGAATTCGCAGCTGATAGTAGCCTGACTTCAAGTCCAACTTCGAATATACCACTGACCCCACCAATTGGTCGAACAAATCATCTATCCGAGGGATCGGATACTTATTCTTAACGGTCAATTTATTCAGCTCTCGGTAGTCTATGCACAGGCGCATGCTACCGTCTTTCTTCTTTACAAACAACACCGGTGCGCTCCACGGTGAGGAACTGGGCCTAATATACCCTTGCTCCAACAGTTCCTGTAACTGTACCTTAAGTTCCGCCAACTCCTTTGGTGCCATTCTAAAAGGAGGACGCGACACCGGTCTAGCCTCCGGCACTAACTCGATCGAAAAGTCGATCTCCCGCCGAGGAGGCGCTCCAGGAAGTTCATCCGGAAACACATCCCTGAACTCTGCCACCACAGGCACTTCCTCAAAAGATAGCTGGGAGAGACGAACCTCCAACAACGCTACCAGCGCCACACCTCCCTGGTTAATCGCCTGCATCATTTGCATGGCCGTAATTAGGGAATGGGCTACTCCACAAAGGCCCACAAATTTGACTTCCGATTGCCCCTTACTCTTTAGGGTCACTACCTTGGACAAACAATCAATGCTGGCGCGCTGCTCTGCAAGCCAGTCCATGCCCAAAATGACATCGAACTCTACTAATGGCAACACTGCCGCTTCCAAAACGAAGTCAACTCCGTCTAGCTCCCAACAGATGCGCCCTCTAGCCCCGGTGGTGATAGATGACCCATTGGGCATGCGCACTTTCAGTTCCGCGTCCGCCAAGAAAGACTCGACTCCTACCCTTCGGACAAAGCTCTCCGCAAGAAAGGAGTGCGATGCTCCCGTATCGAACAATACCCTAGCGGGGTATCCAGAAACTAACACGAAGCCTACAACAAGACAACACACGGAAAAGGGGTCTAAAGGTATGAAGCACAAATGCAAACTTAAATTTTCTACATACCTGTCACCACGTCGGTTTGGCGGATCGCTTCTTGCTGTCCAAGGTTGTAAGCCCTTGGTTGCACCGGTTGGAACCGAGAAGCGCTCGACTCCGCCATCTTTCCTTTCTCTGCAGCACTGGGGCCCGAGCGCACAGACTGCTCCTGCTTTGACTCTTGCCCCGCTCCCCCTTGCTGACAAGCACGGGCTATGTGCCCAACCTTCCCGCAGTTGTAACACGTCGGCGGTCCCCTAGAGTGAGAACCCCCAGGCGTCCACGTGCTCCTCTCACCCGACTTGGAAGTGTGAGGCTTCCTCCTCCACCTGCTCCCATCAGACTTTACATGAGATTGGGAGGGCTTCCCTTCCCCGTGCTTGGGAGTAAAACCCTTTCGACGCTGGGTTCGCTCCAGATCATTCTCCAAACTCCTGGCGGCTTCAACTAGCTCATTAAATCCCGCCGTCTTCATGGAGATGAGGGGTTGTCTCAGATTTTCCCTCAACCCTTGGTAGAAGAGGTTATCCCTCTCTACATCATCCGCCATTGTCGTTCCAGCATAACGACCCAAACGGGTGAAATCTTGCACGTACTCATCCAATGTCTTGTCTCGCTGCATTAGATGCAGAAACTGCCTCTGCAGGGCCAACCGTGTTGAAACTGGGATATACCTCTTAAGAAAAGCGTCCCCAAACTCTTCCACTGACGGGGTGCGTCCCGGGAACAGGCGGCTGCTATGGCTCACCCACCACAATTTGGCGTCTCCTTCCAACATGAACGTCGCATACTCAGCTTTCTTTTCCTCTGGCGTCTCTGCCGCCCTTAACAGTTCTTGAATACGAACCCACCAATCCTCCGCATCCGTTGGCGTTCCAACACCCTTGAAGGACGGGGGATGGAAACTCAGGAAATACTTCATGTGTCGGTCTCCATGTCCTACCACCACCCTTTCTGCCAAAGGCTCCACTCGCCTGGCTTCTCCGCCTGGCACGGCCGTCGCCGTGTCTGGTGTAGCAGGGGTTGCTACCTGGGCTGCAGCCACCGCTTGGGCTGCCACCATCGCTTCTGCAAGCATACGACAGAAGTCGGCCGGGTTTACACCTGTGCCCAAAAGGCCTGAAGCAGTAGCACTGCTCGCCGAGAGATCATCCCTTGCTCTTGAAGTGCCCGCCTCGTTGCTTGCACTCTTCAGGAAAACAAGAAATAAGGGATTAGTCTCCAATCTCAAGACTAAAACATAAGGACACTCACGGTCCCGCGTTACTCTTATGTGGATAACTTCTCTACGCACTAACCTTGAATCAAACCTCCCTCTGATACCAAATTGTAACACCTCCCCTGTAGTGGACGTATAATATGGGTCCGGCCGGGGCCCCACAGCATACGAACGCCACAGCTTTAGTATTATAAGTTGATATAACTACCCAAACTCAAAACACTTGCACAACACAGCGGAAACAAACAGGACTAGAAGTTATCCACCACTAAAGAGTAAAACAAATGGCCTTAAGGCCTAACATCAAGTGTCCAAAAGAGACATAAAACATCAATCATGAATGTGCTCAGCACTCCTAGTCTACCTCGGCATGCAAGCCGGACAAAAGAGTCTCAAACAAACATCATCATCAATGTAGTGCTACAAAAGAGGGAAAAACACTTCATGGGCTTAGGCCTTTTTGGCCGGCGTGCTAGCTCTTGCATGCGATCCTTGCCCTGTAAAAATTATTAGTAACGTGGGTCAGCAAAGGCTGACCTTAAACTGTGTAACAACACATCTCCTCCCGGCCGCCCCTAACGGACCCCGGGGAACCCTCCAACCTGCAAGTCAGCACTTCATATGCAATAAAAATAGCTATAAATAGGAGAACACTAAAACAGGCTTGGATGTCTCAATCATCAAACATGTTCTCTATTGGTTGAGCATATAAAGAAAAGGGCCTACTATGCAACATGAATGCAACACTCGGGCTTCACCCAAGGTACCCTACTGCGTATGCATCTAGCACAACATCACATCAATTCGGTACTCACATTTCCCCATTGGCATAAAGCAGCAAACACTAAGGGAGACACCTCTCCCTCAAACGGCGCACAGGCCGCCACAAGGAAATCTTGCCAAGGCCCCACCCGCTCGTGGGCTTAGCCCTGGGCTTGCCTGCAAGCTCTGACGTCTCATGCCAGGATTCCAACAAACACAGACCGACCGATTCTAAGAAGCCTTGCTGGACCCCACCCGCTCATGGCCTCTTTGCCCGGGCTTGCCCCAAGCTTGGCATTCTCGTCAGTCTCACAGAAGGGGACTAGTCTCGCCAGGACACTCTCCACACATGACGCACATGTCACGGGATAGCCAGCCGACCACGGAGACATAGCCACGCCTTGGCACAACACAAACCAAGACTAAATACATCGTAATCCCTCTTTGTACTGCAGTGTTCCCGCGCACCAAGGAAACCATCTCCAACTCGTGCGGAGCTAACCTTGTCCACCAAGGAAACCATCTCCAACTCATACAGAGCTAACCTTGTCCCTCAAGGAAACCATCTACCGCCACGAGGAGCTAACCTTGTCCGGGTTCGACTACACGTACCTTTTCAAGCAAACGGGACAATCATCACCACAACACAAACGACATCTTGCCGCAACAGAAATCTCTACGAATCCCTAAGTTCGTATGCAACATCACCGAGTCGGACTAACGGTCGCGACCACGGCTTCACCCACCATGCCTAATCCACTAGCGAAGCGGATCTCTAATGCAAAAATATGCCGGGGACGGACTCAATCAACCCGGAGGTTCCTCTTGAACCTTGGCAAACCAAAACCCCTCTCATTTGAGAGTTTGGTGCCCAAAAATTAGAGAGAAAGAAGATAAATGATGCTAGTACATGCCTCCTAAGGACCGAGAGGAGAGATGTCGTTACCTTCCGACTCCTCTTCCTTGCCATGGCAAAATAGCCGGATGGAAATCTTCGCAACGATCTAAGCTTCACGGATCCGGACTCGGTTCGCGATTTGGAGCTCCGAAACCCTTCCTACAGCCCAAGACCTTCTTCTTCTTCCTCCTTGCTCTAGCTTTTCTCAAGAACATAGAAAGAGAAGACTTGGAAAACAATGAGGGTTTCCAACCCTAAATTCGGACTTAACTTCCCAAGAGATGGCCTGAACCGTTAGATCCCAAAACCAGAAAAAGAATGGCCGTGATTCGCCTGGAAAATAGAAGATCTGGGCCGAACACGGCCTGGCACACGCCCGTGTCCAGGGCCGTGTGCCTCATTCGCCATCTCAAATCGACGCGCCTGAAATCGCACACGGGCATCCGACACGCCCGTGTTCAACCCGACACGCCCGTGTCCCCAGTGACACGGCCGTGTGGCCGGCCGTGTGCCTCCAACAACACGGCCCCGAAACCAACCCGAGAGCTGACACGGCCTGGGACACGCCCGTGTCCCAAGCCATGTGCCAAGTCTCGACACCCGTCGACAGGCTTTGTGTCGACACCGCGGAAAAACGTCGAGCGAAGATCGTCGACCAAGCGGGACACACCCTGTGACACGCCCGTGTCACAGGCCGTGTGCCCCAGTCTCGACACCTTGTCGAGAAAAAGTGTCGACACTTGGGATGAGTGTCGACACGACCTCGACACGCCCTGCGACACGCCCGTGTCACAGGCCGTGTGCCACACTCTCGACACTTTGTCGAGCAAAAGTGTCGACACTTGGGACGAGTGTCGACACGGCCTCGACACGCCCTGCGACACGCCCGTGTTGCAGTCCGTGTGCCACACTCTCGACACTTTGTCGAGCAAAAGTGTCGACACTTGGGACGAGTGTCGACACGGCCTCGACACGCCCTACGACACGCCCGTGTCGCAGGCCGTGTGCCTCCTGCCAGAAACCCAAAAATTTTTCCAGAACTGCACACTGAACCTCTTGCAAAACTGGGGTGTTACAGGAATACTGTCTCACACAGTAGGACTAAGCATATTGAGATTAAATAACATTTCATTATGGAGCATGTGGAATATGAAGATATCAACCTTGAGTTTGTCCCAATAAACAAGCAAGTGGATGACATCTTCACTAAGCCACTCGATGAAGCAAAGTTCAACACCTTCAAGTTTGAATTGGTTATATTGAACCTAGCATAGATTCTGGTGCACCCCATGGTGTACAAGTTATATTTTTTCTTACAGGTGGACAAGTACTTCAGAGAATTAAAGATCCTTCAAGATTGTATATCTTGAGTGGTATCATGCTGCTTGAAGCATTATCTAGATGATGCAAATCATAGGGTCCATCAGGAAACATGAAGTTGACGCTTCAATTGAGGGGGAGCAACTCCAGCACTGCTCTAGCACTCTCTAGTGGTTAAACTGCTGCCTATTTATAATCAAAAAGGGGGAGCAGACGATCAGATCATCCCTGGCTATTTATAAATGTCAAAAAGGTGGAGGAGAAGGTTATGAATAATGATATGAATCTGGTATCATAGAAAAGGAGGAGAAGGATACAAGTGGTATTAGAACTATAAGAAGGTTATGATCAAATTGATCAAGACCATGTAGCAGCAATTAAGGGTGAGCAGGAGCAGGTGTGCCCTGCAGGCAAGAAAGTATGACAACTCTAACTTCTCGTGTTATATGTTTTCCAAGTTAATATATTATTGTTGCATTAGTTAGTGTATGTCATTGACTCATTTGATTGGGGGTTTTGACTTCTTCAAATAGCGGGAGATTGTTGGGTCCATTGCCCACAATGTACTAGATTTAAAGAAGTCAATCATATCAATGACATACACAAAGTTGTATTTTATGTGTGCTTAAGTTCATGCATGCAGGTTGTCCTTGAAACATTGATAGGACATGTATTCAAGTGTTGTGACAAGTGTGGTCACAAAGTAAATATGAGCAGGGTGAAAACTTGATAGAAGTGTCGAGACAATTTAGACAGAAGTGTCGCGACAATTCAGATAGAAGTGTCGAGACAATTCAGATAGCAGTGTCGAGACAAAACACCTGTCTCGACACAATGAAGAACTGAGTGTGGACTTAAACATGTCGACACTTGGCAGACTGTAGTGTCAAGACAATTCAGACAGTAATGTCGAGACAATACAACTGTCTCGACATAATGAAGAACTTAGTGCATACTTAAAGATGTCGACACCCAGCAGTCTATTGTGTCGAGACAATTCAACTATCTCAAAATAGTGAAGATCTGAAAAGCAGCTAAGTCCACAGGCGTTCAGTGAAGTCCACTCACTCAACGCCAGGTAATAAAATGCATTGTGTATAGCTTGGTTGTCTATGCCAAACTATTGGCTAGATAAAATGTGGCTAACTCCTCAGGCATTCAGTGTAGTCTACTCACTCAATGCCATATAGCAAAAAGCTGTGAGATAGACTAAGGCAGTCAAAGCCTAAGGAGAAACTGGCTGAAATGTGGCTAAGTCCATGGGCATTGAGTGAAGTCTACTCACTCAATGTCATATCATCAAAATCATTGAGTATTGTTTAGTCATTCAAAGCCACGAAAAATCTTTGTAAATATTTGACTAAGTACAGAGACATTGAGTGAAGCTTACTCAACGCCATGTGATAAAAAACATTGATTGAATCTTAATCAATCAGTGATAGTGTTTCCAACACAGGATTTTTTTTCTATGGACAAAACCATTGAGTGAAGTCTACACACTCAATGCCATGTCAATATAGTGGAAAAATGCTGAAAGCGTTAAGTGAAGAAGCAACTCTCAAAGCTTCCCAAGAATGAAAAATGGCTAAGTCCAAATGCATTGAGTGTAACGTACTCACTCAACGCCAGATAATAGAAGAATATCTGTTAAGTTGTTTGGCAATGAGTGATGAAGGCTTACTCAGCGCCTAGTGATAGAATGATTGGGTAAAACCAAAAGCTTTGAGTGAAGCTTGATCACTCAATGCCTGAGATAGACAGAATTCTGTCTAATTATTTTGGCATTGAGTGATTATTACTCATTCAATGTCTATACTATTGATGTTTGATTTTGGCTAAGTCCACATATGGTGATGTCAGAAAGTCAACAAAGTCAACAGAGTTCAAATTAATGTGCGGGAAATCTACAGAACACGACAAATGTTGTCGGAAGTCTACTATACGTCTTCTTCTATTAAAGCAAGATGAAGTTTCCTGCTGCAGGTGGTCCCCACTACTTCCTGGAACCGTTAATTGGCGAAATATATAAAGGGACAAGCTTCAGATGTTGGAGTTATCTTTATTATTTTACTCAACAAGAGAAAAAGTGGCTGTACTTCATCTTCCTCGCCATTGCTGTCGAGATAAAGCTTGAAGTCTTCCAGCAAGAACCAAAAGTTTAGTGAGCTGTTGTATCTTCTTGTGATACAGTAAGATCAGAATGAATTCTGATAAAGAAAGCAAGAAGAGTCGTTATTCTTCTGCAGGCTCAGTTAGCTGATTGAAGAACTGAAGACCTAGATTTTATTCTTCTTCTTCTTCAGCAAGATCAGAATTTACATTCTGAGTTTCTTCCAGCAGAGGGAGAATTTCTTCCTGCTGCTATGAAGTAAGATATTGTTGAGATAACTCAGCCCTAATTGTTGACACAGAGAAATTTCTCTGCGTCAAATTAATCAAACCACCAGTTTTCCTATAGGATCCTTTTGGATTTGAGCTATAGGCCCATTGGCCTGAGGTAGGGCAAATTTGCCTGAGCTATAGGAGAGTTTTACTTTTTGAGTATAGGATCCAGTTTGGATCTGAGGTAGGATTCTGTAGAGAATCTGAGAGTATGGCTTTGGCCTGAATTGTAGGAATCATTTGTGAATCTGAGGTATGATCTAGTTTGGATCTGAGGCAGGTGATCTTTTGATCATTGAGCTGTAGGGCTTAACAGCATAAGGTAGGCGAGTCATTCCAACTAATTTGTAGGGCACTTATGTCTGAGTTGTAGGATCCTTTTGATATGAGGTAGGGCTTAACAGCCTAAGGTAGGAGAGTCATTCTCTCTGAGATAGGATCTTTTGTGGATCTGAGGTAGGGCTGCCCTCCCAACCTGAGTTGTAGGGCATTTGTCTTGAGGTAGGTTATCTGTTGATCACTGAGTTGTAGGGCACTTGTTCCTGAGTTGTACGTCTTGGAGGAGACTAAGAGATCCTGTGGTATCTGAGGTGTAAGCACTTTGATCTATGTTTTGGAGAGGTGCCTTGTCTAACTAAAAGTTAGAAAGGTGGGAGGAGAGTGGATGTACCCTTAATCTGGAGAACCACTATAAATGTTTGTGAGTGCATTTCTTGGTTGTTTTCTTTGTGCAGGTTCTTGAAAGCTAATCAACTGCCAATACACTAATTACTAAAGGAAGAAATTAAAATATAGCCACGAGATTTACATAAACCTATTCACTCCCCCCCCTCCCCTCTATGTTGCAAGCTACCTTAAAAATAAAGACATTCAAGTGGTATCAGAGGGAGACTACTTAAAAAGGATTTAACAAATTGAGTGATCTCCAAAGGTAGCTACAGATATGAACTTTTCAGTTTTGGATAGAACCAAAAGGAGCTTGGTTCCATGAAACTCTCTATCTGCAGAAAGGGGACTTTTGGAATCTAAAAGGAAAGGGTAATGTTGTTTATGGAAGCCTCTTACCCTAAAATATTTGTGGCTATCAAAGAGGGAATCTTCATCCCTATGAAGATCTCAGTTCTGGATGCCAATGTCCAGACTCCCAAGACTTATTCAGAAATGACCAAGGATGAGGTCTTGTTGGCTTCATTGGATAAGAGAACCCGGAACATCATAGTCAGTGCTATTGTTGATTCTACCTTTCAGAACTTGGTCCACTGCCAAACCTCCAAAGATATGTGGGACACCCTTGTGGTCTACATGGAGGGTACTGAAGAGGTAAGAGATGATAAAAGTTCATGCTCAACCAAGAGTATGAGGTTTTCAGGCAATATATGAAAGAGAACATAGCTACTTGCTATGAAAGATTTTTCAGGATAATTAATGAACTGAGGACCTATGGGATGGTCTTCAGTCATTATGAAATTAATGACAAGTTCCTAAGATCTCTCACTAGAGATTGGGATACTAAAATTTGTGCCATAAGAGAAGTGGCCAAGCTTGCTGAGACTCATCCCTAAACATTATTTGAAAGCTGCTTGATGAATTGTAAATATGCGTATTTTTGTGCACATTAATTTAGTCATTTTCATTTATTTTCGTCATTTTTACTTATTTTTGTTCAATAAAATACTCCTCTTCTTGTAAATTTACTACTAACTTGTTTTCTTTAATTTTGCAGAAAAATTTCAAAATCTGCCAAAATTGGGCAGTACATGCCCGTGACAATTTGGTCACGCCCGTGACAGGGCCGTGACATTGCATTTCCCGTGAAATCGGACGATTTCTGAAGTACAAGCTTGACACGCCTGGCGACACACCCGTGTCACCAGACACGGGGCGTGACCCAAGCCCGTGTCCACTCCACTCGACACTTTCTGCTCGACGATTGTCGAGTGTCGACACCAACCATCACGCCCGTGACCTGGGGCGTGACTCACTTTCTGCTCGACGATTTCAACTCGACACTTTCCGCTCGACGATTGTCAAGTGTCGACACCAACTGACACGCCCAGCATCATGCCCGTGACCCGGGGCGTGACCTTTCCCGCTGGCCCGACAAGATGCTGCCGAAGACTTTTGACGCAACCCGCGCCCGGTTCTACCTCCCCGACACTCCCAGAGTCACGCCCGTGACCTGGGGCGTGACTGCCGCGAACTCAGCCCGAAGTCAACTTTCCTGTCCAATCGCCGGCCGCCTTCATGAATAGTACTGACACGCGCCCCCCTACACGCCCGTGACCTAGGGCGTGTACTTAGAATTTTTGCCTATAAATTGCCCATTTCTGTAAGGTCCAAGGGTTCAGATTTTTGGTCCATTTTAGTGTCTTTTTGTGGGCTGCATCCGTGATTTCCTTGCTATGTAAGGAGATTTCTTCCCCTTTTTTCTTTCAATTTTGTTTTTGCTTTAGCTTTGTCTTTGTAATAGCTTGTAATAGTTTCCTTTAATCAATAAAAATGTTAGATTTTCTCTTCTTATTTGGCTTTGGAATGAACACTTGTGCCCACTTTTTCTCCCCTTTTTATCCTTGGTTTTATCTTTGTTCTTCATTTATGAAATGTGTGTGTGTGTGTATGAGTGTAACTTATTTACTTTACATTCTTTTAATTTGTCTCATGATAGGTTTTGTTAGAAATTTATGAAATGATGAATTAACTTTCTCTTTTTCTTCATGTCTTCTTTTAATGTTTTCAACATCTTCACTCTTATGTATGTGTAAAAGAGTTACTAAAGTATTTTTGATTTTTTTTACTTAGCTTTATTTTAGGATGAAAACCCTTTTTGTTCTTTCTCTTTTCATTTCAACTTTTTTAGCACTTTTATGAAATCCTAGGAATGAGAATGTTGAAATTTTAATTTTCCAAAAACTTTGGTTTTTAATTTGTTTTGAAAAACTTTTGTCTTCTAAAAATTGTAATTTCTTCTTTTTATTTGTTTTTGGCAAAACCTAAGCATGAAAAAGTAAAAGTTTTAATTTTTAGGTAACTTTCATTTTGCTTTTAATTTGTGTGTGTGAGTGTATGAGAATAAATGTTTTGATGCTTTGATTCAAATTGTGTAGAGTGTGTGAGTGTAGGTGTTAAATTTTAATGCTTTCTTTTAATGCTTTGTTCAAATTTTGTAGAGTGTGTGAGTGTAGGTGTTAGCTTTATTGCTTTCTTGAAATTCATATGGAGTGTCTGTGTGTGTGTTTGTGTGCATTTATTTCCGCCTACTCGTTAAGAGTTAAATGGCGCATCGTTTTCATTTTCAGTCCTACTCTTTTGAGTAGGACTTGTAATTTTCTTTCATTATTTTTCCGCCTACTCACTTGAGTTAAATGGACGGACTTTATTTCCCGCCTACTCGTTCGAGTAGGACTTGTAATTTTATTTCTTTATTTTTCCGCCTACTCACTTTAGTTAAATGGACGGACTTTATCTCCATGTAAATATTTGAGAAAGCCCTGTAATCGCATTTATTTTCTCCTACTCATTTGAGTAGGACTCGCTTTCATTTTAGTCCTACTCGTTTGAGTAGGACTTGCAATTTTAAGCTTTTATTTCCCGCCCCCACTCGTTTGAGTGGGACTTGAAAGATATTGTACCTAATCACCTAGAGGGGGGGTGAATAGGTGACTTAAATCTTTTTGACTTTTTAGGCAGAATTCAGATTATAACACAGAATTATATCTACTTTATCACAGCACACAATCAGCAATCACAGAATTCCACAAGCACATAGTAGACACTCAGATTTATAGTGGTTCCCCAAGGTTTGGGTACATCCACTTTCCCCCTTCGCCTATCAAGCAGTGTACTAGATTCGGCCAAACTTCTCCACTATCTCAGATCCTCAGATCTTACACTGAGAACCCAAATCAGGTTCCTACAACTCAGGCCCAAGGCCCTACAACTTAGCTTCTTCACAAAGCCTACACTCAGCCACCAAGGCCTACACTCAGCCACCAAGGCCTACACTCAGCCACCAAGGCCTACACTCAGCCACAACAGGCCTACACTCAGAGATACAACTCTCCTACACTCAGCCTTTATAATTACAGGCTTACAAAACTCAGATTCCTAAGGATCCTACAAGATAATTTGAATACAAAATGTATACTCAACAACTCAGAGAAAAGAGAGAAGAGTTGTGAGTTTCTTGATGAGTTCTTGGAAGAACTCAGCTGAAATCAATCTGACTTGGCTTTCTTCAAAGCTTCTTGAATGTAGAACACAATAAGATTGACCTCCTCTGCAGTTGATCCTTGATCTCTGCTACTTAAGATTCAGAACAAATCTGAACCCTTCTTCTCAGCCTGGTTCCAACAGCTGACTTCTTGGATGAAGCTCTCTCTCTCCAACTTCTTAGATCTTCACTAGATTCTTCAAGGAATAGCTAGATCTTCTTCTTTGTTAATTACTTGAACAACTTGGACAATCCCAACAACTGTTTCTGTAGACAGTATAAGCCTATTTATAGGCCTTCTTCATGATAACCGGCTGATTAGGTTCATAACTGATTTCTGACAACTCTGACAGGTGCAGTAGACCGGCTGGAATGGCAGCTGTCAAGTCATCCAGTCAGTTCTTGAAAATTCTATAACTGTCTGAAAGTGTCGAGACTGTCTGTCTTTAAGTGTCGACACTTATAGACTAAGTGTCGACACTAGCCTACAAGGTGTCGACACAACTCCTTGTGTTATAGAATGCACTTCTCGACACAGCTTCTTCTTCATATGTCGACACTGATATTGAGTGTCGACACAAGTACTTGTACTTCAGTATATTGCTGAATTCTTGTAAGTGTCGACACAACACCTCTGTGTCGACACATCTTCATGTGTTGAACTTGTTCAGTGTCGACACATCTTCTTGGTTTCGACACATGTCTTCAGTGTTGATACTTGCTGAGTGTCGACATTGCTCCTTGTGTCGACACATTCTTATTCTGTTAAGACTCTGGCTGAGTGTCGACACATCTCCTTAGTGTCGACACTTGTACTTAGAATTTTCTGAACTTTGATAAGTGTCGACATAGCTCCTTGTGTCGACACTTTCTTCAAGTGTTGAGTCTTCAGCTGAGTGTCGACACATTCTTTCTTGTGTCGACACTTTCTTCAAGTGTTGAGTCTTCAGCTGAGTGTCGACACATTCTTTCTTTTGTCGACACTTTCTTCAAGTGTTGACTCTTTTGCTGAGTGTCGACACATTGCTCTAGGTGTCGACACTTATACTTAGACTCTGCTGACTTTTGCTGAGTGTCGACACAGCCTCCAAGTGTCGAC
The DNA here is from genome assembly GCA_039583875.1 of Platanthera guangdongensis. Classification (NCBI taxonomy): domain Eukaryota; kingdom Viridiplantae; phylum Streptophyta; class Magnoliopsida; order Asparagales; family Orchidaceae; genus Platanthera; species Platanthera guangdongensis. The sequence continues at coordinate 131,291,818 of CM077150.1, read as the reverse complement.
ACTTTCTGATGTAGACACAGTTTCACTGGGTGTCGACACAACTGCTAAGTGTCGACACTGCTTCACTGCACTTTTCTTCATTGAGTGTCGACACAGCTCCTTGTGTCGACACTTTCTGTCTGGTGTCGACTCTGCATCCCTAGTGTCGACACAATGACTCCAAGTGTCGACACTGCTTGCCTGGGTGTCGACACAAGCCTTCTTAAGTGTCGACACTTTCCCTCTGGGTGTCGACACATGGACTTAGAAACTTTTTCATCTTTCCTGAAATACTTAACCTGCACAAGTAAACTCAAAACACATCAAATACATTTTGATGTATATCATTGAGTTGGGTGAGGCTTCTTCAAATTAGGTACATTAGAACCAATGTACCCAACAATCTCCCCCTATTTGGAGAAGTCATAACCCTTAGTCAATGATATACACCATTCATAATAAAATTACAAAATGATGTAAAGTAGGATTATATATCAGGGCAAACATAAACATGTATCAATCAAACATGTATACATAGACATTATCTCAGAACAATTATGAAATAAATTCATCACACAGCAAATTTATCACATAGCACATTCTTCTAACACTTTGTCATATTCATAATTCTAAAGTTTACAAAATCTTTTACATCAAAAGATTACATAGTAAACTTAAGAAAATTCTATTCTATTTTTGTTCAGCCTCCTTGATCACTATTCCTTTTCCAGATTGTACTTTGGCTTGAACAGGAGCATCAGCAACTTCAGCATCAGCAGGCTTCTTGCCTTTCAGATCCTTTTTCTTTTGCTCTTCAGCTTTAATCTTTTGCCTTTCAAAATAATGATATGGCTTGGGAAAGTACTTGCTAGGCTCCTGAGCAGTAGGAGGTAGCTTTCCCATCTTGGCCTTTCTCCTGTATTGGACTATGGCTTCTTGCCTTGTCTCATGTTTCCTCCATTCCAATTCAGAAAACTATTTATTTCTGTCTTGAATGTTATCTTTTGCAGCTTTCCATGCAGTTAAGATAATGTTCCTTGAAGTGGGGCTCCACTGCTCAAAGTCAGGTCTTTGTTCAGCTTGCTCCCTGAACCTCTTATTAGACAATCTGATTTCTTCTTCTTTCTGCAGAGCTTCTTGCATAGCTTAAGAGACTGGCTGAACCACCTTTTCTATGATAACATTTTTCTTATCCTCAGGTGGGCTATACATTGTCTGGATATCAGCATGTATCATATCAAAATCTGGAGGAGGGTAGATGACTTGAGCTACTTCAGGTTGCTCACCTCCAAGATATGCAGGGTTAATTCCAGATTCTGCCACATTATCATCATCACATAAAGGAGGATAACCAAGAGTTGCTCTGATAGAATTAGATATCCACTTTGCATGATCAGAGCTTGCTTTGACTAACACTCTCTCCCCCTTTATGACTTCTCTAACTATGTGATCCCTCAAATCATCCTTTTGAAATCTTACTTGGGCATCCAAATAGTTGACTCCATCTTTAAAGTAAGGTTTCAACCTTTGGAGTTTGTCAGTTATGATCTTCTGAGAGTCTTGTATGGCAGTCTTAACAGCAGTTATTTCCTCTTGGAATGCTTTGTCAAAGTCTGCTTTAGCTGTAGCATGAGCTGGAGTCAGTCCAGCAACTATGTTCTACATCTCAGTGATAATGGCATTGTGAGATTCTGTTAAGTTGTCATTCATTCTGATCTGATTCTCTAGTACATAGCCTTTCTTTACTTCAAGTTCATCTACTTGAGCTTTTATCTTTTCTTGATGAGTTGCTAGATAGACTACTGCATTCCCTCCCTTGTTGAAGTAGTCAGTCATCTCCTTCTTATTGAGATTCATCTCAAATCTTATGGACTTAATATCCTGTGCCAGATCAAACTGAAGAGATTTGTGCCCCTCATCCACATATGTTTCTATAGCTTTCATGTGCTCATCAAGCTTAATCTGCATTGCAACCATTAGAGCACTATAATCAACAGTTGGTGCTGGCTGTGATATAGGCTGTGGTGCTACAGTTTGCAAAGCCTTTTTATAATTCTGACTTCTTCTTTTGAAAACTTGAAACTTCCTTTTCTTAGCCCTTGCAACTTCTTCATCTTCAGAGGCTGATGTACTTGCTATTTCTAACCTCTCCTTAGGTAGCTCCTTAACAGCTTGGGGCTTCTCAGGCTCTTGCCTTGCAGTTTCTTCTAGAATTGACACTTGCTCCCCCTCAACTGGAGCATTCTCCCCCTCAGCAGCAGCACATTCCTTGTCAAAATCTGTTTGATCCAGATTTAGGAAAAGATCTTCCATTGTATATTCTTGTGGAGAATGGGCTAGAGTAATTCTTGGCACATCTACCACTGGATCAGATACAACTTGAACTGTAACAGATGTGTCCTCCATGACAATATCTGGGACTTGATTATCAATTTGAGTTTGCTGATTAACATTATTTAAGGAATCAGACAATACATTATCCTCTATAGAGAAATCTAAAGCATTAAGCTCAGTGATTACCTCAAGGATGATGTGTGTTGCTTGTTCACTTTCCAGTGTAGTTGGCTTTTCTACAACTAGAGGCTCCCCCTGGACTGAATCCTAGTGTATGGGGCTAGCTGGTGGTAGCTCCCTCTGCCTCTCTGCAGTATCTTGTTGAGCTGTAGACTTCTCAGCATTTCCTTCTTCATTCTCATCAGGTGTGAAGACAACTTGCTCTTCACTACCAGAGCTGCTAGTTGACTCTTGAGCCACTGGGGCTATCTTCTTCTTCATCTTCAGTGGAGTTTCCTTCTCAGAAGTTATTTTCTCAGGGGTTGGCATCTCCTTTGACAAAACCCTATCCCATCTGGAGAATATCCTCAAGTCTATCTTTCTCATATGATTGATCTTAGTTCCAGCAGCTTGACTCATAACCTCTGGTATGCTACCAGCAAGGTATAAACTTATGATCCTACCCAAGTTGGGTTTCTTCAGACTTTCTTTAATCTTATCAAAGACAATAACAGACCAATCTGTTTTTAAAGTGAAGATTATCCTTGTCATAATACTGAACATATGGGCTGATACCCTATCAAGCCCTCCTGGCTTACTCAAAATTACTTTTCCAACAATTTCAGAGACGAATTTCCCTTGGCTGTTCATGCCCTTTCTATTAAACACAGATCCAATTTTCATCTTTGAATCCAGACCACACCATGTCAATCCTTCTCTGGTCTTAGAAGCAGTTACTTCTTCTTCTTCCTTGGTTCTAGGCAGGTTTAGAACCTTTCTTAAGCTTTTTGGTGATACCTTCACCTTTTCTCCATGTACCTTGGATTTGATCTTGAATCCAGATTCGTCTACCTTAGCTCCATTTAGAAACTCTAGAACTTCCTTCTTCCAGATCTTTGTAGGCTCTGAAACAAGAAATTCTAACCCCGAGTTTGCAACTAGGGTTATCACAGTCTTGATCTCCGGGTCTGCATCACCAAACGCGTTTCGCACCAGTTCATAGCCTTCATTGACGTTCTCCTAAAGCTTTGGCGTCATCAGGGTTTGAAGAATTTGAACTGAGAGAAGAGAGGTGTCGACACACAAGTTTGGTCTCGAAACTTTTGAAAGCGTGTCAACAGACAAAGGTAAAATCCTATTCATACCTTTCTAGGTTTGAAGATGAAAGGGCGGTCAGCTAACTTAAATTGTGTCGACACTATCGATAAGTGTCGACACTGACTTATAATGTCTCGACACCTATGTGTCGACACAAGTTTAGTCGACAGATTATATGTGTCGACACTTGTTTATGTGTCGACACCACTCAACTCTACATTTAGTCGAGACTCTATTTAGATAATTCTGAGTAAATACTAAGTGTCGACACCACCTTGGTTGTGTCGACACCTACTTACCATGTGTCGACACAAATTTTCTGAAGTGTCGACACCAACTTCCTAGATGTGTCGACACCTTTTTCCTGAAGTGTCGACACCACTTTTCTGTGTCAACACAGATATCTCTGTGTGTCGACACCTTTTTACTTGGCCATTTCTATAAACTTATTCTAAGTTTATCATACCTAGTTCAATTTTAAACCTATTGAACTTAGTTTCTTCTAGGGGCTTAGTATACATATCAGCTAGTTGATTATCTGTTTTAACATATTCTAGTAAAATATCTTCTTTCTCTACATGCTCCCTAAGAAAATGATATTTTATTTCAATATGTTTAGTTCTACTATGGGAAACAAGATTATGTGCAATTGATATAGCACTTGTAGAATCACAAAAGAGTGGAGTTCTACTTACCTGAATTCCATAATCCTCAAGCTGATGTTGTATCCATAGAAGTTGAGCACAGCAACTTCCTGCAGCCACATATTCTGACTCTGCAGTGGAGATAGCCACACTTGTTTGCTTTTTGCTACTCCATGAAATCAGTCTTCCACCTAGGAATTGACAGGTTCCAGTTGTGCTTTTTCTGTCTTCTTTGCATCCTGCAAAGTCTGCATCTGAATAACCTGTTAGTTCAAAATCCCCATTCCTAGGGTACCAGAGGCCTAGATAAGGAGTGCCCTTTAGATATCTCAATATCCTTTTGACTGCTGTCAAATGAGACTCTTTATGGCATGCTTGATACCTTGCACAGACACATGTAGCATACATGATATCTGGTGTACTTGTAGTCAAATATAATAGGGAGCCAACTATCCCTCTATACAAAGACTCATCTACAGGCTTCCCTGCATCATCCTTGCTAAGAGACATACTTGACCCCATAGGAGTCTTCATGGTACTGGATGAATCCATACCATACATCCTTATGAGTTCTAAGGTGAACTTAGACTGGCATATGGATAAACCATTCTCAGTCTGTCTTACTTGGAGACCCAAGAAGAACTTAAGCTCCCCCATACTACTCATCTCAAATTGTCCTTGTATTAGTTTTGCAAACTTTTTGCAAAGACTACTTTCAGTAGACCCAAATATTATGTCATCTACATATATTTGGACTAGTATTACTTTGCCTCTGGATTCCCTAAGGAATAGAGTCTTGTCTATTTTCCCCCTTGTGAACTTATTCTCAATGAGGAAACTAGAAAGGATTTCATACCAAGCCCTAGGGGCTTGCTTTAACCCATACAATGCTTTCCTAAGTCTATAGACATGATTAGGTTGAGTTGAATCAACAAAACCTGATGGTTGTTCCACATAGACTTCCTCTTTTAGATTACCATTCAAAAATGCTGACTTGACATCCATTTGGTAAACTTTAAATCCTTGAAAGGTTGCATAGGCCAGGAACATCCTTATGGCTTCCAGTCTGGCTACTAGAGCAAAGGTTTGATCAAAATCAATACCTTCTTCCTGCCTATACCCTTTAGCAACCAATCTTGCTTTGTTCTTAATGATGACTCCATGTTCATCCATCTTGTTCCTAAAGATCCACCTGGTCCCAATTATGTTGTGGTCTTTTGGTTTAGGAACAAGCTCCCAGACTTTGCACCTCTTGAATTGATTCAGCTCTTCTTGCATTGCCTCAATACAATGAGGGTCTAGGATGGCTTCTACAAACTTCTTTGGTTCAACTTGGGATAGAAAACTTGAAAAGAGCACTGCATTCAGATTTCTGCTCCTTGTTTGTACCCCTTGTCTTGGATCACCAATGATTTGTTCTGCTGGATGATCTCTTAGATGCCTATTGGCTGGAGGCATCCTGGCTTCAGGTTGAACTTCTTCAACTTCTTCGTCTTGCTGTACTCCTTGAACTTCATCTGCATTAGGTACATGTAGTACTCCCCCTAGACAACAGCCACTGTCTTCTACTTGCTGTCTTGCAGTAGGTCTTTCTCCTATAGTGAGCTTGTCCAACTTCTCAGTTATACCTGTGGGGCTGCAAATACTACTAGACAACTCTTTGTTAATAAGTCTAGTTTCATCAAATACTACATGTACAGACTCTTTTACAACTTGTGTAGATAAGTTGTAGACTCTATAAGCCTTACTATTGTTGTTGTACCCAACAAAAATTCTCTCTTGGGACTTGGCAGCAAACTTAGTCAAGTAAGACTTTCCATTGTTAAGTATAAAGCACTTACAACCAAAGATCCTGAAGTAGGATATGTTTGGTTTCCTGCCTTTCACAACCTCATAGGGGGTCTTGTTGTGGCTTTAAGTAATGGTAGCCCTATTAATAACATGGCATGCAGTATTGACTGCTTCAGCCCAGAAGTATTCTGGTAGTGATGTATCACTTAATAGGGTCCTACCAGCCTCAATCAAGGTTCTATTCTTCCTCTCAGCAATGTCATTTTGCTGAGGTGTCCTTGGTGAAGAAAACTCTTGAAATATCCCAAATTCTTCACATAGTTTTGTCATACTATCAGACTGAAATTCAGTGCCATGGTCACTTCTTATTTTTACCACTGTACTATCTAGTTCATTCTGAATTTGTTTGACAAAGCTATAGAAGACACTAGGTGTTTCAGATTTCTGTCTAAGGAAGAACACCCAGGAAAACCTTGAGTAGTCATCTACAACTACAAAGGTATAGACCTTCCTACCTAGGCTGTGAACTGGCATAGGACCAAAGAGATTCATATGCAAGAGGTATAAACACCTCACAGCATCTTTGTTTTCAATGCTTCTAAAGGTGGATCTAGTCTGCTTGCCCTTTTGACAAGTTGAGCAAATACCATCTTTAATACACGTAACTTGAGGATCATTCCTCACTAACTCTTTACTAAAGAGTTTACCAATTGTCTTGTAGTTTAGATGGGCTAGCCTCTTGTGCCATTTGACACAATGAGATACTGTCTCATCAGCTACAAAACACACTGGAGAACCATTGTTCTCAACCATAATGTCGAAGCAATAGACATTCCTTTTTCTATAACCAGTCAAAATGATCTCTTGATCATTTGACCTCCTGATATGACAACCATCTTTGACAAATGAGATGTCATATCCTACATCACTCAATTGACTTATACTAATAAGGTTATGTTTCAAACCTTTAACATAGGCCACTTGAGTAATTGTAATATAGGAGTTAGATATGTTACCAAAACCCTTGATGATTCCTTTTTCAGAACCACCAAAGGTGACTTTTGGACCATCCTTGATGGGTGTGTAGTCCTTTAGTAAACCCCTTGTTCCAGTCATATGTCTGGAACATCCACTGTCCAAGTACCATATTGGGGCATGGTCACTTAGACTCACCTGCAAAACAGATTAGTGAACCTTAGAACCCAAAGAATTCTTGGGTCCTTGGTACTGGTTAGTTTGCTTCCTAACAAAGCTACATGCAGGTTTTCCAACAGGCAGTTTGCTACTCACTTTGGCACTAGCATTGTGCCAACAGTCCATGGCAAAGTGGCCTACCTTGCCACGGCACCAACACTCAAACTTATTGTACCTTTGCTTAGGTGCAGTCTTAGCTGTTTTATCTACAGCTGACTTTTTGAGAGTTGGGGCTTTGCCCTTGGACTTGGACATGATAGTCCTTGCAGGTTTAGTAAACCCCAGTCCAGTTTTCCTTTGTGATGAACAAATTCATCAATTATGGGAAGAACAGACTTTGGTTTAGAAAACCTAGCAACTAAGTCTTTCTCCTTCTGAAGATTAATCTCCAGACTCTTGATTTGATCATTCTTAAATGATATAGTCCCCATCTGAATCACAGTTATGTGCTTCAGTCTGGCTATCTCATTTAGCTTTTGATCAAACATCTTCTCATAATCAGTTGCAGCCATTTTTAGACTTGCAATCTCCTTAGCTTGACTCTTGGCCAAGGATTTGCATTTCTTAAATGCTTGCAACAGAACTTTATATTCATCTATCAACTGATGAATATCCTCTTCAGACTCAGATGCACTCTCATCACTTGATGATGATGAATCTGATTCTGTACTAGCACAAGAAATTGAACTGAAAGAACAATGTTGTACCTTACTAGGTCCTGGCTGCTCCAGGATTTTGTCACTTTCTGTCAATGCCATTAGCCCTTGGCACTGACTGTCCTCTTGTTCATATACAGAGTTCATGATCTGAATGAACTCTTCTTCTTCCTCCTCAGCAAACAGTCCTATATATGCCTCAGCATCTGACTCAGTTTCTGATGAAGAAATGTCTGACAGGCTCTTATCCTTTTTGGCAACAAAAGACTTTTCCTTCTTGCCCTTGTATTGAGTCTTTTTCTTGTCATTAGACTCCTTTATTTTCTCTGGACAGTCTGCAACAACATGTCCTTGTCTATTACAGCAATAGCATACAATTTTTGAAAGAGTTGTTTTGCTAGACTTGGTCTTTTTCCTGTCTTTCTTTGAAGACTTTTTATTCTGATAATAGTCTTCTTTACCCTGTGAAGTAGATGGCCTTGTCCTCCATTGTTTCTTCTTTAAGAACTTCTGAAAATGTCTTGTAAAGGCAGCAAAGTCCTCATCACTTTCACTGCTTTCAGACTTTCTGCTGGCTGACTCATATGACTCAGTTTCAGCTACTTTTGGTGGTGGAGTAGGTGACTTACTTCTGTACTTTCTGGGGGCTTCTGTCTTGAATGCCACTGTTCTTTCTTTATGTTCACTTCTTGTTGATTTCTCCTCTTCTTTCCTCACCATCAACTGCATCTCATAGGATAGCAGTTTTCCAAATAGTGTTGGTGGAGGAATTTCTGTCAACTTTGTCATTTCCCTAATGGCACAGATCTTGGTGTCCCAATATTTTGTTAGTGTTGGGTATTGTATCCACAATGTACCTGATTTGAAGAAGCCCCTGGACAAGCTAAGGTCAATAGACTATGTATTTGATAAAATCTTTCTAGTTGTGCTTGCAGTTTTTCCACGCTAAGTGCACACCAATGTCAGGGTGCAGTAGGTCAATATACACGGGTCTGCACGACGTAATCCCTTGTTGAGCAGATCAGTGTGTTGGCCTACGTGTATTCTCTCTATTGGAGTGCACTTATTTTCAAGCACAGGGCTGTAAATATGCAGGAGCAGACAAGGAGCAATGATGGGTCAAGGAGCATCTCATAGGTGGAAAGACGAAAATTCGTCTAAGTTAGAATCGACGAGAATCACCAAGTGATTCTCGCCGATTCGGCGAGAATCACTTGGGATTCTCGCCGATTCGTCGAGAATCAGAAGTTGATTCTCGCCGAACTCGATCCAGCCACTTCTAAGTAAGCACCTCTGCTTCTAAGTAAGAAACGACGAGAATCACTAGTGATTCTCGTCGAATCGTCGAGAATCACTGGTTGATTCTCACCGTCTCGACCTGGCCTAAAGCAGTGCGTGCAACCAAGGCAAATTCGACGAGAATCATCTTTGATTCTCGCCGAATCGTCGAGAATCACCTTTGATTCTCGGCGACTCGGCGAGAATCACTTTCGATTCTCACCGATTTTGACTTGGGCGTTTTTTTGGAATTTCCTGAACCGGATTCTGCCGCTGTTAAGATTCTGGACCGGGACTTAGGGATTCAGCTTGTGGGTCCCACAACAGTCATTTTGGAAAGCATCTACAGTATTTATATACGGGTATTTTGAACGGAATACCTAGACAGAAAGAAGCCGAGCAGAGCAAACCCTAAAATCGCGAAATACCTCTGCCGCATCCGTCGCCGCTCGCGCTAGTCCGTCGCCGCTGCTGATCGCTTCTCTTCCCGATCTCCGGCGACAGAAGCTTAGCAAAGCTTTGAGTCTCACGTGTCTATCCAGAGATCTCTTGTCTCTCGATTTGTTGATCGGGAAAAACTTCCCCGTCCGAATCGATCGAGACGACCGATCCTCGTGTGACCGTTGGAAGATCAAGCTAGCTTCGCTACGAAGTTTGGATCTCCAAGTTCAGCAGCCGCTCATCATCATAGCCGCCGATCCCGAAGCTATCCGCCGCTCGTGTTGCCGCCGCCGGTTCCGGGGAGATCCTCTCCAAGAGAGACCAAGGTTGTAGACTCTTCGTTGACTTCACGAACACGTCGTCGAACGAAGAGGAACACCGTAGTCTCCAAATGAAGTTTGTATCTCGTGTACATTCTATATTTACTTTTGTTGTAAAGGAACGATTGTTCCGTGTTCTAAGGGTTGGGTGCAACCCGTTTTGTGGGAGTGTTGACTCTCACGTGTGGAAGGGTTCCTTCCGATAGTGCAGGGATTGGATTTCAATCCTGTTGTAGAAGAGACCGAGTCGTCCCTTGTTGGGAGATAGGTCGAAGGGGGAAAGTGGATGTACCCAAGTCGGGGAACCACTATAAATTGCTTGTGTATTCTGTGTGCTGTGCTTTTTATTTTTATTGTGCAGGTACATTCGTAAATTCTGCAAAAGCGCTACACGTCACCTATCCCCCCCCCCCCCATAGGTGCACATAGCTGACACTAGGTGGACATTCAAGTGGTATCAGAGCGAGGTTACTCATCAAAAAGGTTAACACCTTGAGTTGAATCCTGCCCCTAGTGTCAAGAAGAAGACAAACATCTACTATGGACGGGCTCAAGTTCTCCGGCAAGATCCCAGTGTGCACCAGGCTCAACTTTCCGATCTGGAAGGAAAGAATCAGGTTTTACATGGAATCAGTCGATCCTCGACTCTTCATGATCGTGGAGGAGGGACCTTATGTCCCCACTAAGGCCTCCACCATCGATCCCACCAAGAAGGTGCCGAAGACACTTTCAGAAATGAACAAAGACGAGATGGTGCTAGTGGGACTGGACAAGAAGGCACGAAACATTCTGGTGAGCGCAGTCGATGATTCTATGATGCAAAACTTCAGCAACTACAGGACAGCTCAGGAGATATGGCAGTGCCTGATCATCCTAATGCAGGGCACGGATGAAGTGAGGGATGATCGGAGATCCCTCCTGAACCAAAGTGAGGCCTTCAGGCAAGGGCCTAAGGAAGAGATCGGAGTCACCTACGAGAACTTCCTAAAGATTGTCAACGCCCTCAAGGGCTACGGAAGAGTGTTCACCAATGGTGAACTCAATGACAAATTCCTTAGGTCCCTTACTAAGGAATTGGACACAAAGATCTGCGCCATCAGAGAATTTGGCAGACTAGCAGAAACTGATCCACAAATCCTGTTTGGGAAGCTGATGTCCTATGAGCTTCAGCTGAACACCAGGAAAGCAGAGGAAGAAGCAGAGAAGGCTGCTGCAAAAGAAAAGACTATGGCCCTAAAAGCCAGTTACTCCAGAAAGGGCAAGGGTGCGATGTCATACCGTGCGAGGAATAAGGAAGAGGAGGAGGACTCTGAACCATGCTCCTCCGGCTCAGAGCTGTCGGAGGAGGATTTCTCCCTCATCACCCGAGAGTTCAAGAAGTTCCTCAAGATGAGGAATCAAAGAAAGAAAGACAGCTCCTCCTCCAGGCATCAGAAGAAAAATTATTCTTCTGACAGGTATGCATCTAAACCTAACAAACATCGTTCTTCTGACATTATTTGCTTTGGATGCAATAAGCCAGGACACGTCGTGGCCGACTGCTATCAAAGCAAAAGAGAAAAGGGGAAAGGAGAGGAGCTCAAATCCTCCAGAGATAAGAAGAAGGAGCGGAGCTACATCGCCAAACGGCCAAAGACACTGAGTGAGTCTGACTCCTCAGACTCAAGTGATGATGAGGAAGCCTACTTCGGGCTGGTGGGTCGCTCGGACTCAGAAGGAGAATGCCCCCCATTCACTGGGAAGGTAAAAGCTCACACCCCTCTCTCCGACTCCGACTCTGATCCTGAGTCTCAGGATGATGAACCTGAGGATGGCCCTTCGGCCCGTGAAGCTGAGCTCCTCGAGAAGTATGAGCTTCTGCTCAACACTTTCGATGAGTGCCGTAAGAGACTGAAGGCTGAGAAGAAGGAAGTAAAATTCCTTAAGGGTGAGTGTGTATCCCTAAGGGAAGAGGTCACTAGTTTGATTTCTCTCCGACAGGAACACCTTGACCTGACTTCAAAGCATTCAGAGTCTTTGAAGCTCCTTGATCTAAAGCAGGAGGAAGTCGACAAGTTGGAAGAACTACTTGCGGCAGAAAGGAAGATCGTCAAGAGCTTCTCCATGCCAAAAATAGTTCTTCCAGTCGTTGATACCTTCTCTGCTCAGGCCAAAGGAGCTGGCTTGGGGCATATAGGGGTATCTGGTTCTTCATCTAGGAGAAACAAGAACCAGAGGAAGAATAAGGCCGCCAAGAAGGCCTCTGCTGATGAAAAGGGTAAGGCTCCTCTTAGTCCTGTTGCGTTCAGAAAGCCTGGCTTTCCTTGCAACCAACATGACTTTGAGTCAACATTTGGGCATCATTTCCGGCCCTCGGTTGCAAAGCCAAAGAGCCGGTATGACGGTTGGAACTTTCCCCGGAACTTCGGTGAGAGTGCCTTCAAGGCACCTTATGAGGAAATCCACATAGGAAATTATGGTCCGTTCTCTAGCGGGCATAATGGAAAGCAGGCACCAAAAGCCAAGCCTGTTATACAGAAGGTGACAAAGTCATGTGACTGCTGTCACCATGAGGCCTCCACCTCCAGATCCAAGGCCCCAGCAGTACCCACTGTTCCCAGGGTAAGGCAGGAGCCTAGGAAGAGGTACAACAGATTCGACTGTTGGTGCTGTGGCAAAGTCGGTCACTTTGTCGTGGATTGTTGGTTTAATCCAAGGAATTACGAGACTCCCTATGTTAGCAATGCGAGACCGACCACTCGTAGGGTTAACCAACCGAGGGGGAGTGTGCTAACCAGAAATCTAGGACCCAAGTTCGATTGGGTTCCTAAGGCAAATTAATTTTGTTTTGCAGGAATGTCCAAAGGCCACCAAAACGCCGATCTGGTATTTGGACAGTGGATGCTCCCGGCATATGACCGGGACAAGAAGCCTGCTGCGTGATTACACTCCAGTCGAGAATGGACCCAAAGTCATCTTTGGAGGGTCAGATCGAGGAGTCACCAGAGGTTACGGTATGATTTCCAACGATATAATCTCTATCACCGACGTGGCTTATGTTGAAGGGTTAAACCATAACCTGATCAGTGTAAGTCAATTATGTGATAAAGGTTATGACGTTAAGTTCTGCAAGGATAAATGTCTGATAATTTCACGTACCTCCTCTGAAACGGTATTATCAAGCATTAGGAGCAGAAATATCTTCTGTTTAGATTTTCTTAGTTTAGATTCATCTACCCCCGTATGCCTTGTGGCAACAGGCAGTGCATCTCTTTGTGATCAATGGCACAAGAGATTGGCACATATTAATTTCAAGACAATTAGTATGCTGTTTTATAAGAACTTGGTAAGGGATGCTCCCAGTATCAAGTGCATCAAAGATAGCCCCTGTCCTGCATGCCAGATGGGCAAACAGACTCGGGCTACCTTTAAGAGCATCGCAGACAAAGACTCTTCCCGATGTCTTTACCTTTTACATATGGACTTGTTTGGTCCAATGCAAGTTCATAGCTTGGGAGGCAAGTCCTATACGCTAGTGATAGTTGATGATCATTCTCGGTCTACATGGGTGTTCTTTTTGAAACGAAAGTCAGATACGTTTGACATCTTCACTAATTTTGTCAAGCAGGTTCAGAACGAATTTAACTGCTCCGTGGTCAAAATCAGAAGTAACCATGGAACAGAATTCGAATCTGGTGCAATGACAGAATTTTGTGAAGAACAAGGTATCTTTCATGAGTTTTCCTCCCCGCGCACTCCTCAGCAAAATGGAGTTGCGGAGAGGAGAAATAGAACTCTCATTGAAGCCTGCACAACAATGTTGAAAGACGCTTCTCTCCCGGAATACTTCTGGGCAGAGGGTGTCAATACAGCTTGTCATGTACAAAACCGAGCATTGATCAACAAGCATCATCGTAAGATGCCCTACGAGCTACTGAAAGGCAGGAAACCAACCATGTCCTACTTAAGGATTTTTGGTTGCAGATGCTATGTACTGAATAATGGGAAGTACCCGCATACTAAATTCGGTGAAAAATGCTTCGAAGGCATATTCATGGGCTATAGTTCCCATAGTCGGGCATATAGCGTCTTCAATAAGAAAACCCTAGTGGTAGAAGAATCAATAAATGTTGTATTTGATGAAGGAAGTTTGCTTAACAGCAATTCTTCCAGTAGTATTCTTGAAGATGCAGGTGCTCGACTTGAACAGATGAGTCTGGATGAGACCGCTAAAGATGACGCTCCTCAGTACGTCAAAGTTTCCACCTCCACGTCATCTGAAACTGTTGAAGATCAAAATGGAACAAATATCTTAGAAGAAGGAGAAGCCCAAGAAGTAGTTGAAGCTCTAGACGCCAGACTTCTTGAGCTCCGGCACTTGAGGGATCATCCTAGAGATCAGATCATTGGAGACCCTCGTGTCGGTGTCAGAACTCGAAGAGGTACTATTAACGAAGTATTGCATCTTAGCTTCCTGTCACAGGTTGAGCCAAAGAAGTTCAACGAGGAGGACAGGGATGCGGCATGGATTCTGGCCATGCAAGAGGAACTACATCAATTCGAACGTTGCAATGTGTGGACGCTGGTTCCCAGACCATACAAGCAGAATGTGATTGGCACGAAGTGGATCTTCAGAAACAAGCTGGATGAACATGGTGTCATCGTAAAGAACAAGGTCAGGATGGTGGCTCAAGGTTACAGACAGGAGGAAGGGATTGACTTCGACCAGACCTTCGCACCAGTAGCAAGGCTCGAGGCAATCAGGTTGTTCCTGGCGTATGCTTCACACAAAGGATTCACAGTCTATCAAATGGATGTGAAATCGGCATTCCTGAACGGAGACCTGAAAGAGGAAGTATACGTCGCTCAACCCCCAGGTTTTGTCGTTCCTACTTATCCCAATCATGTTTATTTTCTTAATAAGGCCTTATATGGGTTGAAACAAGCTCCACGAGCTTGGTATGAGACTTTATCTAGTTTTCTTCTTGAGAACAAGTTCTCCAGAGGTAAAATAGATAAAACATTGTTTCTCAGGGAAGTCAAAGGCAATATTTTGCTGGTGCAAATCTATGTCGATGACATAATATTCGGCTCAACGGACAACAATCGTTGCAAAAAGTTTTCTAAACTTATGCAAGGAAAGTTTGAAATGAGCAGTATGGGAGAGCTCAAGTATTTCTTAGGACTTCAAGTGAAACAGTCTGAGGATGGAATCTTCATCTCTCAGACGAAGTTCACAAATGAACTCCTTAAGAAATTCGGAATGGAGAGTGCAACCTCTATGAGGACTCCAATGGGATCCACCTTGTCTCTGGATAAGGATGAGAAAGGTAAACCTTTCGATGAAACCAAATACAGAAGCATCATTGGATCCCTGCTCTACCTTACTGCCAGTAGACCGGATATTATGTTCTCCACATGTGTCTGTGCCCGATATCAGGTGAACACTAAGGAATCTCACTATGTCGCTGCAAAGCGAATTCTAAGATACCTTAAAGGTACTCCTAATCTTGGCTTGTAGTACCCGAGAAACAATGATGTCGAGCTAATAGGCTTTTCAGATGCTGATTTTGCAGGGAGCAGGGATGACAGGAAAAGCACCTCCGGGACGTGTCAATTCCTCGGCAGGAGGCTTATCTCATGGAACAGCAAGAAACAGAATTGTGTTGCAACCTCCACAGCAGAGTCAGAGTACATCTCGGCAGGAAGCTGTTGCGCACAACTTCTATGGATCAGAAACCAGTTAGCCGACTACGACCTTCAGTTCAAGGAAGTACCCATGTACTGCGACTCCTCCAGTGCAATTGCCATTGCCAACAATCCTGTATCGCACAGCAGAACGAAGCATATTGAAGTGCGCTACCACTTCATTCGGGAGCACGTGGAGAACAAGGACATCTCTCTCTGTTATGTCCCCACGGACAAGCAGATTGCTGATATATTCACAAAGCCCTTAGACGAGGCCAAGTTCAATCTATTCAAGACTGAATTGGGGATGCTCAATTATGAGGAATGACGACTACAGAAGCTCCAGGCTCGTGCATGATCTGAGGGGGACCAAGGAACTCTAGCGTGAGTACAGATGCAAGAACTGAGGGGGAGCAAAGGGCCAAACGCTACAGACCCCGATTTGCAGAAGCCGAAAAGGGGGAGATTACCCTCTCGGCTAAGCTAAGGCTAAGGTGGCTCCAAGCTTGCTCCCAAGAAATTGGTATTGTAAAGGGATAACTCACTCAACTCAATTTTAAGTTTATGGTTTTCATTCCCATTTGCTCTATTCACCTTAGCTTGTAGGGTTTAGGCTTCTTCAAATAGGGGGAGATTGTTGGGTATTGTATCCACAATGTACCTGATTTGAAGAAGCCCCTAGACAAGCTAAGGTCAATAGACTATGTATTTGATAAAATCTTTCTAGTTGTGCTTGCAGTTTTTTCACGCTAAGTGCACACCAATGTCAGGGTGCAGTAGGTCAATATACACGGGTCTGCACGACGTAATCCCTCGTTGAGCAGATCAGTGTGTTGGCCTACGTGTATTCTCTCTATTGGAGTGCACTTATTTTCAAGCACAGGGCTGTAAATATGCAGGAGCAGACAAGGAGCAAGGATGGGTCAAGGAGCATCTCATAGGTGGAAAGACGAAAATTCGGCTAAGTTAGAATCGACGAGAATCACCAAGTGATTCTCGCCGATTCGGTGAGAATCACTTGGGATTCTCGCCGATTCATCGAGAATCAGAAGTTGATTCTCGCCGAACTCGATCCAGCCACTTCTAAGCAAGCACCTCTGCTTCTAAGTAAGAATCGACGAGAATCACTAGTGATTCTCGTCGAATCGTCGAGAATCACTGGTTGATTCTCACCGTCTCGACCTGGCCTAAAGCAGTGCGTGCAACCAAGGCAAATTCGACGAGAATCATCTTTGATTCTCGCCGAATCGTCGAGAATCACCTTTGATTCTCGGCGACTCGGCGAGAATCACTTTCGATTCTCACCGATTTTGACTTGGGCGTTTTTCTGGAATTTCCTGAACCGGATTCTGCCGCTGTTAAGATTCTGGACCGGGACTTAGGGATTCAGCTTGTGGGTCCCACAACGGTCATTTTGGAAAGCATCTACAGTATTTATATACGGGTATTTTGAACGGAATACCTAGACAGAAAGAAGCCGAGCAGAGCAAACCCTAAAATCGCGAAATACCTCCGCCGCATCCGTCGCCGCTCGCGCTAGTCCGTCGCCGCTGCTGATCGCTTCTCTTCCCGATCTCCGGCGACAGAAGCTTAGCAAAGCTTTGAGTCTCACGTGTCTATCCAGAGATCTCTTGTCTCTCGATTTGTTGATCGGGAAAAACTTCCCCGTCCGAATCGATCGAGACGACCGATCCTCGTGTGACCGTTGGAAGACCAAGCTAGCTTCGCTACGAAGTTTGGATCTCCAAGTTCAGCAGCCGCTCATCATCATAGCCGCCGATCCCGAAGCTAGCCGCCGCTCGTGTTGCCGCCGCCGGTTCCGGGGAGATCCTCTCCAAGAGAGACCAAGGTTGTAGACTCTTCGTTGACTTCACGAACACGTCGTCGAACGAAGAGGAACACCGTAGTCTTCAAACGAAGTTTGTATCTCGTGTACATTCTATATTTACTTTTGTTGTAAAGGAACGATTGTTCCGTGTTGTAAGGGTTGGGTGCAACCCGTTTTGTGGGAGTGTTGACTCTCACGTGTGGAAGGGTTCCTTCCGATAGTGCAGGGATTGGATTTCAATCCTGTTGGAGAAGAGACCGAGTCGTCCCTTGTTGGGAGATAGGTCGAAGGGGGAAAGTGCATGTACCCAAGTCGGGGAACCACTATAAATTGCTTGTGTATTCTGTGTGCTGTGCTTTTTATTTTTATTGTGCAGGTACATTCGTAAATTCCGCAAAAGCGCTACACGTCACCTATCCCCCCCCCCCATAGGTGCACATAGCTGACACTAGGTGGACTTTCAGTTAGGGACCTTAGAAACTTATCATTGAGCTCATAATTACTGAACTCCCTGTCATAGGTCATTAGCTCATTCACAATCCTATAGAACTTCTTATAGCATTCAGTTATGCTATCAGCTTTACCTTGTCTAAAACTTTCATATTCTTGGTTGAGCAAAGATTTTCTGTCTTGCCTCACTTCTTCAGAACCCTCCATATACACTATCAAGGTATCCTATATTTCCTTGGATGTCTTGCAGTGTATCAGATTCTGAAAGGTTGCATCATCTTTAGCACTCACAATGATGTTCTGAGCCCTTTTGTCCATTGTGGCTAGAACAATCTCATCCTTTGTCATTTCAGAGAAATCCTTTGGTGTTCTCTGATTTGCATCTAAGACTGAAACCTTCATGGGCACATATGGCCCTTCTTTCACTGTGATATAAATCCTAGGGTCTGAGGCTTCCATAAACAGTCTCACCCTTTCCTTCCAAATGCCAAAGATTTCCTTTCTGCAAATGGGTAACTTCATGGATCCCAATTCCTTATGATTCTCAGTGGAACCCATGGTTCTTGAGTTTCTTGATTCTGTAATTTTACTTAGACTGAATCTGCCAACAGGATCTACTCATACAGTTATGTCCTTTTTGAGAAACCTCGCTTTGATACCACTTGAAAGATATTGTACCTAATCACCTAGAGGGGGGGTGAATAGGTGACTTTAATCTCTTTGACTTTTTAGGCAGAATTCAGATTATAACACAGAATTATATCTACTTTATCACAGCACACAATCAGCAATCACAGAATTCCACAAGCACACAGTAGACACTTAGATTTATAGTGGTTCCCCAAGATTTGGGTACATCCACTTTCCCCCTTCACCTATCTAGCAGTGTACTAGATTCGGCCAAACTTCTCCACTATCTCAGATCCTCAGATCTTACACTCAGAATCCAAATCAGGTTCCTACAACTCAGGCCCAAGGCCCTACAACTGTCACAACCCGTATTTTCTCATTAATAAATAAATAAATCAGAGCACAAGATAACTACAAGTTGTGATGCCACGTCAAGCAGAGGATAACTGCTGACGCTCAGGCGACACTCTAATCCTTCAAATCATAAGTTAAAATGAATAGAAAACTGATTTTTAAATTAATTGGTCGTATCCCTCGGCTCAGTGGATCAGATAGTCCACGGTTTGAAAACTATTTTTATACGTAGCGGAAAAATACTTCATTTATGCCTAACATCCTAAAAGAGCACATAAGTGTCCTAAGAGGACAACTTACACCATGCAAGACCCTAGATTTCAATTTATAATACTTATAAAGAAAACAACCTTTTTACGCATTTGGAAAGTAATGATTGAGCTTTTATAAAACATGATGATCATGCAATACATATAGTAGTTCTTTTATAGGGTTTAAAGTAACTAGCAACCTAGCATAAAACATTCCCAGAGAGCAAGTGAAACTACCACAAAACAGGTAAACTAGCAGCTAAGCAAAGACTTAATATCACAAAGGAAAATCACCAACGAGCGTCAACAACCTGACACGAACTCGCTGGCGAGCATGTATGTCTGTACTACTACAAGGCTAAAGAACTACCTCAACAAGTGAGGAAAACACTGCCACAACGCAGTCCACAGGGAAACTCCTGAAACTAGCCGCACAGCCGGCTACAGACCTGAACCTGAGGCATTCAAAAGAAGAACACCTCAGCAAGAAATAATGAAACAGGAGGCAAAGAAACATCAGATAATTATCGAATGAAAAGAGCAGAAAGAAAAAGGGTTACCAACCCTGCAAGAGGGATGCTGAAAATCTCAGCTAAAGAATCCAAAAAGGGACAAAATGTAAGTAAAATAGTCAGAAAAGTGAGAGAAATGCAACAAGTACTAAAACGTACCAAACTCCGCTCAAGCCTGCAGAGACAAAAAAGAAACCAATATGCATCAAATGAACAGTATGAAAGGAACTAACAGTCCTAAACTTGTAAATCGTTAGCACTGGCACAAATCCCAAACCTGTATCGGAGACTAAGAACAGTCACAACCGAACAACCAGGTCCAGGTGTCTCAAGAGTACTAAAGGGGCCGCCACAGGGTCCACACACATAGAGTTCCAACCTCTTACAGGAACCCAAAATGTCCAAAGGAGGGAATGGTGGTGGCCACGGCTCAAACTCCCCTGGTACCATACTCCTTCAGAAACCCAGCTACCACATGCTAAGGATCCACGATTCGGCACCAAAACTTGCCGACAACACCACTTAAAACTACCAAGTTCTACAACCAAAACCCGCCGAATTATTTCCCCCTACCCGCCGAATTATTTCCCCCTACCCGCCGAATTATTTCCCTCTACCCGCCGAATTCAACTAAAATAAATGCCGATAACTTCCTATTTTAGGCCGACTACAAGCCCTAAACTAGGAATATTCCTATCTCACCTATTCTACGACACGGAGAAAAGAAAATAAAGCAAAAATACAACTCATGGAGGCGCGCAAGAGGGGAGAAACCCACTTGCCTCAAATCGATCTTGAAAACGTCCTACCAAAAATACTCCAACACGTAGATCCGTCCAAGAGGGGACACGCGGAGACGAGATCTACGAAAAAAACGGACAACCGGGGTTAGGGCCGAAAAAAATCAAAGGCGAAACGGTCACCGAAACGGGAAAAACTTACCGCGATCTCGAAGCTCTCGCCGAGAGCTTTCCAACGCCGCGATCGGATCGAAAATCCGTCCACCGGATCGGCGGTGGCGGCCGCCGGAAGATTCGCGAACGGAAGGGTTCCGCACACGCCGAAAAATGTCGCACAGGGGGGGGGGGGCTGCTGTTCGGGGAAGAAGGAAGGAGTTCTCTCTTCTTTAACTTATATAAATATATATATAATTAATAATAATAATAATAATATATTTATTATAATAAAACATATTAAAAAGGGGGGGGGGGTCCGATCGGTGAGAATCATTCTCACCGATTCGGTACTATTATTATATATTTTTTTTTATATAAATTAATTAATTCTTTATATATAAAATAATAATATTTATTATTATTTAAAACAAAAGATATAACATATATCGTTACGGAGGGCCAAACGCGCGCCGAATCGAACGAAATTCGCACCGTAGGCGAATGACGACGCTACGAATCTAACGGCGAAGTCGAAATCGAATTCCGACGCACCGTTTTCGAGATAATAATTTCTAAAGTTAACGGCGTACGCGAAAACATACAAACTACAATCGCGTGCCGAGGCTCCAAAAATGCTCGGAACGCGACGAAACTTGACGAGCAAGTCTAAAATTAGCCGATCTAATTTCCTAATATAAAATTTTCCACTCCCGATGCAAATCCCAAAATTTGGCCGGTCAAACCTAACGAACGCAAACGCGCTACGACAAAGTCGGTAACAAAATCCGACGAACAAAACTCGGGCAAATTCTCCCGAAGCCAAAACCCAAGCATTCCCCAAGAGGCTCCACCGGGTCACCAAACAGACTCCGGCTCGCTAGGGAATCTTGCTACCAGGCATCACCAAGCCACGCAGGGAACCTAAAGAGCTAAAAGCACGCTCTAACAACGTCACATGACCAACACGCGCTAACATAACGCTCTGACGTCATAATACGTCAAATAAGAAATTAAATAAATCACTGGAAAATCGGGGGCGTTACAGTCACTCCCCCTAAAAGAAAGTTTCGTCCCGAAACTTTACGCACAAAACACTTCTACCAAAGAAGGAAAAGAAAATAACCAAGGGTTATCGAATGCTTACCGAGCACAGCTAGGAGAACAAATGAGGATGCGCCTCCCTCATAGCTGACTCCAGCTCCCAAGTCGCGCTCTCCACGTCTTGGTTTCTCCACAGAATCTTTACCATCGGTATTGTCTTTCTCCGCAACACTCGATCTTGCACATCCAGAACACGAATAGGAACTTCCACGTAGGAAAGGTTAGGCTCCAACTGGGGCACTACATCCAGAACTTGTCTGTCACTTAGCACGCACCTCCGCAGTTGGCTCACGTGAAAAACATTGTGCACGCCAGGAAAATTTTCGGGCAAATTCAACTTGTAGGCTGACACCCCAATCCGCTCCACAATTTCAAATGGTCCCACATACCTTGGGTCCAACTTATGGTTCTTACCGAACCTCTTCACTCCAACCATCGGGGAAACCTTAAGGAATACCATGTCCCCCACAAAAAATTCCAAAACGGACCTACGCCGATTGGCATTCTTCTCGTATCGCTCTTGGGCTATCCGAAGGTTCTTTCGAATAAGCTTTACAGAGACTTCCATTTCTTCTAAGGCATTTGGACCTAACATCGGCCTCTCACCAACCTCAGCCCAAAATAGAGGAGTTCTACATCGTCTTCCATATAGCGCTTCGAAAGGAGCCATTTGCAGACTCTCTTGATAACTGTTATTGTATGCGAACTCCATCAATCTCAAGCGTTCATCCCACGCTCCTCCGTGGTCTAATATATAACAACGGATCATATCTTCCACAATCTGATTAACACGCTCCGTTTGACCATTGGTCTGTGGATGGTATGCGGTAGAATATCTCAAGTCAGTTCCCAATCCTTCTTGAAGGCTCTTCTAGAAACGAGACGTAAACCTGGAGTCTCGATCTGATACTATACTTACGGGTACTCCATGTAACCTGATAACTTCATTCAAATATAGCTCCGCTATCTTTTTCATCGAGTAACCAATCTGAAAGGGTACGAAGTGCGCACACTTTGTTAATCTATCAACAATCACCCAAACAGAGTCATGCCCTCGGGGAGATCTCGTCAAACCAGTAATGAAATCCATTGAGATACTCTCCCACTTCCAAGTTGGAATCTCTAAAGGCGCTAACTTTCCAGCAGGCCTTCCATGATCAGCCTTAACTCTTTTGCACGTAAAACATTCTGACACAAATCTTGCAATGTCACCCTTCATCCCAATCCACCAGGCAATCTGTTTCAAGTCCTTATACATTTTTGTAGACCCTGGATGGTAGGCCACACTTGAACTGTGTGCCTCACTGCACAACTTAACTCGAATATCTCGAAAATTGGGGACGCAAAATCTACCGCGGTACTTTAGAGTACCCGCGTCATCGATCGAAAAGTCAGGCAGCTCCCCCTTCTCAGTTCTATTATGAAGGTGCAGTAGATCAGGATCGTCCTTTTGATGAAGCCTCATAAGAGAAATCCATGAAGGCTCAGACACATCCAAACTGCTTGGCGAGTCACATCTACCAACTGAAATATCCATTAAAAGGAACTCTTCTACCAACAACTCAGTGAAGAGATTGAAAATTTTCCCTGTCTTCCTACTTAAGGCGTCGGCTACCACGTTAGCCTTACCCGGATGGTATAGGATCTCCACTTCATAATCAGCCACATACTCTAACCATCTGCGCTGGCGCAAGTTCAACTCCTTTTGAGTGAAGACGTACTTCAAACTCTTATGATCTGTATAAATCTTGCACTGCGCGCCATACAACAAGTGTCTCCATAATTTCAATGCATAAATAACTGCTGCGAATTCCAAGTCATGCGTAGGGTAGTTCCTTTCATGAATCTTAAGCTGTCTTGACCCATACGCAATCACTTTTCCTTCTTGCATCAGCACACAACCAAGACCCACGTGGGATGCGTCCACGTAAACGGCATAGTCTAATCCTTCCGTAGGCAATGTCAATATCGGAGCAGTGCACAGTCTATTCTTTAGCTCTTGGAACGCTTCTTCGCACTTATCGCTCCACACAAATGTTGCATTCTTCTGCGTCAATTTGGTCAATGACGCAGATAATGTAGAGAAACCCTCTACAAATCTTCTATAGTAGCCAGCCAACCATAGGAAGCTTCTTATTTCTTTGGGTGTGGCAGGGCTCGTCCATTCCATAACTGCTGCTATCTTTTCTGGGTCGACAGAGATTCCGTCCTTGTTAACCACATGACCCAGGAAAGAAACCTGAGGCAACCAGAACTCGCATTTACTTAGCTTGGCGAACAACCTATGGTCCCTCAAGGCAGATAAAACTAGACGCAAATGTTGGTCATGCTCCTCAACATTACGTGAATACACCAACACATCGTCTATAAATACGACTACAAACTTGTCCAGAAAGTCCTTGAAAACCCTGTTCATCATGTCCATAAAAGCAGAAGGTGCGTTGGTCAAACCAAACGACATCACCAAAAATTCAAAATGTCCATGTCTGGAACGGAAGGCAGTCCGCGGGATATCTGATTCACGGATCCTTAACTGGTGGTAGCCCGAACAAAGGTCAATCTTAGAGAACACGGCACTGCCTCGCAGTTGATCAAACAAATCATCTATCCTCGGCAACGGATACCTATTCTTGATCGTTACCTTATTTAGCTCTCTATAATCGATGCACAACCTCATCGATCCATCCTTTTTCTTGACGAACAAAACGGGAGCACCCCAAGGCGAAGAACTCGGCCTTATAAATCCGTTCTCAAGCAACTCGTCTAACTGGATACGCAACTCCTCCAGTTCGCGTGGGGCCATCCGGTAAGGCGCCTTGGCAATAGGACGCGTCCCGGCTCCAAATCTATAACAAACTCCACGTCTCGATCAGGCGGGAGACCAGGAAGGTTAGCTGGAAAGACATCAGAAAAATCACGAACCACCAGGATCTCCTCCAAACACGGCAAACTAACCTTGGTTTCTAAAACCGAAACCAAACAAGCAAAACATCCGGAATCTACAAGCTTCCGAGCACATACCACCGATATAGTCGGAGAATCCTGGCGCGGATAACCGTAAACACTCCCGGGCTGACCGTTGTCCATCCTGAAGTCCAAGCGTTTACCCTTGCATTGGATCACAGCATCATATCTGGACAACCAGTCCATGCCTAGGATCACATCGAAGTCTTCCAGATCCAACAGCTTCAAATC
This sequence comes from Platanthera guangdongensis, assembly GCA_039583875.1. Lineage (NCBI taxonomy): Eukaryota > Viridiplantae > Streptophyta > Magnoliopsida > Asparagales > Orchidaceae > Platanthera > Platanthera guangdongensis. The sequence goes on along the minus strand of CM077150.1, from coordinate 131,267,040 downwards.
AGCAATCGTGAGAAAATCGCCTAGTAAAATCGGACAACTCTGAATACCCTGATCCGAAACTACAGATTCACCCGAAGGAAACTTAACACAGAACGCATCACCAACACGATCGAGATCCAAACGGTAACGCTCTACGAAGGCCCTAGCCACAAACGAGTGGGTAGCGCCGGAATCGAACAGAACACGCGCCCAGCGGTTCTTTACCTTAAATCGTCCTATAAAATTGCACACGCGACTAAGGAAGCGAACGCTCAAAACTATAACTATGAGCTAAACATTAAAACTAGGAGAGAATCTAACCTGATATCACTTGCGTGGACGTCTGAGCTTCCTCCATAGAGACCACGTTCAACTTTCCTTTTCCCTTGTCCACTTGCTGCGGCGGCGGCAAAGCCTGAAGAGGAACTGGCTGCAGAGTAAGCTGAGCTTGCGGGCACTGATACTTGAGATGACACTCTTGACCGCACAAGAAACAACTTCTCATCTTCTTCCAGCAATGGGCAGCATCGTGCCCCGGCTTCTTGCATACAGAACAAAACAAGTCTTTCTTTGGGATACCTTGGATCGCATGAATCTTCTCTTTCTTCTGAGGTCCTAATCTTTGATAGCACATTTCCAATGGATGGCCCGGTCGGCCACAGAAACTGCATACCTCTTTGTTTCTCTTCCTCGGAGCAGCGTCAGGGACCTGAGTACTCTTACCCTCATCAAACTTTCTTTTATCTTTTCTCAGTTGTTGACCTCAATTCTTGGCGTTATCAATTGTCTCTACCTTTAAGGCAGCTTCCACCATACCAGCATAACTTGAGGTCGCATAGGCACTTGCTAATTGCTGGACGTCACTCCTTAGCCCAGCCAGAAATCGCTTGCTTCTATTTTCATCGGAACTCACCAAGTCTGGGGCAAATCGGCTTAGCTTACTAAACTCGATTTCGTAGTCGCTAACCGTGAGCTGCCTCTGCTTTAAGTGCAGGAAATCATTCATCAGACGGTCCCTCTCGACCGATGCCAGAAACTTGCTCAGAAGTAGCTCCTTAAAGGACTCCCAGGAACACCCGTCCTTCAGACCTTCTTTCTCCCTCAGCCACCAGCCCTTTGCCAACCCTTTGAGCTGATATGCGGCTAACATCACTTTCTGATCATCAGTAATCCCGGAGTATGAGAACATCTCCTCGATTGATATCATCCAATCGTCTAAGACCATGTAATCTGCCTTGCCATCATACGTCGGAGGCCTAAGTCGCTGAAACTGAGAAATAAAGGTCATCTCTGGTGGCACCACGACCGGAGGCACCAGAGGAGCGGGGGGAACAGGGACAGCTTGACCCACAACAGGGTCCTGAACTCTCAGAATCTGCCCTGCCACAACTGCTAACAAGGACTGGACCTGAGACTGCAAATCCACTACTTGCTTTGACAAGGCTTCATTGCTTTGTCGCAGACCTTCTATCACTGCGCTGCTCTGCGCACTAGAAGATTCTCCCTCCGATTGGGGAGTCAACCTTGTCGAAGGACGCCTCGACATTCTAATAGAACAACAAAACACTAATCAGACACCTAGCCCACCCACTAGAACCAAACAACATAGTACCAACAATACATACTTAAGTACTTGCTCCTGCTGCTAACTTGCTCTGGGATTTTCAATAATGATGATATGCTTATCCTACGATGATTCACTATCATCACACTAACTCTTGTGCCTAGATCGGGAATGCATGAATTTATATTCTTTTTGACTCAAAAATTATGTGTGTACACATGTCATCCTGCAAATCTTTAGCTTGGCACGTTATGCTTATGCAATGTTATGCTATGCATGATTGTGCTATGCATTCTAAAAAGGCCCTAATGCATGTTATGAGCGGCGTACACATGAAAATGTTATGCATCCCATACTACATAACATTTCCATGCAACGAAAAAGAAAACGTGCTAGCCGCATTCATGTGGTGAGGTTATGCATCCCATACTACATAACCCTCACATGTTGCCTCCTATGGTGGATCCATATACAAACACATAGTATGCATCCCATACTACATAATATGCCTCGTATACTTCATGTCATGCTATGAGTGTAGTGTTCGTGCTTCAGCCAAGACGTGCTGATGACATATCGGTGTGTGTATGATATGACTCTAAACACCTAATACTAACAGGGACAGGTTGCCCGACAATTTGTCAAGCAACCTCCCTCTGATACCAACTGTCACAACCCGCATTTTCTCATTAATAAATAAATAAATCAGAGCACAAGATAACTACGAGCTGTGATGCCACGTCAAGCAGGGGATAACTGCTGACGCTCAGGCGACACTCTAATCCTTCAAATCATAAGTTAAAATGAATAGAAAACTGATTTTTAAATTAATTGGCCGTATCCCTCGGCTCAGTGGATCAGATAGTCCACGGTTTGAAAACTATTTTTATACGTAGCGGAAAAATACTTCATTTATGCCTAACATCCTAAAAGAGCGCATAAGTGTCCTAAGAGGACAACTTACACCATGCAAGACCCTAGATTTCAATTTATAATACTTATAAAGAAAACAACCTTTTTACGCATTTGGAAAGTAATGATTGAGCTTTTATAAAACATGCTGATCATGCAATACATATAGTAGTTCTTTTATAGGGTTTAAAGTAACTAGAAACCTAGCATAAAACATTCCCAGAGAGCAAGTGAAACTACCACAAAACAGGTAAACTAGCAGCTAAGCAAAGACTTAATATCACAAAGGAAAATCACCAACGAGCGTCAACAACCTGACACGAACTCGCTGGCGAGCATGTATGTCTGTACTACTACAAGGCTAAAGAACTACCTCAACAAGTGAGGAAAACACTGCCACAACGCAGTCCACAGGGAAACTCCTGAAACTAGCCGCACAGCCGGCTACAGACCTGAACCTGAGGCATTCAAAAGAAGAACACCTCAGCAAGAAATAATGAAACAGGAGGCAAAGAAACATCAGATAATTATCGAATGAAAAGAGCAGAAAGAAAAAGGGTTACCAACCCTGCAAGAGGGATGCTGAAAATCTCAGCTAAAGAATCCAAAAAGGGACAAAATGTAAGTAAAACAGTCAGTAAAGTGAGAGAAATGCAACAAGTACTAAAACGTACCAAACTCCGCTCAAGCCTGCAGAGACAAAAAAGAAACCAATATGCATCAAATGAACAGTATGAAAGGAACTAACAGTCCGAAACTTGTAAATCGTTAGCACTGGCACAAATCCCAAACCTGTGTCGGAGACTAAGAACAGTCACAACCGAACAACCAGGTCCAGGTGTCTCAAGAGTACTAAAGGGGCCGCCACAGGGTCCACACACATAGAGTTCCAACCTCTTACAGGAACCCAAAATGTCCAAAGGAGGGAATGGTGGTGGCCACGGCTCAAACTCCCCTGGTACCATACTCCTTCAGAAACCCAGCTACCACATGCTAAGGATCCACGATTCGGCACCAAAACTAGCTGACAACACCACTTAAAACTACCAAGTTCTACAACCAAAACCCGCTGAATTATTTCCCCCTACCCGACGAATTATTTCCCCCTACCCGCCGAATTATTTCCCTCTACCCGCCGAATTCAACTAAAATAAATGCCGATAACTTCCTATTTTAGGCCGACTACAAGCCCTAAACTAGGAATATTCCTATCTCACCTATTCTACGACACGGAGAAAAGAAAATAAAGCAAAAATACAACTCATGGAGGCGCGCAAGAGGGGAGAAACCCACTTGCCTCAAATCGATCTTGAAAACGTCCTACCAAAAATACTCCAACACGTAGATCCGTCCAAGAGGGGACACGCGGAGACGAGATCTACGAAAAAAACGGACAACCGGGGTTAGGGCCGAAAAAAATCAAAGGCGAAACGGTCACCGAAACGGGAAAAACTTACCGCGATCTCGAAGCTCTCGCCGAGAGCTTTCCAACGCTGCGATCGGATCGAAAATCCGTCCACCGGATCGACGGTGGCGGCCGCCGGAAGATTCGCGAACGGAAGGGTTCCGCACACGCCGAAAAATGTCGCACAGGGGGGGCTGCTGTTCGGGGAAGAAGGAAGGAGTTCTCTCTTCTTTAACTTATATAAATATATATATAATAATAATAATAATAATAATAATAATAATATATTTATTATAATAAAACATATTAAAAAAAGGGGGGGGTCCGATCGGTGAGAATGATTCTCACCGATTCGGTGAGAATCATTCTCACCGATTCGGTACTATTATTATATATATTTTTTATATAAATTAATTAATTCTTTATATATAAAATAATAATATTTATTATTATTTAAAACAAAAGATATAACATATATCGTTACGGAGGGCCAAAAGCGCGCCGAATCGAACGAAATTCGCACCGTAGGCGAATGACGACGCTACGAATCCAACGGCGAAGTCGAAATCGAATTCCGACGCACCGTTTTCGAGATAATAATTTCTAAAGTTAACGGCGTACGCGAAAACATACAAACTACAATCGCGCGCCGAGGCTCCAAAAATGCTCGAAACGCGACGAAACTTGACGAGCAAGTCTAAAATTAGCCGATCTAATTTCCTAATATAAAATTTTCCACTCCCGACGCAAATCCCAAAATTTGGCCGGTCAAACCTAACGAACGCAAACGCGCTACGACAAAGTCGGTAACAAAATCCGACGAACAAAACTCGGGCAAATTCTCCCGAAGCCAAAACCCAAGCATTCCCCAAGAGGCTCCACCGGGTCACCAAACAGACTCCGGCTCGCTAGGGAATCTTGCTACCAGGCATCACCAAGCCACGCAGGGAACCTAAAGAGCTAAAAGCACGCTCTAACAACGTCACATGACCAACATGCGCTAACATAACGCTCTGACGTCATAATACGTCAAATAAGAAATTAAATAAATCACTGGAAAATCGGGGGCGTTACAACAACTCAGCTTCTTCACAAAGCCTACACTCAGCCACCAAGGCCTACACTCAGCCACCAAGGCATACACTCAGCCACCAAGGCCTACACTCAGCCACAACAGGCCTACACTCAGAGATACAACTCTCCTACACTCAGCCTTTATAATTACAGGCTTACAAAACTCAGATCCCTAAGGATCCTACAAGATAATTTGAATACAAAATGTATACTCAACAACTCAGAGAAAAGAGTGAAGAGTTGTGAGTTTCTTGATGAGTTATTGGAAGAACTCAGCTGAAATCAATCTGACTTGGCTTTCTTCAAAGCTTCTTGAATGTAGAACACAATAAGATTGACCTCCTCTGCAGTTGATCCTTGATCTCTGCTACTTAAGATTCAGAACAAATCTGAACCCTTCTTCTCAGCCTGGTTCCAACAACTGACTTCTTGGATGGAGCTCTCTCTCTCCAACTTCTTAGATCTTCACTAGATTCTTCAAGGAATAGCTAGATCTTCTTCTTTGTTAATTAGTTGAACAACTTGGACAATCCCAACAACTGTTTCTGTAGACAGTGTAAGCCTATTTATAGGCCTTCTTCATGATAACCGGCTGGTTCGGTTCATAACTGATTTCCGACAACTCTGACAGGTGCAGTAGACCGGCTGGAATGGCAGCTATCAAGTCATCCAGTCAGTTCTTGAAAATTCTGTAACTGTCTGAAAGTGTCGAGACTGTCTGTCTTTAAGTGTCGACACTTATAGACTAAGTGTCGACACAAGTTGACTAAGTGTCGACACTTGCCTACAAGGTGTCGACACAACTCCTTGTGTTGTAGAATACACTTCTCGACACAGCTTCTTCTTCATGTGTCGACACTGATATTGAGTGTCGACACAAGTACTTGTACTTCAGTATATTGCTGAATTCTTGTAAGTGTCGACACAACACCTCTGTGTCGACACATCTTCATGTGTTGAACTTGTTCAGTGTCGACACATCTTCTTGGTGTCGACACATGTCTTCGGTGTTGATACTTGCTGAGTGTCGACACTGCTCCTTGTGTCGACACATTCTTCTTCTGTTAAGACTCTGGCTGAGTGTCGACACATCTCCTTAGTGTCGACACTTGTACTTAGAATTTTCTGAACTTTGCTAAGTGTCGACATAGCTCCTTGTGTCGACACTTTCTTCAAGTGTTGAGTCTTCAGCTGAGTGTCGACACATTCTTTCCTGTGTCGACACTTTCTTCAAGTGTTGAGTCTTCAGCTGAGTGTCGACACATTCTTTCTTGTGTCGACACTTTCTTCAAGTGTTGACTCTTCTGCTGAGTGTCGACACATTTCTCTGGGTGTCGACACTTATACTTAGACTCTGCTGACTTTTGCTGAGTGTCGACACAGCCTCCAAGTGTCGACACTTTCTGATGTAGACACAGTTTCACTGGGTGTCGACACAACTGTTAAGTGTCGACACTACTTCACTGCACTTTTCTTCATTGAGTGTCGACACAGCTCCTTGTGTCGACACTTTCTGTCTGGTGTCGACTCTGCATCCCTACTGTCGACACAATGACTCCAAGTGTCGACACTGCTTGCCTGGGTGTCGACACAAGCCTTCTTAAGTGTTGACACTTTCCCTCTGGGTGTCGACACATGGACTTAGAAACTTTTTCATCTTTCCTACAAATACTTAACCTGCACGAGTAAACTCAAAACACATCAAATATATTTTGATGTATATCATTGAGTTGGGTGAGGCTTCTTCAAATCAGGTACATTAGAACCAATGTACCAACAGGACTCGCAAATTTCAATTATGCAAATTTCTTTTATGTGTAACTTAGTTTCTGTTTTATTTATAATTTGGAGTGTGCGTGAGTTCTTGTTTTAGCTAACTTTTCAATTTTCTAAATGTTTGTTATTTTTCTTATGTCCCCTTCTTATAATCGTTTAGCGTTTAATTTCGAACTTGCGCCTCACTAAATTATAAGCCGTCCCCATACCGATGTGTGGCTAATCCCTATTAGCCTCGGCATCGAAGAGCATTGGGACATTTATAATGATTTCTAATAATTGAAGCTCTTTATTTTCATTTTAATTTAAGGACTTAAGGTTTACCCCGGGTTAACGACGCGTAGGACCATATATCGATGTGTGGGCCCTATTTCCATAGTTCATATGCTAGCTAGCCGAGACGCCGTGCATATGGACCGATCACCCCTGGGTAAATAGAGTTGCGTGCATACCCTCGAAAGAGGACAAGCGTAATTCTACCGGATTGGGTTCCCCACCCAATAGCGGGGTTCTTAGCGTAAAGCGGGCATTAAGAGGAATCCTTCGTCGGACTAACGTTCAGTCGAATAGTCTTAACGTTTAGGTGAGCGATATCCTTATAGCTAGGTGAGCTCACATTTGTGGAACCTCCACGGCCAAGTTGTCTTTTATTAATTTGAAAACTAAGTCCTATAATTATTAATAATTGTTTTAGTCTTAATCCGATTCGATGCCGAGCGTTAACCCTTCATCGAATATTTTCTAAAACGTTTTTTCGCTCATTTACTTTTTCCGTCTTTACTTTACTAAAAAAATCCACCTTACTTTCAGTAAAATAATAGTCCTCCCGGAGGAGTAATAATAGTCAACACGACCCCGAGAACAATATGACCTCGGTATTCCCCCGAATATCGAGTACTACTTCTGATAGGTGCACTTGCCTACCGGAGCAAGCCCGCGGCGATCGACTCACCGAACCAACCACAGTAAGAGTCTGTTCGCGGGCCCATCAAGTTTTTGGCGCCGTTGCCGGGGATCTCTTTTCCAGTTGCTATTTCGAATTCCGGAGTCTATTACTTTTACTTATTTTCTATATATAAAAAAAACTAACTAAAAACTTTATTTTAAAAACAAAAAAAGAGTTTATTTTGTTTTATTTTTGTTTGGGTGTATGACCCGTGGACAACCCTCCGAGTCTGAAGATTTTGACTTCGACCCTGAGATCGAACGCTCTCTTGCGCGTATCCGATCTCAACGTCGAAATCCTTCTTTAGATCCCGAGGAATCTATCGGAGAACCCACTGTTGTAGTTATGGCCGCGCCTAACCTTCCCCCGGCGGCCGAGCGTACTATGTCTTATTACGCCCGGCCTAACCTGGATGTTTCTGGGTCGAGTATTGTTCGCCCTGCGGTGGCGAATAATAATTTTGAAATAAAGTCGAGTGTCATTCAAATGGTCCAAAACTCCATGCAGTTCGATGGAATGCCGGATGAGGACCTGAATGTCCACTTGTCCAATTTCTTGGAGATATGCGACACCTTCAAGATTAATGGCGTCACTGATGACGTCATTCGTTTGCGATTATTTCCTTTTTCCCTTAAGTCCAAAGCCAAGGCGTGGTTGAATGCCCTCCCGCGAGGATGTATCACCACGTGGGCTGAGTTGACGGAACGGTTCCTAACGAAGTACTTTCCGCCCGCAAAAACTGCAAAGTTGCGGGCGGACATTTCTTCGTTTGTGCAAAATGATCCTGAGTCTCTATACGAGACTTGGGAACGGTTTAAGGAATTCCTCCGCCGTTGCCCGCACCACGCGCTGCCAACGTGGTTGCAAGTTCAAATTTTTTATAATGGGCTGAATTTTCAGACGCGTCAAATGATTGACGCGGCTGCCGGGGGTACTCTACACAACAAAACCCCCGAGGCCACCCAGGCTTTATTCGAAGAGATGGCTATGAACGCCTATCAATGGAACGTCCCGCGGGGACGCCCAAAGCCGGCGGCTGGTCTTTTTGAAGTGGATGCCACTGCTCTCTTGACCCTTCAAGTTGAAAGGTAAACAAAGCAGGTGGCAGAGATGTCTACTGCCTCCTCCACTCCGCCTTGTTTTATTCCCCCGAACATCTGCGTAGCTGAAGAGTTCGTGGACTTCATGGGAAATTAGGGTCGTCCTCCCTTCAACACCAACAACAACCCTTATAGTAATAACTATAATCCGGGTTGGAGGAATCACCCCAACTTCTCGTGGAGCAACCCGAATAATGCTCAGCGTCCCCCTATTTCTTATGCGACCGGATTTCTTCCTCCTCCTCCTCTTCCAAAACCCTCCCCGATGGAGGAAAATTTTTCGAAGTATATTGCGTCCAACGAGTCAAATATCCGGAACATTACCAGATCGCTAAAAACACTCGAACAACAGGTTGGACAGCTGGCGAGGATGATTTCCGAGCACGCGCTTGGGGCACTGCCGGGAAACACGGAGCCCAATCCGCGGGAGAACGCCAACGCTATAACCCTCCGTAGCGGAAAGGAGGTGGTCGATCCAAAACGGACCGACCCTCAGGTACATATTTCACCTCCGACCCCTCTTCCCCTTTCTTCGCTTACGCCACCTTTACCAATTATAAAAGAAAAATTTATTTTAAACAAGGCCCTTTCATATCCGCATAAGTTAGATAACGAGCGTAAGGACGCGCAATATGAAAAATTTATTTTATTATTAAAACAAATTCACATTAATGTTCCTTTTTGCGAGGCTATCTCGCAAATGCCCAAATATGCGAAAGTTTTAAAAGAACTACTTTCTAATAAACGCAAATTAGAGGATATTTCGCATGTATCTCTCAACGTCGTCTGCTCGGCGGCCCTTACTAATAAATTGCCCACAAAACAAAACGACCCGGGATGGTTTTCCATCCCGTGCCTTTTTGGCGATATATTAGTAAAGTACGCCTTAGCTGATTTAGGGGCTAGCATTAATCTGATGCCGTTCTCGCTCTTTTCACGTTTAGGTTTGGGTACTCCTAGTCCTACGAATATGCGCATCCAATTAGCGGATCGCACGGTTAAGTTCCCTATCGGGGTAGTGGAGGACGTCCTTGTCCGAGTAGACAAGTTTACCTTCCAGGTAGACTTCGTCATCTTAGATATCGAGGAGGACGCCGAGGTACCAATAATACTCGGTCGCCCTTTTCTCGCCACCTCTCGCGCACTAATAGATGTTAGTAATGGTAGTCTTCTCCTCCGAGTCGGCGATGATCAGGCTACTTTCTCTATTAATCCCTCGATGGACAATTTGTCATCGAGCGACGATTTCTGCTATTCTTTAGATACCTTTTTTGGAGATCGTTCTTCTCCAGTTTTCGAGTCCGTATTTTTAAACGACGATATTTATGCGCTCGAAAATTTTAAGTGCGATGAGGATACTTCTTTAGACTTGCCTTTCGAACCAATTGGAAAGAAAGACATAGGCATTAAAACCTCCCTATAAGAACCGCCCATCCTAGACCTCAAACCCTTACCCGCATCGCTCAAATACGCATTTTTGGGAAAAGGCGATACGCTTCCCGTTATCATTTCTTCGGACTTGAGTGATTCGGAGACTTCCGATTTATTGAAAGTTTCATTTAAACATCGCCACGCAATTGCGTGGCAAATCTCTGACTTAAAGGGGATTAGCCCCTCCTTTTGCACCCATAAGATTTTTCTTAACGATAATTGCCGCAAAACGATTCAGCCGCAACGTCGTCTTAACCCAAACATGAAAGACATCGTTAAAGCCGAAATTATTAAGTTATTAGATGCAGGGATTATCTACCCTATTTCGGACAGTGCATGGGTTAGTCCCGTGCATGTCGTGCCCAAGAAGGGCGGCCTTACCGTAGTGGCGAATGAGCATAACGAGCTCGTCCCAACTCGTACTGTTACGGGTTGGCGAGTGTGCATCGATTATAGAAAACTTAATGATGCCACCCGCAAGGACCATTTCCCTCTGCCATTTCTGGACCAGATTTTAGAGCGTTTATCCGGTCATCCGTATTATTGTTTTCTTGATGGTTTATCGGGGTTTTTCCAAATCCCCATTTCCCCCGATGATCAAGAGAAAACAACTTTTCCTTGCCCGTTTGGCACCTTCGCATATCGAAGAATGCCATTTGGACTCTGCAACGCGCCAGCTACATTCCAAAGATGTATGCTAGCGATCTTTGGCGAGCTAGTAGAAGACATTATGGAAGTCTTTATGGATGACTTTTCTGTTTTTGGACGCTCTTTTCCCGATTGCCTTCACAATTTAGATCGTGTCCTTCAACGATGCGAGGACACAAGTCTTGTTTTAAATTGGGAAAAATGCAACTTTATGGTTCGAGGAGGTTTGGACCTCGGCCATATGATTTCGTCTAAGGGGATAGAGGTGGATAAGGCCAAGATAGAAATTATAGAAAAACTTCCGCATCCAACAAACGTAAAATCTATTAGGAGTTTCTTAGGCCATGCGGGCTTTTATCGACGCTTCATTCAAGACTTTTCAAAAATAACAAAGCCGCTAACTCACCTCTTGGAAAAGGAATCACGTTTCATCTTTAGTAGCGAATGCGAGTCCGCCTTTAATTTAATAAAACGAAAACTTATCACTTCACCAATTTTAGTGGCCCCTAATTGGTCCCTTCCGTTCGAAATTATGTGCGACGCTAGTGATATTGCCTTAGGTGCCGTTCTTGGCCAACGTGTAGAAAAACATTTTCATCCTATTTATTACGCTGGCAAGACGCTCACTTCCGCACAAGTAAATTACACGACAACGGAAAAGGAACTCTTAGCCGTCGTTTTCGCTTTTGATAAGTTTCGCTCGTATATAACGCTATCTAAAGTTATCGTTTTTACCGATCACTCCGCGCTTAAATATTTATTGGCTAAAATGATGCGAAGCCCTGCCTTCTTCGATGGATTCTCCTCCTACAAGAGTTTGATTTGGAGATCCGAGATAAGCGGGGAGCGGAAAATCTAGCGGCAGACCACATCTCCCGTTTAGAAAATCCGGGTGCGGAAGCGCTCGTCGAATCTGAAATAAATGACAGATTCCCCGAGGAACGTCTCCTTGCCATTAGTTCTTCGTGCTCTTCGCTTTGGTTCGCAGATTTTGCAAATTACTTAGTAGCGCGGGTGCTTCCAAAAGAGTTTTCAAGTCATCAAAAGAAGAAATTCTTTTCTGACTTGAAAAATTTCTTTTGGGAGGACCCATTTCTTTTTCGTATCTGCGCGGACCAAGCGTTCCGAAGATGCGTTGCGGGTGTGGAGTGCTTGCAAATTCGTAAGCACTGCCACGAGGGTCTAGCCGGTGGGCATTATCAAGCCAACCGGACCGCTCGGAAGGCGCTGGAGGCGGGCTACTTTTGGCCCACTCTCTTCAAAGACGCACATAATTTTGTGCACGCATGCGATAGCTGTCAGCGGTCGGGTAACATCTCTCGTCGCGACGAGATGCCCCAAAATATTTTTTTAGAGTGTGAAGTCTTCGATTTATGGGGCATAGATTTTGTTGGCCCCCTACCTCCATCTTTCAAAAATATGTATATTTTAGTGGCGGTGGACTACGTATCGAGGTGGGTAGAAGAGCAAGCTCTCCCCACCAACGATGCGCGAGTCGTCGTTACATTTCTTAAAAAATTATTTTATCGCTTCGGCACGCCTCGCGCAATTGTTAGTGATAGGGGAACGCATTTCTGTAACGCTCTTATGGCTAAGACGGTAGCTAAATACGGAGTCACGCACAAGCTTGCCACCCCCTACCACCCGCAAACAAGTGGCCAAGTTGAGGTAGTAAATCAAGAGATTAAGTGAATTTTAGAAAAAACCGTTTCACTAAATAGGAAAGATTGGTCCGTTAAACTCGACGATGCGTTGTGGGCGTATCGGACAGCATACAAAACCGCAATTGGTTGTACGCCGTTCCGGTTAGTCTACGGCAAAGCATGTCATTTACCCATAGAATTAGAGCATCGCGCTCTTTGGGCTTTAAAACTCTTAAACCTCGACTCCAACTTAGCCGCTCAGAATAGAAAACTGCAACTAAACGAGCTCGATGAATGGCGTGCGAATGCTTACGAGAGCAATAAATTCTATAAGGAGCGCTCTAAGTTATATCACGATCAAAAAATCAAGTCCCAAAAATTATTTTCTCCGGGCGATCTTGTCCTTCTTTACAATTCACGTCTTAGGCTTTTTCCAGGTAAATTAAAATCAAGATGGTCCGGTCCCTTCCTAGTTGAAGAAGTTTTTCCATATGGAACCGTACTCGTCTCCCACCCGGAAAAAGGTACATTTAAGGTAAACGGTCATCGGTTAAAGTCTTATATAGCAGGCGACCCAGTGATCGGTTTTAGCGAAACCATAACTTTTCTCCACATTATAAACCCGCCAAAATAGTCAAGCTACACGACTATAAACAAAGCGCTCCTGGGAGGCACCACTCGCTTATCTTTTTCGCTCTTTCCTTATTACCCTTGCTGTTTTTTTCTAATAAACGCAGGGTTTCTGATTGGTCTTCCCCGAACACGTTTCAGGGACGTTTCTACCCCCCTCTCTTTACTTTTGTACATATCGCATTTTATTTAATTTTTGTTCCACATACTTACGTTACAACATTGGGGACAATGTTGGACTTAAATATGGGGGTATTTTCGTGCTTTACTTTCTGCACTTCAATTTTTTCTGCATTTCAAAAATACAAAAAAATACATATAACAACAAAATAAAAACAAAAAAATTATTAAAAAACATCTTAAAATGAAAAAAAATTAAAATAAAAAATCCAAAAAAAAAATTTTCTCTTTCTTTCTTTTTTCCAAAAAACTCAAAAACAAAAAATATATATATATATAACAAAACAAAAAAAATAATAATATTTAGTTTCACTTTGTAAATATTTTTTTTGCATACTCTTTTCTCTCTCCCCCTTCCTCATTCTTGTAAAACCTCTCTTTTTCTCCCATATTTTTGTACATATAATGAAAATTCTCTCAAAAAAAAGATAATAGTTCAAAAAAATAATTTCAAAAAAATTGAGAAAACCAAAAATACAAAAAAGATAATAAATGAAAAACAGAAAAAAATGATGATAAAAACTATAAAAATCAAAAAAATGTTTTGCAACAAATAAATCAAATATTCCATCCTTAAACTTTCCTGCTATCCAAAAATTCTGTTCTGAGTTTATTTATATGTGAATACTATTAATTATCTGTTTGCTATTCGTTTGTTAATTATTGAGTGAAAAATTTAAATAGTCGGGGTTAAGTTTTAAAGAATTCTTTATGCTTTGTTAAAAATAGCGAACTCGTTTTAGGCACTACTTCTAATTTTTCATTGATAGGGGCACGTATATTATGTTAGGAAATAACGACTATAGAATTCAATTATACTTACTTTTAGCTTTCTGAAAAAAAATTGGAACGTACAAATTATTAAGGTTGCTCTCAAAAATTTTTAGGATTAAAATCTAGTTTTCCTTTCTCCCCTTACTTTTCATGACCTACTTGGCATGAAAAATTTTATCCTTAAAAGATCCTATGTCAATGGGAATAAGATTTCGTTCCGTAAACATAGGCACCCAATAATTTTAAAAGATTATATATGGAGTAAGAGGATAAAATTCATTACTCCTACAAATATACATTGGGTTAATTTTATTCTTATAAAGTTGAAAAACAAAAATTATATTAGGAAAATAAGATTTCGTTTTCCTAATAATCCAAAAAAAAAATGGAAGTTCGAGAAAAAAATTACCTCACCTCAAATATCAAAACCCTCTTCATAAACCCACTACCCCCTTAGCCAATTACACGATTCTAGAATTAATTCAAAAATCTTTTTGAGAGCATAATTAGTATATTGTATTATTTCCAGTAGCACTCGTATAAGCTAGAGTTCTTATAATTCCAAACTATTTTCGTTAATCTAACCATTACAAATGTTGCCTTCTATTTGATTACATCAAGAAGTCTTTTGGCCAAAACTTTTGCGCTATTTAAATCATCTACATAATTTTAGGACTTAACTCTTACACCCCGTATATTTATTTCGATCTCTCTTATAATTGATTAACCGGTAGCTAAACTTAGAGTTTGTTTTATTCCTTATAGATTCACCTCAAACTTTTGCTCTGGAATAGCAAAAGCCTAAGTATCGGGGTATTTGATGAATTGTAAATATGCGTATTTTTGTGCACATTAATTAGTCATTTTCATTTATTTTCATCATTTTTACTTATTTTTGTTCAATAAAATACTCCTCTTCTTGTAAATTTACTACTAACTTGTTTTCTTTAATTTTGCAGAAAAATTTCAAAATCTGCCAAAATTGGGCAGTACACGCCCGTGACAATTTGGTCACGCCCGTGACAGGGCCGTGACATTGCATTTCCCGTGAAATCGAACGATTTCTGAAGTACAAGCTTGACACGCCTGGCGACACGCCCGTGTCACCCGACACGGGGCGTGACCCAAGCCCGTGTCCACTCCACTCGACACTTTCTGCTCGACGATTGTCGAGTGTCGACACCAACCGTCACGCCCAACGTCATGCCCGTGACCTGGGGCGTGACTCACTTTCTACTCGACGATTTCAACACGACACTTTCCGCTCGACGATTGTCAAGTGTCGACACCAACTGACACGCCCAGCGTCATGCCCGTGACCCGGGGCGTGACCTTTCCAACTGGCCCGACAAGATGCTGCCGAAGAATTTTGACACAACCCGTGCCCGGTTCTACCTCCCCGACACGCCCAGAGTCACGCCCATGACCTGGGGCGTGACTGCCGCGAACTCAGCCCGAAGTCAACTTTCCTGTCCAATCGCCGGCCGCCTTCATGATTAGTACTGACACGCCCCCCCCCCCCCTACACGCCCGTGACCTAGGGCGTGTACTTAGAATTTTTTGCCTATAAATTGCCCATTTCTGTAAGGTCCAAGGGTTCAGATGTTTGGGTCATTTTAGTGTCTTTTTGTGGGCTGCATCCGTGATTTCCTTGCTATGTAAGGAGATTTCTTCCCCCTTTTTCTTTCAATTTTGTTTTTGTTTTAGCTTTGTCTTTGTAATAGCTTGTAATAGTTTCTTTTAATCAATAAAAATGTTAGATTTTCTCTTCTTATTTGGCTTTGGAATGAACACTTGTGCCCACTTTTTCTCCCCTTTTTATCCTTGGTTTTATCTTTGTTCTTCATTTATGAAATGTGTGTGTGTGTATGAGTGTAACTTATTTACTTTACATGCTTTTAATTTGTCTCATGATAGGTTTTGTTAGAAATTTATGAAATGATGAATTAGCTTTCTGTTTTTCTTCATGTCTTCTTTTAATGTTTTCAACGTCTTCACTCTTATGAATGTGTAAAAAAGTTACTAAAGTATTTTTGATTTTTTTTACTTAGCTTTATTTTAGGATGAAAACCCTTTTTGTTCTTTCTCTTTTCATTTCAACTTTTTTAGCACTTTTATGAAATCCTAGGAATGAGAATGTTGAAATTTTAATTTTCCAAAAACTTTGGTTTTTAATTTGTTTTGAAAAACTTTTGTCTTCTAAAAATTGTAATTTCTTCTTTTTATTTGTTTTTGGCAAAACCTAAGCATGAAAAAGTAAAAGTTTTAATTTTCAGGTAACTTTCATTTTGCTTTTAATTTGTGTGTGAGAGTGTATGAGAATAAATGTTTTGATGCTTTGATTCAAATTGTGTAGAGTGTGTGAGTGTAGGTGTTAAATTTTAATGCTTTCTTTTAATGCTTTGTTCAAATTTTGTAGAGTGTGTGAGTGTAGGTGTTAGCTTTATTGCTTTCTTGAAATTCATATGGAGTGTGTGTGTTTGTGTGCATTTATTTCCGCCTACTCGTTAAGAGTTAAATGGCGCATCGTTTTCATTTTCAGTCCTACTCTTTTGAGTAGGTCTTGTAATTTTCTTTCTTTATTTTTCCGCCTACTCACTTGAGTTAAATGGACGGACTTTATTTCCCGCCTACTCGTTCGAGTAGGACTTGTAATTTTCTTTTTTTATTTTTCTGCCTACTCACTTGAGTTAAATGGACGGACTTTATCTCCATGTAAATATTTGAGAAAGCCCTGTAATCGCATTTATTTTCTCCTACTCATTTGAGTAGGACTCACTTTCATTTTAGTCCTACTCGTTTGAGTAGGACTTGCAATTTTAAGCTTTTATTTCCCTCCCCCACTCGTTTAAGTGGGACTCGCAAATTTCAATTATGCAAATTTCTTTTATGTGTAACTTAGTTTCTGTTTTATTTATAATTTGGAGTGTGCGTGAGTTCTTGTTTTAGCTAACTTTTCAGTTTTCTAAATGTTTGTTATTTTTCTTATGTCCCCTTCTTATAATCGTTTAGCGTTTAATTTCGAACTTGCGCCTCACTAAATTATAAGCCGTCCCCATACCGATGTGTGGCTAATCGCTATTAGCCTCGGCATCGAAGAGAATTGGGACATTTAAAATGAATTCTAATAATTGAAGCTCTTTATTTTCGTTTTAATTTAAGGACTTAAGGTTTACCCCGGGTTTACGATGCGTAGGACCACATATCGATGTGTGGGCCCTATTTCCGTAGTCCATATGCTAGCTAGCCGAGAGGCCGTGCATATGGACCGATCACCCCTGGGTAAATAGAGTTGTGTGCATACCCTCGAAAGAGGACAAGCGTAATTCTACCGGATTGGGTTCCCTACCCAATAGCGGGGTTCTTAGCGTAAAGCGGGCGTTAAGAGGAATCCTTCGTCGGACTAACGTTCGGTCGAATAGTCTTAACGTTTAGGTGAGCGATATCCGTATAGCTAGGTGAGCTCACATTTGTGAAACCTCCACGGCCAAGATGTCTTTTATTAATTTGAAAACTAAGTCCTATAATTATTAAAAATTGTTTTATTCTTAATCCGATTCGATGCCGAGCGTTAACCCTTCATCGAATATTTTCTAAAATGTTTTTTTGCTCCTTTACTTTTTCCATCTTTACTTTACTAAAAAAATCCACCTTACTTTCAGTAAAATAATAGTCCTCCCGGAGGAGTAAGAATAGTCAACACGACCCCGAGAACAATACGACCTCGGTATTCCCCCGAATATCGAGTACTACTTGCGATAGGTGCACTTGCCTACCGGAGCAAGCCCGCGGCGATCGACTCACCGAACCAACCACAGTAAGAGTCTGTTCGCGGGCCCATCACTGCTCTCCTATGAGATGCAGCTAACTGCCAGAAAAGAGGAGGAGGCCACCAGCAGATCCCAAGCCAAGGAGAAGTCCATGGCATTAAAGGTAGACAACATCAGGAAGAGTAAGGAGAGGATACTCTCTCCTCCAAGAAGACCAGCTGATTCAGACAGCTCAGAGTCAAATGCCTTAGAACGCAACATATCAGATAAGAACTTTGCCGCCTTCTCTAGAAACTTTCAGAAGCTGATGAAGAAGAATCATTGGAAGAACAGACCATCCGCCTCCTCTCATCACAAGAGGAATCATTCCAATACTGACAGGTATTTTTCTAAATTTAGTAAATATAATTCTTCTAAGGTTGTTTGCTACTGCTGCAGTAAACCTGGGCATGTGATAGCTGACTGCCTAGTGAAGAGGAAGGAAGTTGCTGAGAAGAAACATAACCAGTACAAGGGCAAGAAGGAGAAGTCTTTTATTGTGATTCTACTAGTGCCATCTCAATTGCTAGGAATCCTATCTCACACGGCAGGACTAAGAATATTGAGATTAGATATCATTTTATTAGAAAGCATGTTGAGGAGGAAGATATATACCTTGAGTTTGTTCACACAGACAAACAAGTGGCAGATATCTTAACTAAGCCTCTGGATGAGGCAAAGTTTAGTTCTTTCAAAATTGAGTTAGGAATGCTTGACTTAGAATAATTTTATCTCTTTTATATTATTCCAGTTGTATCATTTCAATATTTCAAGTGTCATCTGCATAATTTTCCTATGTTATAGTTAGCTGCTAGAACAAATGGCTGGTAGCATGTTAGGTAGATAACATTGGTTGAAAATTCTCATAAGTATGAGTCAATTGACTCATTTTCAGTAGTTTTCTATCATTTTGATGGAAATTTTGGGTTAGCATGATAGATGTGTTAAGCTAAGAAATTCTCATCTATATATTTAAGATCATTAAGTAGAAGCTCAACAATCCCTCGCCATCTCAGTTATATCGTTGAGATGGGCTGCTTTCTTTATTTTACAATCATTTTCAGTTGTTTGGTCTTTTATGCTTGATCAACGAAGATGTATGGCACTTCTTTTCCTTTTTAAACTTGGTACACATATTAATATATATATATATATATACTAGCATCTTCGAACGGGCTTGTCCCGATCTCGATGCGTCGCTGTGGGCTTCACCCGCAATCAAGCGGGCTTCGCCCACTTGACCCCCCGGTGGGATTCACCACCCACCCCCCCTGGCGGGGTTCGCCCGTTCTCGATGCGTCGCTGCGGGCTTCACCCGCAATCAAGCGGTCTTCGCCCGCTTGACCCCCCGGCGGGGTTCGCCCACCACATGGCGGGGTTCGCCAGTTCTAGATGCGTCGCTGCGGGCTTCGCCCGCAATAATGCGGGCTTCGCCCGCCTGACCCCTCGGCAGGCTTCGCCCGCCCCCCGGCTGGGTTTGCTCGTTCTCGATGCGTCGATGCGGGCTTCGCCCGCAATCAAGCGGGCTTCGCCCGCCCCCCAGCGGTGTTCACCCGTTCTGGATGCGTCGCTGTGAGCTTCGCCCGCAATCAAGTGGGCTTCGCCCGCAATCTAGCGGACTTCGCCTTCTTGGCATTCAGGCAGGATGAAAGTGAAGGTAGATCTGAAATACTCTATAGGGGGGTGAATAGAGTATTGTGCTCTCTTACAAAACTTTACAACTTTTGTTGTATTCCTAAGTGAACAGGTCAGTAAATAAAATAAATAAGCACCGCAACCTATCTAATCACAGAGCAACATAGCCAAAATAAAAGAAAAGGGCAATCAGACGACACAAGAAATTTTATAGTGGTTCCCCAACCTAGGTACATCCACTCTTCTACCACCCTGGTAGGAATCCACTCAGGTTTTTGATCAGGTACCTGACACCAATGAGCTTTTGTTCAGGTGCTTAAAAACCAAAACCTCAAGTCTCTTAGTAGGAGACTCGTAACCAGGAATAATTTTGAAGGGAATTAAACCCTGTACAGAGGATGGAAAAAGGTGATGAGGTCTTCTCTTTCCCAATAACAACTGAGAAGACTTGTGGATTGATTTCAGTAGATTGCTCCCCGTGAGATCTTGAAGGGTTCAGGAAATCTGGAGCACTGCTTTAGGGTGACAGGTCTTCAAAAGCTTGAGTGCCTGGACCAGAGATTGCTTCAGGAACTTCTTTGACATATAGATTAATTTGTTGTCCTTCTGAAGTTGTCCTGTAGGATTGAAGGAAGAAGACTCTTGATAGTGATTGTATGTTCTACTTCTTCTTGATGAAATTATTATCTGGCCTGTGCGGATTGTAGTAAATAACTTTTTGATTGTTGTAAGATTGTTCTTCTGTACAATGTCTGTCTGTGTGTCTGGTATGTGTTATACACTTGATCCTTTTCTTTTCTGACTTTTTACTGTCTGGAGAACAATCGAAATTTGAATGTTTGAGCAGTAAATGCAGTCGGCCTGGGAAGGAAGCGACAATTAATGATTTCCCTAACTGTCCCATGTAAAAACGGCATGTAATAATCCTTGATCAATGGGCATTCTAACGGTAACATTCCGAGAAGATTGAGCATTAATTACTCAGGAATCATCGCCAAGAAAAGGGACGGGAAACTGGAGAAGACCTAGTCTGGAATCGTCGAACGAAGAACAGGAATCGTCGAGCTGAGTTCACAGTTCGTCGAGTTGAGCTGATGAGTTCGTCGACCAGACAATAACACTTAGTCTTCTAGGTAATCTTGTCAATACTGCTATAATCTTCATCGAACTGATAAACTTCATTCGTCGAGCTGAGATCCAAATTCGTCGAACAGATAATCATCACTGTCAATTTTTATTCGTCGAACAGAGATCCAAATTCGTCGAGCGAAGAATGATTGTGGACTTAGAATCCGAAAAGTCTCTGACTGAGAAGGATTCAGATCGTTGAGCAGAAATCGTCGAGTAGAGTACTGAAATCATTGACCTGTGAAGTTGACTTTGTCGACCTGAGAAGTTGAGAACTTGAGGTCCAAGTTCGTCGAGCTCAGATTCTAGTTTGTCGACCAAAGCTTGAAGTTGGACTTAGAAAAAATCTGGAGTTACCCTGACTTAGTCTGTTGAAGTAACTCAGTCTTCTTCGAACAGAGAACTAAGATAGCCGAGCTCAGCACTAAAAATTATCTCAAGATCGTCGAGCATAAAATACCTTTCGTCGACCTGAGTTCGACGAACGTCGAACTCATTTTACTTAGTCTTGAATTCCTCTAAATATGGAGTCTCTGATGGTCTTAATGATAGCTGGTCCATCTGAAGTTGACTCTAAGGACTTGGCCTGGACTCTAGGAGAAAAATTTGACCCTGCTATACAGGTTGGGTCACATCCTAAGACAGTGAACCTAGCCCAAATCAACTAGGGATCCAACAATCTCCCCCTATTTGGGTGAGGTCACTAAGAGACTCAAAAGAGATAAACAAAGTAAGAAAAGAAATATATCTATCAGAGAATTACTAACACATGCAACAGATATATATAAATATAGGCTTTGTTTAATCACAAGACATAGTGTTGGAACACCCTATTACTAATTTGGGTCAGGATCACTATGTATTTAGGAAACCTATTTTTGACCTCCTGTATAGATCTAAAGGTCAATTAGAATTGAGTCTAAGGGTTAGTACTTAGGTTTGGAAGCTGCCCTCAAGACCAAGGATTTTCAGTTTGAGACTAAGTCATATCGTCGAGCTCGGCACGACGAATCGTCGAACTCCAATCGACGACCGTCTAGCTCAACCTCGACAGATCGTCGAACTAAATTCGATGATTGCTGAGCTCAACTTTAAAAAATCATCGAACTCCATTCGACGATCTGTGATCTCAGTTCGACGATCTTGACTCAGTATTGGTTCTCTATCTCTGAGCTCGGTTCGACGATCTTTGAGCTCAGATCGACGATTTTTGTTGCTGTATAAGTCCAAATCGCTGAGCTCAGTTCGACGATAGCTTAGCTCAGTTCGACGTTTTTCTGATGAGTTAAAGGATTTTTCAAGATTCAAATTCAGAACAGTCATGAGTTATTCAGCAATTAATTCAGAAGATTTTCTAGCCATTTTCATTTATTCTGGACCAAGTTTCAAGGGATTTTCAAGGAATGTTTCTTTGGACTTTCCACCAGAAGACATTTGCAATTAAGGATGCAATTAATGACAGGCCAACGGCTATTCTTGACAGAGGATGATTTTCTATTCAGTACCAGAGAATAAAATACAAGTTTTTTGAATCTCTCAATCACTTAGAATACAGATCAGAAGAGACAATACATACAAGAAGAACAAGAACTAAATATTCTCTGTCTCAAAGAATTCTCTCAAGAACACAAATCCAAGGAGATCAAACCTTCGGAAATATTCTAATCTCTTGTGATTCAAGTGTTCAAGGCCAACATCTTTCAAGACTCCAGACACCTAACATTTCAGCTGTTGCTGAAATCATCATTTGCTGGAGATGAACTTCTGAAGGCCTATCACCCTACAACAAAGCTTCATTTCCTGAACATCTCAAGAACTCAGGGGGAGCTTTGACAACATCAAATCCACATAGTCTTCTCAGCTGCTCTAAGAAAGAGAAGACTTCCATAACTCTCTCATCCCCATCTCTATAAAGGGTTTTTCAAAATCCCTTCAAAAGTTTGAGCTTGTTTTTTGAGCACCTTGTCAAAAGCTCAGTGGTGGCAAGACACCTGATCAAAAAATCTGATTTAGTTTTTGAGCATCTTATCAAAAGCTCATTGGTGCCCAGGACACCTGATCAACTCATCCTGCAGTGGATTCCTACCTAAGGTGGTAGAAGAGTGGATGTACCCAAGTTTAGGGGAACCACTATAGCTCCTTGTGTCTTCTGGCTTGCTTGTCTTTATCTTTTGTTTCTGGCTGTGATTGTTTTGTGATTAGTTTAGATCTGTGATTAATTTCTATTATAGGTTATTTTGTGATTAGAATTAATAGTTGCTTCCCTGTTCACTCAGATTACAACAATTGTTGTAAAAAGTTTTCAAGCACCATATACTCTATTCACCCCCCCCCCCCTCTAGAGTATATCAGATGTAGCTGCAGTTTCACATAGTTTGAAAACAAATTGCAGAAAGAAATAGAAACAAAAATAAAGATTACTTCTTCTTCTTTTTCTGCAAAGACTGGTCCTCTGTTGTCTTCTCTCCTGGCTTTTTGAAGATAATTTCTCTGTTTGGATTTGAAGCCTCTGTCTGAGTCATGGTCATGTCAGCTGCCCCAATGATCTTCAGTGATGTAGCTCTGGGGACAACTGCTTCTGGATGGAGCTTCATATAATCATCAACATTGAAGAGCTTATTGCCTTTGTCAAACCTTTTTAACTCTTCTTTCTTGTACTTTGACATAGTTGTTAAACTTGATGTATCTTTTCCTTCAGCCTTTGCTTTATTGATCAAAGATAGGCCAATTAGCTCCTGGAATCTGGCCATTTTAGCAGTATTTGTAGTTTTAGGATCTTCAAATGGAATAGGAGGAGAGAGAGGTCTTTTTGGACTGTCAGCTTTCTGTTCTTCAGAGATTTGTTGCTACTGATGCTGATGTTGTTGCTGTTGATGTTGATTTCCTGAGGATGGTTGCCTCTGCTGGCTGCTTCCAAATGATCTCCCTGACTGTCTCTGATAGGTTTGCATGGGGGCTGATCTCTGAGAGCTAGAGCCAGTGGCACCAGCTGCTGGAGGAGGAGGAGGAGTATCCTTTCTATATCTGTGGACTGGAGGAGGAGAATATCTCCTACTTCTTTTCCTTTCCTTTTGCTGGTTCTTTGATAACCACATCCATACAGGCATTCCCTTGTAAGGAGCAACATTATGCAAAATGTAATAAGGGGTGTCAGCAGTGGGATTGGGCTTAGGAGCTGGAGGAGGAGGAGCCTTCCTTTTCTTTGACAGCACTTTCTTTTTCTTCTTGGAAGCTTCTTCATCTGAATCATCATCATCATCAAATTCATCATCTTCAGTATCAGAACCCTGAGGGTTATCATATAAAGCATCCAATGCTTTTAAAGCTTTATCATCAATAACAGCTTTTGATGTAACAGGGGCAGAAATTTCAGGAACTGGAGTTTCAACAATAGTTGAGGAGGAGACTGTACAGGAATCAGGAATAGTAGGGACAGAGCTTTCAGCTGCTGCCTTATTTTCCTTTTCAATATCATCCAGGATTAGATCATCCAACTCAGGCATAGGAGAGTCATCCATAACAAAACTTGGGGATGAGATGGCTTCTTGAATAACTTCTGGACTAGCTGCAGAGATAGAAACTAAAGCTGAGATAGCAAAACTGTCACAGAGTTGCTTAGCAACTGCTGGACTGTTGGAGATGTATAGGGCATAATAGCCAACAGTGGCTTAGTAAAGTCTGCTGGAAGAGACAGCATATGTACATTATCAAAAACTTGCAGTAATTCTTGTAGATTAACTGTGGGATTGAGAGAAAAATCACCAACAGTTTCAGCAGTATCCATGTCAGCAATATCCATATCAGTATTAATAAAATTAATCAAATCAATTAACTCGGTATCTGTACAATCTGGAAGAACTTCTGAAGCTGTATCTGCTGGGGAAAGCTGTATCTGAAGCTTGTGATACTGCTTCATCATCAAGCATCTCCCCCTGCCTGGGTTCAATGGGGACTGAGGCCAGGCCCTGGACTGAGGAGGGGGCAGCAGAAAGGGCAGAGACTTGGGCAGATAAAGAATTAATAGAATTCACAAGAGGTGTAATGGCCTCTGTGATAAGGGTTTTGATGAGAGGAGTGATGAAGGTGAGGATAGATGATATAGTAGTTGAATCAAAGGAGGAAGGGGAAGAGGATGTTGCATTATGTGTGGAGGAGGGAGCAACTAAGGATGGAATGGAGGGTGGAATAGCAGATATGTGATGAGTGGATGGTGATGAATATGGAATGGTGGCATCTGGCATGGCAATATCTGTGGGTAGGGTGTAAGAGGGAATGGAGGACAAATGAGGGGGAAGTGGAGACTGAGGAGGTGTAAGATTATGTGTGTCATGAGGTGAAGCATGGGGTGTTGAATGTGGATTAGCTTGCAGAGGGGAAGATGGAGGTGGAGATAGGATGTTGGTGATGTCCAGTGGTGGAGATGGAGGAGGAGTAGACACATGAGGAGGCTGATTTGCTGGAAGGGGTGCTGGAAGAGATGGTGGAGGGGGACGGATCTCCTCAGCAGGTGTGGGAGTGGCTTTAACAGCCCTGGTGCCTTCTGAAGCAGGGATGGAAGAGGAGGAAGCCTTGGATGGCTTGGAGATCGTCCTCTCCCATCTGCCAAACAAAGCGCAGGTGAGGCGCTTGCTGGCATTGATGAAAATGGTCGGGGAGACCATGAATTCACCAGCCTTTTCCTTGAGGAAGATCCCCAGGATTCATCCAAAACAAACCTCTTTCTTGATGTTCTTCTTCTTGATCAATTCAAAGAAGATCTTGCTC
Organism: Platanthera guangdongensis; assembly: GCA_039583875.1. Classification (NCBI taxonomy): domain Eukaryota; kingdom Viridiplantae; phylum Streptophyta; class Magnoliopsida; order Asparagales; family Orchidaceae; genus Platanthera; species Platanthera guangdongensis. The sequence goes on along the minus strand of CM077150.1, from coordinate 131,241,642 downwards.
CAATCAACAGGACGCTTATTGACCACCGCACACATGACAAGAAATTGATGTCTGGTTATGTAGTCGTGTGCGGTGTGCTTGCCCATCAGTACTTTTCCCACGATATCCGCCAAGAACTGGTAGGCGGCAGACAGTTATTTCTTTAACAACTTGTTAGGGTTGCTTCCAGAAAACCCCATCAACTTCATCATCGAACTGTATTCTTCAGAATCCATATCCATGTCATCTTCTCCATTTACCAACCCAAAAATTTCAGAAAGAATGGCGGGAGATAGAGAGACAGCATTACTCCTGATATTGCCTGTCAGAAAATTTTCCTCAGAAACTGAGGAGGTGTATACCCATTCTCGAATTTCAGTTGCATGCAGTTTAATCCTTCTAGTCATAAAATCATTGAGACCAAGTTCTTCCAAAAGTTCCAGAATATAGAGAAATATTGGTCAGAGTGCTGGAAAGAATCAAAATCCATGTCAAAGCCGGTGTTGAATTTCATTGTGGCTAAGGTGCTTGCTGGAACCGCCATTGATGACCTGCAAGAGAGACAGAGAAAACGGCGATCAAGAGCAAGAGAACAGAAAGTGCGGGACGGAGGTCGAAGAAAACCTAGATATAAGGTTTCCAGAATATGAATCGACAATCTCCGTTCCACGAAAAAGAAACAGTTCTTCGAGCTGAGGTCGACGAAATAAATTATAGATAAATAATTCGTCAATCTCATCCAAAAGAATCGAAAACATTTCATCGAACTCCGTTCGACGAAATGTCTTCTGAAGCAAAGTTCGTCGATCTCCGGTCGACGAAAATTGTTTCCACACAAAGAGAATTCGTCGATCTCCGGCCGACGAGCATCTCCCAAACTTTCCCTAATTTGTCGAACTACGTTCGACGAACTCTGGAAAATTCGTCGATGCAGACAGAAACTAACTTAACTCTTCTCCATTCATCATTCCCAGTTGATTTATAAAGAACAGATTATTTTTCTCATCCAAAGGTTTGGTGAAAATGTCTGCTCTCTGTAGATCAGTAGGAATATGGATTAAGTTAATTTTATTTTTGTGTACATTATCTCCAATGAAATGATGTCTTATCTCAATATGTTTAGTCCTACTATGGTGAACTGGATTCTGTGTTATAGCAATAGCACTAGTATTATCACAAAATAATGTTGAATTATTTAAGTTGACACCATAGTCTAGGAGTTGGTTTTGTATCCATAACATTTGTGAACAGCAGCTACTAGCAGCCATGTATTCTGCTTCTGCAGTTGATGTAGACACAGATGTTTGCTTTTTACAAAACTAGGAGACAAGTCTCATACCCAGGAACTGGCAAGTTCCAGAGGTACTCTTCATGTCCACTCTACATCCAGCATAGTCAGCATCTGAGTATCCAGTTAACTCAAACTCTGACTCTACAGGATACCAGAGTCCTAAATTAGGACAACTCTTTATATATCTCAAAATTCTTTTTAAGAAAATAAGGTGAGATTCTTTAGGGTTCACTTGGAACCTAGCACAAAGGTATGTGACAAACATGATATCAGGTCTACTAGCTGTTAGGTATAATAGGGATCCAACAATTTCCCTATAATGCTTCTGATCTACAGGTTTCCCTGCTGCATCAGAATCCACAACAGCATTAGTAGCCATAGGTGTTTTCATTCCTGAAGCATCACTCATCCCAAACTTCTTAATAAGCTCTTTAGCATACTTAGCTTGGGAGAGGAAGATACCTTCAGGGAGCTGCTTCACTTGGAGACCAAGGAAGTAGGAAAGCTCACCCATACTACTCATCTCAAATTTGGAATGCATGATGTCAGCAAACCTCTTGCATAACATGGGATCAGTAGACCCAAAGATGATGTCATCCACATATATTTGTACTAACAAAATTTGGTCCTTATAATGTCTAGTGAAAAGAGTTTTATCTATGGTTCCTCTTGTAAATTTATGCTCTAAAAGAAATCTTGCTAAGGTCTCATACCAAGCTCTCGGAGCTTGCTTTAAACCATAGAGAGCTTTATGTAATTTAAATACAAAAGAGGGTTGAGTTAGAGAGATAAAACCTTGAGGTTGTTCTACATAAACCTCTTCTTGAAGCACACCATTCAAGAATGCACTATTGACATCCATTTGGAAAACTTTGAATCTCCTATGAGCTGCATAGGCAAGTAATATTCTTATGGCCTCTAACCTTGCAACAGGGGCAAAGGTTTGGTCATAGTCAATTCCTTACTCTTGCCTGTAGCCTTGAGCAACAAGCCTAGCCTTGTTTCTCACTATGTTCCCTTGAGCATCCAGCTTGTTTCTCTAGACCCATTTGGTTCCAATAACAGGGTAGTTATGAGGTCTTGGAACAAAATCCCAAACTCTACATCTCTCAAACTGATTTAGTTCCTCTTGCATTGCAATGATCCAGTGGGGATCTTGCTTAGCTTCATGGATGGAGAGAGGTTCAATCTGAGAGAGAAAACATGCATGCATCAAGTCTTGGTTGAGTTGATGCCTTGTCTATACACCTACTGAAATGTCTCCAATCACTTGAGATCTGGGGTGATCTCTAAGTGTGACAAGATCAGTTGGTGGAGTTTGTTCAGCAACAGCTTCTATAACCAATTCCTCTTGAGGAATGTTATTAGCTGTTGAGGGAAGTTCAGCCACTTCCACTTGAATATCTTCTTCAATATCTTCAGCAACCTGTGGAGAAGGATGGGTTGATAGCTCATGTGTAAGGTTTAGTCCATCTATAGACTCACACATTTGTGGAACCTAAAAAAAGCTATTGGTAGAAATCTCTTTCTCCTTATAAGACATGTTAGCTTCATCAAAAGATACATGGACTGATTCTTCAATTTTAAGAGATGATTTATTAAACACCCTATAGGCCTTGCTTACTTGGGAGTATCCTAGAAAAATCCCTTCTTCATCCTTAGCCTCAAACTTTCTAATGTATCTTTTGTTGTTTGTGTGAATATAGCATATACAACCAAAAACTTTAAAATATGTGATTTTAGGTTTCTTCCCTTTAAGCAATTCATAGGGGGTCTTATTTTTTAGCTTAAGTATAAGGCTTCTATTCAGGACATAGTTAGCAGTGTTTACAGCTTCTGCCCAAAAGGATAGAGGCATGTAAGCATCTGCCAATAATGTGCCTGCAACTTCAATGAGTGTCCTATTTTTCCATTCAGCTACCTCATTTGTTGGGGAGTTCTAGGAGCTGAGAAGCACTGCCTGATACCTTCCTTCTCACAGAACTCATACATAATAAGAGACTCAAACTCTGTGCCATGATCACTTCTGATCAATGCAACATGAGTAGAGAACTCAATCTGTATGGTCCTGAGAAAATCTATAAGATCCTTGAATGTATCTGACTTAGCTCTCAGAAAGGCTACCCAACTGAATCTGGAGAAGTCATCAACAACAATCACTAAAGTATAAGACTTCCCTCGTAGGCTTTGTACTGCAATGGGACCAAATAGATCCACATGAAGCAAATACAAAATCCTAGGTGAATCACTCTTATTAATGGATTTGAAACTAGTTTTAGTTTGCTTGCCTAATTGACAAGCCATGCATAGGTTTTCCTTCTTGTAGGGGCCAGAAGGTAAACCTCTAACAAGGTTGTCTTTAGATAACCTAGCTATATTCTTAAGATTTACATGACCTAATCTTTTATGCCATAACTCATTTTGGTTACTAGTGATATTGAGTAAACAAACATCAGTTTTGGCAGAGATAAAATCTACTAGATATATGTTACCTTGTCTAATTCCAATTCACACAGTTTGGTTTTCATTATTGATAATAGAACAAGAGGTAGAGTTAAAGTGTACCTGATAACCTTCATCACATAATTGACTTATGGATATTAGGTTATGTTTGAGTCCTCTTACATATGTTACTCTCTTGAAGGTAACTGTTCCAATATTTACTGCTACATATCCTTCTGACTGGCCACAATTTGAATCACCAAAGATTACCTTTGGTCTTATCTTGGACTTGTAATTGGATAGATTGGCCTTGCTGCCTGTCATATGCTTGGAGCAACTACTGTCCAAGTACCGGGTCTGACTCACCCTTGGACAGCTCTTCACCTGTACCTATAATGAAAAATAAAACTCAATTGTTCTTGACCCAGGTTACCTTGGGTCCTTTATTTGGTTGAAATGAAAAGCTAGAAATAACTGATAAGGTAGGTTGAGATTTGTAACCTAAGGGGTGATATCTCCTAGGTGGAATAACCCAATCAGCTACTGGATTGAATTGTTTATTAGTTGGCTTAGAATTTCTGTAAGAGAAATGATTTAAGTTTTGTCCTTCCGGGTTCGACGAATTTCTGTAAGTTCGTCGACCAGAGTTCGACGAATAGGGTTGAGATCGTCGATCTCTGCTCAGAGAATGACAGTAGTCATTTTCTGCGCCCCAAGTTCGTCGACCTCTGCTCGACGAACAATACAAAGTTCGTCGATCCCAGTTAGATGAATTGTTATAACTGAAGTTTGCGTTCAGCGTTCGTCGATCTGGGTTCGACAAACTGGCCACATTTCGTCGATCTGAGTTCGACGAATGCTGCTGAACCTTGTTTTTATTAACTATTTTCTGATTTCTATTTCTCTTTTCTATGGGTTTTGGGTTGTTTTCTGACATTGGTTTGTCTATTATCTTTTCTTTTCCCTTGGCAGAAATAAATTTAATGGGTGTGGTAAGAATATTTTTCTTAATTATTGGGGAGCAAACCTGATGATGCACCCAAGCCCAGCTTGTCAATTAATCTGGCATTTACTGTGCTTATTATGTCCATCAGCTTGAGACTTCTCCCATTGAGAGATTGCTCAAGTTGTTTGGCCTCACATAAATCGGATTTTAATTGAATTATCTGTTCATTTGCTAGAGTTAGTTGATCTTGTAGTTTAATATTTTCTGAGTTGACAGATTCAAGATTTCCTAGTCTTTCTCTAAGGGTTTTTATTTCTTTTTCTGAGTTAATTAAATCTAAACACATAGTTTTGAATTCAATTTTAAATTAATCAGAATTGAAATCAAAGCTTGAGAGAACCTGATCTGCCTCTGAGTCTGAGGCTGCTTCATCTTCAGATTCTCCTTCTGATCCTGAATTGCTCCTGGAGGCATCAATTGCCATAAGGCAAACATCCTTGGATCTTGCTTCTTCCTCTTCTTCACATGAGCTGGAAGAGGATGATTCTTCTTCAGTATCACTCCATGTCTCAGTAACAAAGCCCTTGTCTTCTTTTTGTACTTGCTGGAGGAGGGTCTGTTGTTGTGTTTTCTTCTGGAGTCTCTTTCTTTGCTTTTCTCCTTCTTCTGGTTTTCTGGACATTCTGAGATGTAATGTCCAGGCTTTTTGCATCCAAAGCACACAACCTCCTTGGTTGGTGTCTTGCCAAATCTGGGCTTATCATCCTGCCTGGATGATTTCCTTCTGAAATCCTTTCTAGCCATCTTATAGAATATTTTTGCAAAGAGGCTCATGAGTTCCTCATTGGATGTTGAGGTCTCACTTTCCTCAGATGCCTTGAAGGCTATGCTGTTATCCTTTCTCACTGTAGTTGTTACTTTTTGTTCAACTGCTTCTCTTGATTTTATCTGCTGCTCATAAGACTTTAATTTGCCTAGCAGAGATTCAGTTGATACGTTTTTGGGATGTCAGTAGAAGAGATAGCAAGAGCAAACGCTTGCCATTCGGGGAAAGCTAAGCATATGAGACAACAGCATCAATAGGATGCTTAGTACATTGTCGAATACCCTTCCACAGGACATTGGGAAGATCAAGGTCACTATTAACTGGAGGAGGTAATGTATCGTCAGAAGAAAGAAAAGAACAAGGAACAATCACAGGAGGCTCCAGAGAAAGAGATGGAGCAACAGGCACGGAAGGCTCCAAGGGCAAAGAATCATTTTCGAGAGAAAGTGATGGCTCAACAGGTGCAGTTGTGGAAAGAACTAGTTCCGACAGAGGTGCCGAGACATTAGGTAATGAAGAAGTACCGGAAGGCAAGATAGAAGAATCATGAGAAAAATATGGTGTATCCTCAAATAAGGTAACATCCACAGACACATACTATTTGCATAGAAGATGGTCAAAACAGCGATAGGCCTTCTAAGTAGGACAATAACCAAGGAATATGCATTTAACAGAATGGGGAGAAAGTTTGTCACGACTAAGAGAAGGTATGTGAACAAATGATGTACAACCAAAAACCTTAAGCGGTAAAGGAAGCGGCTCGGCTATGGGATACAAAATGGAAAAATGAATCTTGCCTTGAAGAATAGATGAGGGTATCTGATTAATGAGAGAGCAGTAGAGAAGAATTACATGACCCCAATAGGACCGAGAAACATTCATTTGTAATAGAAGGCTGCGAGCAACATCTAAGAGATGACGATTCTTATGTTCAGCAATGTCATTCTGTTGAGTGGTATAGGGGCAAGAAGTTTTATGAATCAAACCATAGTTCACACAAAAATCAGAAAATTGTCAGTTGACATATTCCTTGACATTATCAGTATAAAGAACATGAATAGGCACCTGAAACTGTGTCAAGATCTCATGATAAAAGGTGGTGAACATAGTGTAAAGTTCAGAATGATCTGGCCGAAGATATAGCCAAGTACACCTGGAGAAATCATCAATGAAAGTGACAAAGTATAAGCTACCTCTACCAATAGTGGCAGTAGGAGCAGGACCCTAGATATTAGAATGAATAAGTTCAAAAATACATGAAGAACTACATATTGTTCATGTTGGGAAAGAAGAGCGATGATGTTTACCAAACTAACAGGCTTCGCAATTCAAAGGGGAATCCTCTTGAGGAAGATCTGGAAGAAGTTGGTTTATATGGCAAGAAGGAGGGTGTCCATGATGATGATGCCATTGTTGAAGAGATGAAGAAGCAGAAAGAGCAACGTCGTGGTCAAGATTGAAGAGGCCACTACTGGCAGTCCCAGTAGCAATCGTAGCTTTGGAGTTAGAATCAGAAAAGGAACAAGTGGTGCTCGTAAAAGTAACTGTGCAATTTAACTGAGTGTAAAGAGCATGAATAAAGAGTAAATTGCACGGGAAAGTATGGACATAGAGAGTGTCCTCAAGCAGCAAAGATAGAGAGAGATGTACAGTGCCAACACCATGCACAGGAGCAGAAGTCCCATCTACAATAACAACAGGAGACAGTCTGTTATGTTCAAGTAAAGAGGAGAACAAATGAGAGTTGTCGGTCATGTGACAAGTGGAACTAGAGTCAATAAGTCACTTATCAGAGGAGGCCACAAGAGCACGAGTTGTAGAAGAGAGAAGAGAAGTCATCCTCAAGAAGAAACCGGGAAGCGAAAAAACTAACAGCACGGTTAGAAACAAGCCAGCAAAAGAGGAGAAACTACACGGTCAAGTTGACAACACACCGGCGGCGAGAAAAAGAAACCGCAGCCAAAATGCGAAACAACAGAGAGGCCGCGCGAATAAAAACACGTGCAAAGGAGAAGAAACTGCGCGGGAAGAGAAATGAACCTACATAAGAAGAAACAAGCCGTAGGAAGAAAGGGGAGAAGAAAGAGTCTGCCCAGTCAAGGTGACAGCACACCAGTGGCAAGGAAGAGGCCGCGACCAAAAGGCGGAACTTGCAACCGAGGAAATAAATCACACAAACACAACAAGTGATGCAGGCCCATGGTTTCTACGGATTAAACTACGCGTTCTTATATTCGACAATTTAATTAAATATCTAGTGCGCGGTTTCTCTACTTAGCACTATCAAATACTCAAGCATTAAAAGGCATAAATTCCACAACATTCAACGCAAAGGGATGCCACCCCTTATTTTAGATTAAACAAGGGCTATATGCCAATGTTCGCTCAAGCGTAATGGACCCACCTGATCCGGACAATTAGCAATTCAAATTAAATTATGCACACACGTTCATACATCCAATAAGAGAATATCCAGACTAAATAAGTGATTTAAAATCAAGTCCTAATCGGTCCCAAAATTAATTAATAGAGGGTTTACCAAATCACTTGAACTCAAGGGGAAATCAAGGGTGATGAACACGATTTCTTCTAGTGTTCACGAGATCCACCCGTTCCAATTAATACGAAAACTATTCGGAAATAAACGCTATGAAAATTAGATTTTAACAAGCACAATATTCAATATAAATCAGAACAAATTACCAGCCTTCTATTCCACCAATACCTCACAAAATTATAGAAGAAATCACTCAAAGATGGTTAAGAAATTCGTTACACAATCCCAAGAATAATCCATCCACAATATGAGTGGAGGAGGCGCACACGACGGTGGTAGATTCTCAATTTTCACACAAGTTCTTGGATCCGCACCGGATGATGAAGATGCTCGCCGTTTCTCCTTTGCCAAACCCTAGAAGCGGGGTATCTTGAAAGGGCCAATAGATATAAAAGGGAAGAGAAGAGAGGAAAGGTGGTGGCCTTATTCCTTCAAGGGAGGGCTCAGTTTTGATAGAGGAGGGGATTTCTCACATGAGGAGGAGGAGGAGGAGGAAGAGAAGAGGAGGTCAGATATAGAGAGGGAGGAGGAAGGTTGGCCGGCGGCCAAAGAGAGAGGGGGAAAGAGGAGGCCGAAATTTGCCTTGGAGAGGAGGAAAAATCTCAATAGATTTTTGGGTTTCAATTTCTTATCATTCTCTAAAAAATATGACAAATATCTTGGCCTATATATAGGCTTACACCACCCCATCTCCTCCAATTCAAAATTCAAAATTCAAAACGACACTATGATGGTTATATGCACTCATCACGAAATAAAAAATAATGCAAAATTTTAATGCATGAAATTAAAATACTCTTGATGGTTATAGGCACCCATCATTACATGAAATTAAAATAATAATAAATTGCATGGAAATAAAAAATGCTAAAATATAAATGATAAAATATATAATTATAATTATGTAATTTATGATTATATATTTCATTTATTGGCGGCGGCGGACGACGAGCAAAAACATGTAGTGGCGGCGGCGTTGGCGAAGAAACATCGTGGTAGACTCCTATCCTCGAGCTTGCGGCAACGACCGTCCCAATCCACGAACTCTTGATGTCGTGGATCCACGGCCACATCAGTAGCGTCGCCATCAATCCTCCCCCACTCAAAATCTCTCATCATCGATGAGTGGCCCGTGAGTGGGGAACCGTCGAAAGCAGCGGCAACATGGGGAAAATCTAGCCCTGCAATCCGTGTCGTAGTAGCATGAACATCCCATGGCACTAAGAACCTGTCCGGTGTAGAAATAGCAAAACTCGGAATGGTGTCATGCAAAAGAAAATTAACTTGAATCTTACCATCCGGTTCAAGAACCAAGGAGTCCGCGTGGAAAATAGACACGACAGTACTAACACTCCCCAACCCAAGAGAATATTTAGTTGTAGGAAGAAACGACGGAGAAAAGCACTCAGGTGGAACGGAGACATAAAGTAAAAAGTCCGGAAACTTGAAATAAAGTGAAACACCCTGTGCTATATAAAATCTAAAATAAAAGCATAAAATCTAACGTTCTTCATAATCATGGATGGGTCGGCGTTCCTACATATTAATTTATTAACAGAGCCAGAAGGCATCCGCTCGGGGACTGACCAGACAAACCCAAATCACTATATCTAGCATCAGACAGTCTCAAAAAGGAGTAGAAGTGCATGGGATAAAACTAAAAATGAATCACTAATGGCGTAGATACATGAGGAGAGAATCCATATGCTACATGACTAGACACAAAAGGAGAGGATAAGGGGGGTAAGTCAGGTGGCACGGGAGCCTTGAAATCAGAGATAATTTTTATGGGCTCTGACACCGCAGTGTTAATTTCAATTTTAATATTTTCACACTTGGCATGAAGATATGCCAAGGTGAACCGTGCATTATAACCAATATAATTGGATACCCCTGAATGTGCAAAGGTATGCGAGTGAAACAACTGAAGAGACCAAACTATAGTCGCTAACTTGGGGAAATGAGGGTCATCAAATGGCGGTGGGTAAATGCGTGCGATCGGGTGTGGTATATAAGTATGTATAAGGGACACCGCATCTAGGGGCACAATTGCCGAAGAATCAGAATCAGTCATAGTAGAGGACAGAACCATAGACAGGCACACCGAAAAAGGAGCGGTCAAAAGTGACCCGTAGTCATATCTATGAGGTGCGGTGAAAAGTCCAAATACTAGTATGCTCAACATAGTAATATCTAAACGCTGATACAACGCCAATGTAGGAGTAAATAAAGTGGGTGTGACACAACAACTCGGACTAGGTCTACAGGTTCCATGCCCTAAAAAGTCTTCTAAGATAGGGAAATAAATAGGAGGAAGGTCGGTAAAATCATACCTGGGATAACATCCAAATCAGTATAATTTTCACACAACTGTGATATCATCAAAGAACTCTCATCCGGGTGTACAATCAATGAATCGTCCAAAAATACCCTTCCCTTAGATGGTAACTCATCCTCAATAACACTTGGGACATCCTCACTCTCAGAGTCCTTAGATAACTCAGATATAATCTTAGTGGGTGCGATCGCAGGATCTAACGCGATGGGGAGCGTATCATGGAGAGGGCACTCAATACTACGGTGAACAGACACAACGCTAGTAGGGAACGTAATAGGCAACTTAATACTCTCACGGATCAGAATGTAATCATCCCATACATCGTCTTCTAAATCACTAGGGTATCCAATCTCAACTTCAGACTCATTATAATTGTCGGTCACTAAAGTACATGATGGAATACACTCACCTAGTTGGTTATCCTCAAGATCAAGAGATACCACATCTACATCAGCATCCTCATGGGTATCAGTCACTATATCAGGAGGCTTAGGCATCGAGGATAAAGGAGTCAAAACTCTAGTAGTAACATATTTTGAGTCCAAGGCATAAGATCTATTAGTAATGGTTTCCCTAAAGGTGGTAGTAGGTACACTATGAGCAGGCCGACCTTTGGGGAAAAATGATCTAACGTTAGGTATATAATCATTCCTATAGGCAGGTATGGGACTAGTGCCATAACGATACTCACTTACAGGCTTGGTGTTAGTAGTGCGGAGATAGGCGAGATCAAATTGATCCGAGAGTAGGCTACGTATTGCCGGCCAAGCTTGTTTATAACTAGCAACACGATGCTCTTCGTTTAGCCAAAACACGCGGGCTTGACCTACTAATCGATCTCGGGCTATGTTAACCTTTTTGGTGGTCATCCCATAAGTGACAATTAAAATAATTTTTTATTCCCTTAAGCCAGTCTCTAAAATTTTGAGGATACCTCAAACCGTCATAAGTAGGTGCCTCAATTCTAGTGGGAGGATAAGCGTGGGGACGATTGGTATTCCCATGGTATGAAGACAAGGCTAGGGTTTGTTTAGCCATGGGATTAACATACCAGTAATCTAAACGGGAAGCATAAATGTCATAGGCCATAATAATGAGAACGAGAGAGAAAACTCACCCGAAACTGGTGCACATGCAATGAATAATGAACCTGACCATATTTAAAATGCAATAAATGTATTTGTTCCTGCTTAATAACTAAGGCAATAAAATATTTTTTGGGATTTTCTTACTGACAATAAATGAGAGATTATTAAAAAAACTTTTGATATTTTTTTCCTGAAAAAATAAAAATATAGGCCGCTATTGGCAGACCAAAATTTAAATTTTATAATGATTTAATAAAAATATTGACTTAATGAAAAATAAAATTTTTTTTGGGTTTCTTACTAAGAAAATGATGGAGAATTTCCAGAATTTTATTTTTTTGAATTTTGAGAAAAAAATGAAAATTTTAGGCCGCTATTTGCAGACCCAAAATTTTAAAATTGATTTATATGTTGTGCAATGAAACGGGCAAGTGCATGATGACGTTCTAAGTAAATTTTTTTCCTAGGATGGTAGTAATTAAGAAATTAGAACAACCTGTCTCTGATACCAAATTGATGTAGGGCCATGGTTTCTACGGATTAAACTACACGTTCTTATGTTCGACAATTTAATTAAATATCTAGCACGCGGCTTCTCTACTTAGCACTATCGAATACTCAAGCATTAAAAGGCACAAATTCCACAACATTCAACGCAAAGGGACGCTACCCCTTATTTTAGATTGAACAAAGGCTATACGTCAATGTTCGCTCAAGCGAAATGGACCCACCCGATCCGGACAATTAGCAATTCAAATTAAATTATGCGCACACGTTCATACATCAAATAAAGGAATATCCAGACTAAATAAGTGATTTAAAATCATTCATACATCAAACAAAGGAATATCCAGACTAAATAAGTGATTTAAAATCAAGTCCTAATCGGTCCCAAAATTAATTAATAGAGGGTTTACCAAACCACTTGAACTCAAGGGGAAATTAAGGGTGATGAACATGATTTCTTCTTGTGTTCACGAGATCCACCCGTTCCAATTAATACGAAAAATATTCGGAAATAAATGCTTTGAAAATTAGATTTTAACAAGCACAATATTCAATATAAATTAAAACAAATTACCATCCTTCTATTCCACCAATACCTCACAAAATTATAGAAGAAATCACTCAAAGATAGTTAAGAAATTCGTTACCCAATCCCAAGAATAATCCGTCCACAATATGAGTGGACGAGTCGCACACGACGGTGGTAGATTCTCTATTTCCACACAAGTCCTTGGATCCGCATTGGACAATGAAGATGCTCGTCGTTTCTCCTTTGCCAAACCCTATAACGGGGGTATCTTGAAAGGGCCAATAGATATAAAAGGGAAGAGAAGAGAGGAAAGTTGGTGGTCTTATTCCTTCAAGGGAGGGCTCGGTTTTGGTAGAGGAGGGGATTTCTCACAAGAGGAGGAGGTGGAGGAAGAGAAGAGGAGGTCAGATATAGAGAGGGAGAGAGGGAGGAGGAAGATTGGCCGGCGGCCAAAGAGAGAGGGGGAGACAGGAGGCCGAAATATGCCTTGGAGAGGAGGAAAAATCTCAATAGATTTTTGGGTTTCAATTTCTTATCATTCTCTAAAAAATATGACAAATATCTTGGCCTATATATAGGCTTACACCACTCCATCTCCTCCAATTCAAAATTCAAAATTCAAAATTCAAAATGACACTGTGATGGTTATATGCACCCATCATGAAATAAAAAACAATGCAAAATTTAAATGCATGAAATTAAAATACTCTTGATGGTTATAGACACCCATCATTACATGAAATTAAAATAATAATAAAATGCATGAAAATAAAAAATGATAAAATTTAAATGATAAAATATATAATTATAATTATGTAATTTATAATTATATATTTCATTTATTGGCGGCGGCGGACGACGAGCAAAAACATGTAGTGGCGGCGGCGTTGGCGAAGAAACGTCATGGTAGACTCCTATCCTCGAGCTTGCGGCAACGACCGTCCCAATCCACGAACTCTCGATGTCGTGGATCCACGGCCGCATCAGCAGCGTCGCCATCAACAAGTCGCAAAAGAAATGCTATTAGTAAAGAAAACCGGGAGAACAGAAAAGCCCAAAAGGAAGCAAGTCGCAAGCACATCGAGAAGCAAGGGAGGGAAGGGAAGAAACCGGAAGAAGACGGACGAAGCCGGACGAAAGCGGTAGAAGAGGTCGGGCGGTTAAACAAACAAACTGCGATCTAATTGGAGCAAAGGATCGGTTACCTCTGATATCATGTGAAAAGATGGACAAAGAGCTAAATAAACAGCAAACTTTATTGATCCAAAAAGATAAAGATTACATAGGTCTGCCCCCTTATTTATAGAAACTGTTGGAGAAGAGAGAATACAACAAACGATGTGGGACTAAATACAATTCGTGTTGCTTATGCGGTTTGACAATGTCTAACCACACACTATACAAAAGAATAACAAACCACCCAACAGCACTAAGGGAAACTGCCAGTCCGCCAAGGAAGACTGCTGGGCAAGCCTCCTGACCGTAACTGTGGGTTACCACCATGTCGTAGTTACGACTATCATCCAGTCTGCCAGGGAAGTCCGCTGGGCAAGTCGCCAAACAGAAAATACGGGTTGCCACCAGAACGCAGTCTTGGCTAATCATCAGACCGCTGATGCGGGTTGCCACATGTCCGCAACTACGGGATGCCACCAGGCCATAGTTGAGGCTAATCACCAGACGGCCAGTAGATGATCACTGCCAGACCGCTGCACCAACCCACTAGACAACCAGACCACCTGGACTAACCGCCAAGACTAGAGTGTCAAATCATCAATTTCTAACAATAGTTATAACAGTAGACTCAACAAATGATAAAACTTTGAAGTATGAGTCTACTGTAGCCTTCCAAAGAAAGCTTTCTTCTTAAAGCAGCATAAGAACAAAGAGTATCTTTTATTTAAGAGCAGGTCCAATGGTGCTCTAACTTGATTGAAGATGAGAACTAATTCCTTCTTCTCCTTCAGTAGGAAGATGATCTTTATTCTAGTTGAGTTGCTAGAACACCACTTTCTCTGTGTGTTTTTCTTCGAAGAGTGCTAACTCTAGTTGTTGAGAGTTGCATCCGCTTCTCATTTTTCTTAGTTCGGAAATCTTCAAAGGTTACTGTTGGATTGCACTAACTTATCCTTATATACTCTTGAATTTTCCAACTGTCGATGGAATAGAAAAAGTCCCATCAGAGTATGGACAAGAAGGGAACGAGTTGACATCACCTTTTGGCGTTTTCGCCAATTTAAAGTCTCGCCACCCAAAGCACTCAACGGTAAGATTGTTGTCAAGGAGATAACGTTTTGATAATGTTCCTTCAAAATGATACCATCTTGAAACAACTAACATTAACGACGATATTGTCGAGTACGTTTCACTAATTGTGGGGACATAGATCTACCAACTCTCCCAAAAGCCCTAACTATTTAAGGACGGCGCTACCACTCCTTTGTGGAGCTGGATACCCCAGGCAGGATCCACGGGACGGCCAGTTAGGCCCAGGGGACACGCCCTTCTATTATACTAGTGTGGGTCATAGCACCTCGCATTGTACCTCCTAATACCGGGGGCATTACTGGACCCCAACAATCCCCCCCCCCCCAGAAATGACCTCGGGGTTTCGAACCTATGACCTCCTCTGATACCACCTATGGGGACATGACGCTACCAACTCTCCCAAAATCTTGGACTATTTGAGGATGGCGCTACCACTCCTTTATGGAGCTGGCTACCCTAGGCAGGATCTACGGGGCGGCTAGTTAGGCCCAGGGGACATGCCCTTTTGTTCGATTAGTGTGGGCCATAGCGCCTCGCGCCGTATCTCCCAACACCAGGTGCATTGCTGGACCCCAACACTAATCAAACTGATTCACCTTGAACTTCATCAACTCGTCACTAATTAAACTGATACGTCTTGAACTGTAGCAACTCTTCACTAATCAAATTGGTTCGAGTTGAACTTTAACAACTCTTCATTTAGACTGAATTCAAGACATAAGTGTGTTAATTATGCTCTTGATTTATCTCAGGACCTCCTGAGATTGACTGTCAATATGAGAAACCCTACATGCATAGAATCAAATAGAATTTTCATCAAAGACAATATATACTTATCATAGTGAGTGGTACTTCTTCAAATCCTGAAATATTGAGGGCAATATTCCCAATAGTAGGCATGTCTCTAGCCTTCTTGCCTTGCAAGCAAAAATTTAAGATTAAATAAAAATAATAAAGGCTTTAAGTGTTTCATTTGTAAATTTATAGTTTGTTCAATTTAATTTTAGCCAACTAGCAAAAAAAAAGAAAGAAAATTGTTCAATTTGAAGCCTACTCAATTCGATTTTGAGGCAACTCGGAATCGAGCCGACTCGACTCGAAAACAATTTCAAGTTAATTTCAAGCCATGTTCGAGCCGAAAATTTCAATTTCGAGCCAAATTAAAAGCACGCGAATTTAACTCCATATCATCTCTAATTACAACGTCAAACAGAAAAATTATCGGTGCCTGATGGGGATGAAACCCCATTTATATAAGAATCGGTGTGCAATTAGCCATCTCTCCCATGATCCCTCCTATTGTGGAGATCGGGGGTTTGACTAGTCAACCCACTCCCGCCATGATCTCCATCATAATAGGGGAAATCATGGTGGCCTCTCATTCAGCAACTACCGCCGCCGCCCGCCGTAGGCCTCCGCCGCCCGCCGCCCGCCTCCCGCCCGCCACTTGCTGCCTGTCGCCCGCCGCTAGAGCTGTCACGGTTCCGGTTCGGTTCCGGTTATACTAAAACCATGAACCGAACCGTTAAGGTAACAGTTCTTCAAGTTAGAACCAAAATCTTTTTTGGTTTGACAGGTTCTGGTTCTGGTTCCGGTTCTGGATCCGGTTCTGGATCTGGTTCTGGTTCCGGTTCCATCATAATTTTTGGAACTATCGTGCCAACGGTTCCGGTTACTGTATAACAAGAACCAAAACCAAACCAGTCACTAACGGTTCGGTCCGGTTCTATGCGATTCGGTCTGGTTCCAATCGGTTCCAACAAAAACTAAAACCAAATTTTACAGAATGAAATAAAAGCGGTTTGCAAAAAACTCAAAACACCTCCAAAATAGAAATAATTAAGTTGCACACTCCTCGACATTCTCCTCCACGATCGGTGGGCTAGTAGTATATGTCGCCTTCCTACGCGTGTAGATTTGCTACAACGTCTAGTTGGCTTGTGCGCGTCTCGTTGATAATCTAGCTTGGCGCGGTTCGTATCAAATGAATTACAACTAAGACAAAACCAAACTTGACGGAGTGAAATAACAACAGTCTGCAAATAGTAAAACTCAAAACAACAACGAAATAAAAATAATTAAGTGGCGCACTACTCGTCGGTCTCTTCCACGATTCGTGGGCTAGTATCTGTCGCCTTCCTACGTGTAAAGACTTGCCACAACATCTAGTCGGCTTGCGCGCATATCGCCAGCTTCTGCAACCGTAATAATCAGTTACAATTAGTTGTGCCTTTCATGATTACTATTTAAAAGAAATTGTATACTTTCTATATTTTTTAAATAAAATATTTCAGAAAAATATATAAGTAAAATTGAAAATACATTATATAACTGTATAAAAATCAAAAATGTACTGCAAAAACCGACTTCAAACCGCACCAATGTCAAATCATAGCACACAGTTTTGATGTGGTTTTGTTCAGTCCAAAACCGACCCATTTTGATGTGATTATAGTTTGGGTCCAAACTGCACCAGTTTCACCCCTGATAGTAAGTATAAATATTATAGATAAATTATAAAATTATAACAATATTATAATAAAATTAATAACAATAAACGGGTTGTGGTTCGGTTATACTTCGGTCTGGTATGGATCGGGTCCAAAAATCTTGAAACCACTTGAGACTTATATGTTACGGTTCTGGTTCCGGTTTCGGTCCGGATAATAAAATATAAGAACCACACCCGAGTCAAAGTTGTTCACGGTTCTAAAATTCAAACCAGAACCCGAATAATTTGAAAACGATTCGGTGTGGTTCTTTGCGATTCCGGTTCGGTTTTAAGTGACAGCTCTACCTGTCGCCGCTCGCCCGCCGCCGCCCGCCCGCCGCCGCCCTCCTGCCGCCAACGGCCAGCCGCCTGCCGCCTTCAACCGTCATCGCCGCATAAAGACAGCCACTGTCTGATCATTACTGTGCATCCGTTGCTGTCCGATTTGTAACGCCCCCACTCGTCACATAGAATATAACGGTGGGTCCGGCCGGGGCCCCACGCCATATTTCACAGACAAGCGGTGGAATTACGTGTGGAAATCAAAATCTACTCGTACCCTAACTCAACACATTCTAGCGCAACATTTTAAGTTGGATGAACTCAGCTCAATGAATGTCCACTAATATACAAACTCCACATTTATATATCCAAACCAGGAATGTAGACAACACACACACCCATGGCTTTAAGGCCTTACAGGTTTATCTTTACACAAATGTACATTTCATACATCGGCACGCAGGCCGGCCACACATGAAATCCAAACATTCTTTCTTCGCACGGCCTTCAAGGGCCTTTAGCAGCAAGCCTCCATTCCGCTCAAATCAATTCAATTCAATCATCAGCACCTGCAATTAGATATCCAACCAAGAGCGATAAACAAAGTAACGGTCAGCAATAGCTGACCAATTACAACGACCGTACCCCCTACCCGGGGCAGTGGTTCCTTCCCTGTATGCATTACCATCACAAGCTATCAGTCTACTAAACACAACCATATCATAAATGTCGGTATCCACCAGACATTCTGTGCACTCAGGGCACCTTATTGGTATACAGGATATCCTAGTCGTACACCGCCGATCAGAGGTTCTTCACTTGTTGGTTGGCCGGTTCCATCCCAGTCCACCAATCCCGCAGGCTGGCGACATTCCGTCCAGACCACTCAGAGGTACTACCTCACAGCATCCACAAATAACCAGAGCAGATCGACCCACCCACGTGGTGTAGCAAGCCGGGTTTATTGTGCTTCCCGGGCATTACCACCAATCGACCCCTCACCTATTTCCGATCGACCCACCCATGTGGTGCAGCAAGCCGGGTTTAACTCGGCTCCCCAAGCGTTGCCACCAATCAATCCCTCATCTATCCAGATCAACCCACCCTAGTGGTGTAGTAGGTCGGGTTTATCCGCACTCCCCAGACATGCTACCAATTGATCTCTCATCACAACCAGGAGCTTACTCAAAGCATCCATACATTCATAAGCACATACATCCGTCCAACAAAGCATAAACCGTTCATATCATCAAATCCATGGATTTTTCTCTGATTTACCCATAATCATCACCAATCAAGACTACTCGTCCAGATGGGCTTCACACAGCATGCTTATGCCGTACTCCACACTTCCGGCTCTAGATGCAGAATCAACCAAGGAATCGCTTGCGATATCCACCTCTTGGTGGAGTATCCCATACACATGCATAAATAAAGGACTTCGATGTCCAAGAAGGAGATCGTTACCCTTGAAGATCGCTTCGGCGCCATGAAGCAGCCGGATGGAAGTCACCGCCTCGGCTTTGTCTTCACGAATCCGATCTCAGATCTTCGCTTCGCACTCCGTAGCTCCTCCAGCAGCTGGTTTCTCCTTCCTTTCCTTGCTCCCTTGCTCTCCCTTTCTCTCTCTCTCTCTATTATAATGAGAAGAAGAAGAAGAAGATGGAAATAAAGGGATTTTATCCCCATTTCTCGGCCTTGATCCACATGGAAGGAGCCTAGACCATTGGATCCAGGATAAGAAAATGAACAGCTCAGATTTGCCTAGAAAACGGCTGAACATGGCCTGACACGCCCTATGACACGCCCGTGTCACAGGCCGTGTCACTTAAGCGGCAGGCAACTGACTCAAATCCAACCAGTACACGGCCGTGTGACACGCCCGTGTCACACCCTACACGCCCATGTCATGCCCGACACACCCGTGTCTACCAGCCGTGTACTTCACACAGCACAATCCCATCTCACCCGAGAAGGACACAGTCATGGTACACGCCCGTATCCCAGGCCATGTACACTAGGACACACCCGTGTCCACCAATAAATGCATTCCCTCCTGGACACACCCTCTGAAACGCCCGTGTCACAAGACATGTACCCTGCATTCGACGATCGTCGACCAAAATTTGTCGACCACACACCCAACTGCTCAACCCGAGAGGGACACGCCCTGGGACACGTCCGTGTCCCAGGCCGTGTCACCCAAACCTGAACCAAAAATGGGCTTTGGGGTGTTACAATCCTCCCCATCTTCAAAAAATTTCGTCCCCGAAATTTGGCTCACCTCCAGATAGTCACTAAAACACTCTTCATTACACCACACCATAGTAACCAAACTCTCACATACAATGAGCCGGGTTTGAGCTCAGAGGTCGTAGCTTGTCTTATCCCACGGCATCGCACAAACCAAACAACACATGCAACACATACACACATACAGAACCTCCTCATGTGGACATTCATCGACATATCACGATTGATCGAGCACTTACATAACACCAACTGTGCACCAACAATTCAACGTGTAACATAACATACCACATATGTGTACACTAGTATCATCATCCAAGTGATACGAGTCATTTTTCTATGTTTCCTTTCGCTCAGCCGCTTGATTAAACACTCGAGGTGTCGAATTAAACACTCGAGGCTGGACTTCACCAATTGAACTTTGCGGCTCTTGCACCTCCAAATTATGCAATCGAGGTTGCGCCCGGGATGCAGATGACTCAGCCACTTCTTTCCCCTTTTCTTCATACGACGCACCTGTCTTCTTTTCACTCCCTGTCAGGGCATTCCAACAAAATTTAGTTATGTGTCCTTGCTTCCCACAATTATAACATATACGTGTATCAACACGTCCTTGCCCATAAGTAGCTCCCGAAGAGACAGTCGAAGGAGCTGATTCAGCAGGCCTGAATATTTTCTTCTCTCGTCCACGAAACTCTGATTGCACCGACTAGGTCACTTTGAATTCTGGCTTCTCCACGGCCAGTCTCTTCTTCTCTTGTACCTGCTTCAAGTCCTTCTCCAACGCCCGGGCCGTATCGACCAATGCTTGGAAACCTTGGTTCACTGAACTCGGGAGTGCTAACCTTAATTCATCCCGCAGTCCCTCATAAAATCATTTCGTCTTTCGCGCTTCCTCCGCGAAGGTAGACCCTGCATAATGCCCTAGTCTGGTAAACTCTTGCAGGTATGTATCTATATCAGTCTCACCCTTCACCAGACGTTGAAACCCGTTCTCCATCGCAATCTGCTACGACACTGGCAAATACTTGGTGAGGAACAATCTGGATAATTCATCAATTGAGACCTCCGCTAATCCTCGACCTGCCAAGTGATGCACTTCCATATCATCCCACCACAATCTCGCATCTCCTTCCAGCAGAAAAGTGGCTAAGGTCACTTTCTGCTCCTCAGCAGTCCTGATTTCCATCAGGATCCACTTCACTCTAGCAAGCCAATCTTCTGCATGCGTTGGGGAAGTCTCCCCACCAAACGTAGGTGGATGAAACTCCATAAAGTGCTTCAATGACTAATCCGTTGCTTGCTCATCCACCACCACTACAGCGCATTCTTGCCTTGCACCGGGCCGTACTGGAACCCCTGCAGGCCTTGCCTGCCCAGTAGGCTGCGCTTGTAGCACTGCAAGCACCGTCTCCGTCACCATCCGTATGGTCTCTGCCGAAGGAGGCGTAGATGCTCAACTGGTGTTGCACACTCATCGGACCACTGCGGCTTAGACTACCCAACACCACTCCTCACCACCTAGCAATGTACAAACACCATTAATCATCCATGTCATAACGGTAATTTTACATTGACTACACACTTTACGTGCATGGAATACATTCCTAGTGGACATTCATGAGTTCAATTATGTTATCCCTCCCAAATAGTCTCAACCTGGCTCTGATACCACTTTGTAACGCCCCCACTCGTCACATGGAATATAACGGTGGGTCCGGTCGGGGCCCCACGCCATATTTCACAGACAAGCGGTGGAATTACGAGTGGAAATCAAAATCTATTCGTACCCTAACTCAACACATTTTAGCGCAGCATTTTAAGTTGGATGAACTCAGCTCAATGAATGTCCACTAATATACAAACTCCACATTTATATATCCAAACCAGGATTGTAGACAACACACACACCCATGGCCTTAAGGCCTTACAGGTTTCTCTTTACACAAATGTACATTTCATACATCGGCACGCAGGCCGGCCACACATGAAATCCAAACACGCTTTCTTCGCACGGCCTTCAAGGGCCTTTAGCAACAAGCCTCTGTTGAAGTTGGTGACCGGGCGGTCTGGAGGTCTGGCTTGGCGGGTTGATGACCGCGCGGTTTTGCTATTACCCTTCAGCGGTTTGGTTGTTGTGTGTTGCTGTCTGAGGTCCAAGCAGTCTAGCGGTTTGTCTCTGTCTACTTGGAGACCGGGCGATCTAGCGGTCTCCCATGGCAATCTCTCTCTGGTAGTAGCCGAGCGGTTAGCCCTTCTGTCTAACCGTGCGGCTTGTGCGGTTTGTGTCTGTATAGTCCGCTTGTGTCCTGTAAATTTTTAGTCCCACATTTCTTATTTGTATTCTCTCTTCACTCCTCCATTCTATATAAGGGAGGTCATACCTTTGTAATAGATACCTTTTTGGAATAATAAAATTTCTGTTAAAACACTTTCGGTTTGTTTTTGGTCGTTTCTAACATGGTATCAGAGGACACGGTCTTTTCCTCCTGATTGTGTGCGCTCTCTGATTCTCGCGGCTTGTTTCTGATTTCCGTGACCTGTCTTCGTGGCTTGCCTTATCTTCTAACCGCTACCCTGTTCGCGCGGCTTGTTTCACCTTGCTTCTCTTCTCTAGCTGCTTCCTTTGTTGTCGCGACCTGTCCTTAAGTCACAGCAACCTGTTCTCACCGCTCTCCTTCTCTTGTCGCCGCGACCTGTTTGGTAGTCGTCGCGACCTTGTTGCTCCTCTCCTTACCGCCTTCCCTCCTCGCCTCCACCTGTTTCCTTCTAGCCGCTCCTGCTTACTAGTCGTTGCGGCCTCTCTTTTTCCGTCCGACCTATTTTCTCCTGCCTGCGGCCTTCCTAGCCGCGTGGCCTGTTTCTGTTCGCCCGGCTTGCGACTTATTATTGTCGCCCCTGCTTCATGTTCTCTCATCGTCTCTCTTCAATGGATTCCACCTCCAAGGTGTCCGCCTTGGTGGTCACCTCTTCTGGTAGTGCCCACATAGTTACTCGTGGACGATGGTTGATCGACTCTGGTGCTACAAATCATATGACAGGCAATCCTCAGTTTTTCTCTCATCTAGAAACACATGATCGGTTGCCCCCGGTCATAGTTGTTGATGGCTCTTCCTCCCCGGTCAATGGTGCGGGCATGGTTCAAGTCACTCCCTCTCTGTTCCTGGCAGATACCCTTTATATGCCCCAGTTTCCTTGCAATTTATTATCGGTTACTTCTTTATGCAAGAAACTACAGTGCTCCATCACATTCACTCCTACTTCTTGTTCTTTTTAGGATCCGGCCTCCCAACGGACGATTTCTACTGGGACTGAGAGCAACGGTCTCTATTTCCTCGACAACGTCTCTGCTCTATCCACCTTCTCCTCCTCCTCTACAGATCTTCTCCAATGGCATCTTCGCCTTGGTCATGCTCCTCCCCGGCTTCTTCGCCAGCTTCTGCCCCACCTCACTCTGCATCATCCTCCTCTTAATTGTGACGCATGTCAACTTGGCAAGCATCACCGCTCCTCCTTTCCTCCAAAGCAAGATCGTGGTTCTACCCGTCCGTTAGATCTTGTTCACTCTGACATCTGGGGTCCTGCTCCTACCCTTACCGTTGGTCGGGGTAGTTCCTATTTTGTTACTTTTATTGATGACTTTTCTCGCTCTACTTAGGTATATCTCTTACGCGACTGCTCTGAACTTTTTGATGTATGGACATCCTTTTACCATTCCATTCAAACTCAGTTTGATGTCTCCATTAAAATCTTACGCTCGGACAATGCAAAAGAATATCTCAGTCACGTTTTTCCTCTTTTTGCATGCAACATGGGATTATTCATTAAACCAGTTGCGTTTGCACCTCCCAACAAAATGGAGTAGCGGAACGCAAAAACCGTCACCTCCTTGATGTCGCTCGCACTCTGCTCACGCAAATGCATGTCCCTCGCTCCTACTGGGGCTATGTTGTTCTCATCGCTTGCTATCTCATCAATCGCATTCCCTCCACCATTCTCCATGGTCAAACTCCTTTCTCCATTCTCTATCCGGGCAAAGAAACCTTTCCTCTTCCTCTACGTATCTTTGGCTGCACAGCCTTTGTGCATGCTCCCTCTGCCACCCGTGACAAACTCTCCCCGCGGTCCACTAAATGTGTCTTTCTGGGGTACTCTCCCACTCAGAAAGGTTATTGTTTCTTTGACCTCGTTACCCGCAAGCAATTTGTCTCTGCGGATGTCACCTTCTTTGAAAATGCATCTTACTTATCTTCCTCTTCCTCCTCTACTCCTTCTGATCCTACCTCTCCACACAACCCCACCATTCCCTCTGCTCCTACTACTGTTCCGCCACCTCCACCATCTCCACCATCTCCACTATCTCCACCTCTCTCTCCCACTTGACCGCCACCGTCTCCCTCATCTCTGTCGTCATCGCTCTCTTCTCCCGGTCCAGCTCTCTCTGCTACGGATGCTCCGGATGCCGAGGGACCCGCCGACCTGGATCTTCTTATAGCTCTTCGCAAAGGGGTGCGGACGTGTAACATACACCCCCTTGCTGTTGTTGTTTCATATGATCGTCTTACCTCTTCTCGCAGGGCCTTTGCACTGGCTATCTCTGCCACTGCCACACCTCGTTCCTACCAGGAGGCCCTTGATATTCCTCACTGGAAGATGACCATGGATAAGGAAATGGTGACCCTCAAGGAGCGGGGTACCTGGACTCTTGTTCCTCCTCCCTTCGGTACTGATGTTGTTGGGTGTCGCTGGGTCTTTGTGGTCAAATTTGGCCCGGACGGCACGGTGGACCGTTATAAGGCTCGCCTTGTTGCTAAGGGATTTACTCAGACCTATGGGATTGATTACTTTGACACTTTCTCTCCCGTGGCTCGTCTCAGCACTATACGGGTCCTCTCTATGGCGGTCAATAGAGATTGGCCGATTTCCCAGCTGGATGTAAAGAATTCCTTCCTTTATGGTGATCTTCAGGAGGCCATCTACATGGAGCAACCTCCTGGGTATGTTGCTCAGGGGGAGACACGAGTATGACGGCTAAAGAAGGCCATCTATGGCCTCAAGCAGAGCCCTCGAGCTTGGTTTGACAAGTTCAGCGGCATCGTGGCGGCCGTTGGTTTTGCACGCAGCTCTGCCGATGACTCACTATTTATTCGCAAAACCTCCGCGGGACTGGTGGTTCTTGCTGTGTACGTTGATGATATTCTCCTCACTGGCGATGATCAGGAAGGGGTAGCCTTGACAAAGCAGCATCTTCGTCAACATCTGGTCACGAAATATATGGGCTCTACGAAGTACTTTTTGGGAATCGAAATCTCTTGGATGCCCAACTCCTTAGTCCTCTCCCAGTGTTGGGTATTGTATCCACAATTACCTGGATTTGAGGAAGCCACCTGTCAAGCTAAGATGAATTCACAATGTATTTGATGAAACCTCTTAAGTTGTGCTTGCAGTTATTCCACGCTAAGTGCACACCAATGTCAGGGTGCAGTAGGTCAATATACACGGGTCTGCACGACGTAATCCCTCGTTGAGCAGATCAGTGTGTTGGCCTACGTGTACTCTCTCTATTGGAGTGCACTTACTTTCAAGTACAGGGCTGTGTTTATGCAAGAGCAGACAAGGAGCAAGGATGAGTCAAAGAGGAGCTCAGAGGCGTAAGACGAAAAATCATCTAAGGAAGAATCGACGAGAATCACCAAGTGATTCTCGCCGATTCGGCGAGAATCACTAGTGATTCTCGCCGAATCGTCGAGAATCACTGGCTGATTCTCGCCGGCTAACTCAGAGTGAAATCAAGTAAAATTCGACGAGAATCACTTTGTGATTCTCGACGAATCGTCGGGAATCACTTTGTGATTCTCGCCGAATCGACGAGAATCACCTTTGATTCTCGACGATTCGTCGAGAATCTCAGGTGATTCTCGCCGATTTTGACTTGGCAATTTTTCTGGAAGCTGCTGGACCGGATTCTGCCGCTGGGACTGTGTTGAACCGGAACTAGGGTTTCCTTCAGCTGGGACCCACAATGGTCTTTTAGGAGTATACTTGTGTATAAATACACGCGTATTCTTGAACAGTAAAGTAGCGAAGAAGAAAAGAAATACACGAGCCGCGACGTGACCTAGATCGTTGTTTCCGCTCCGCCACCGCCGCCGTCGCCGCTCGCGCCGAGTTGATCGCCGGTCTTGATCGTGGTTCCTTCCAGATCTCCGGTCGATAGAAGCTTAGCCAAGCTTAGCATCTCACGTGTCTAACCAGAGATCTCTTGTCTCTTGATTTGTTGATCGGGAAAACATTCCCCGTCTGAATCGATCGAGACGACTGATCCTAGTGTGACCGTTTGTAGACCTAGCTAGCTTCGCTACGAAGTTTGGATCTCTAAAGTACAGCCGCCGCACATCGTCGTCGCCGCCGATCCCGTGAACCTAGCCGCCGCCCATCTTGCCGCCGCCGGTTCCGGAGAGATCCTCTCCAAGAGAGATATAGGGTTGTGGACTCTTCGTGGACTTCAAGAACACGTCGTCAACGAAGAGGGACACTGTAGTCTCCAAACGTAGTTTGTATTTCTTGTACATTCTAGTTTTACTTTTGTTGTAAAGAAACGTTGGTTCCTAGTTGTAAGGGTTGGGTGCAACCCGTGTTGTGGGAGTGTTGACTCCTACGTGTGGAAGGGTTCCTTCCGATAGTGCAGGGATTGGGTTTCAATCCTGTTGGTGAAGAGGCCGAGTCGTCCCTTGTTGGGAGATAGGTCGAAGGGGGAAAGTGGATGTACCCAAATCGGGGAACCACTATAAATCGCTTTTGTATTCTGTGTGCTGTGCTGTTTATTTTTACTGTGCAGGTACAAGTCTAAATTTCGCAAAAACGATGCACGTCACTTATTCCCCCCCCCCCCATAGGTGAAGATAGTTGACACTAGGTGGACTTTCAAGTGGTATCAGAGCGAGGTTACTCATCAAAAAGGTTTACACCTTGAGTAGAATCCTGCCACTAGTGTCAGAAGCATGGAGTTGGATCATGAGATATCGCCACTAAGACTCCCCACATGCACAAAGGAGTTTTATCGAGTCTGGAGGATGAGAGTGTCGTATCACTTGGATGCAATCGATCCTCGAGCATCTTTCATCCTGGAAGAGGGTCCTTTTATTCCTATGAAGACCTCCGACTCTAGAAAGAATATCCAAGTGCCCAAGTGCATTGCTGAGATGTCGGAAATGGAACTTTCATTATTTAATTTGGACAAGAGGATTCGTCAAATTATCATGGATATCTGGTCTGGAGCTTCACGCTCTAGATTGGAAAAATGTGGGTCGGCTAAATCTATGTGGGTGATGATCTCAGAGCTGATGGGGGGGTCAGAGAAAGCTGGAATCTGCTGTCAACCAGAGGATGAAGCCTATGTGGGGGTCCTCACCTCTGAAGATGAAGGCAAGGATCTATCGGACAGCATCCGAGCTCCAGTGTCCGTGTCAGAGACTGAAGAGGCCAGTGAGGAAAGCAGCTCTGATGAGGATGACACAACGGTCACTGCCTCTAATGACAATAACACTGAAGAGCAGGTAACTTCTTCATCCTGCCCCGTCTCTCTTGAAATTTCTGAAGACAGGAACTGCTTCCCTTCAGAAAATTCTGATTCTCTGAAGAGAGCCCTTCAGAAGAGCAACCTACTTGTTGAAGAACAAGCTCAGGAGATTGCTCGACTGAAGATCTTGTTGGTTCTCCAATTGGCATCCAACAAGGTCAAGGACTCTAAAATCTCAGCTCTAGAGAGTAGTCTAGAGAATGAGAAAAGAATAGTATCAAACTTTTCCAAGGTTGATGCTATAAAGAGAAAGCAAGAAAATGGGTGGATCTCTCGGATTATCAATTCGTGGAGAAATGGGGAAACGGTATTCTGACCCCCCACTCCAAACAGGAAGGCAACTCATCATGCCTTCAGGTATGACCATAGGAATAATCGTGGTCACTGCAAGGGTGATCTGTCCTCGTGTGGAGACACCCGTAGTGCAAGGGCCGTCGTGGCCACCCATGAGAGAATACCTAAGGCTCATTCTGAGCCCTTTGTATTTACTACCACTGCCTCAACTCGGTGTGAATATGCATATACCAGCTCTCAGAACACTTCTCACCACCCGAGGACACAGGACAGGGAGGTTAGAAGTCATGGTGTAAGTTTTCATGGGGCCTTAGGAAGGGGGATGCCTGAAAGGAAGGCACCACCTCCCCGGCCTCATGACGCTCGCAACATGCATTCCTTCCACCCTTCCACGTGTCACGGTGGAAGAGGAAATTTTGTGCGGAGATCATGCCCTATCCCGTTTAGACCTAGGACCGTGACTACCTCAGTCACTAGATCAGGTCAGAAACGGCGATACAACATTCACCCGTGTTGGTGCTGTGGCAAAGTGGGACACTTTGCCATCGACTGTTGGCACAACCCCTCTGTGTCAAGGGCAAGGGCCTATTCACATTTTCTGGGCAGAGGTAGTCTTCCTGACAGGTTTTCTGAAGGAAGGCAGTCGAGTGCTTATGCTAACAGGAACCTAGGACCCAATATGTATAGGGTTCCTAAGGTAAAGTAACTCTTTCTTGCAGGGTAGTCTAGGTTCCCGTAAATATGATGGGAACTAGACAGTAGATGGCTCAAGACTAAATTGGAACAAGCGTCTGGAATACCAGATGTGATATCTACATGGGCATACTCACATTGAGCTCCTAATATGTTTTACCTGAGGGACTAAATGATAACTCTCATAATCCCAGGTACTTTTGATCAGTTCCAGGACTTGAGTCATATTGTATCCACATTTACATATATATATGTATATATACTTATACCTATATTTACACTTTTATGTGTGTACATCTAAGGATATGTTAACATGGTAAACATAAACCATAGATACAATAATGAAGACTTATCGGAAATTCCCCTGGTAGACTCGAGATCTAACTTCTACAGGCTTAAATTAGTTCACTGAAAACTAGCGTAGATTGGCCTTACGAAGTATTTACATATTTAGAAGATGTTTAAATTAATTTATATGGAAAAGCCGGAAACCCGTTAAAATCCCCTTTACCCGTCGATCCTTCTTATTCCCGCCGACTCTTCACATTCTGTAGGAATCCCGCCGAAGGATCTTCTCCGAAGGTCTCTCGCCGAAGCTCACCGAAGCTCTCTCTCTCTCGCCGGAAGCTTCTTCCCGAAGATCTCTCGCCGAATCGTGAAGGCTTCCGTCGACATCCCGCAGGATGCTCACCGAAGCTCTCTCTCTCGCAGGAAGCTCACCGACATTCTCTCCCATTTTCGATTCTTCCGTCCAGGAATTACTCAGCGTGCACTCATCCGGTGTCCATCATCTTCAACCAACTAACTCTCGTCTACGCTTTTAGGTAACCTCTTCCTCACCCGTACTTGGACGTTGTCACTAGTGTCGGTCCCCTGTTGACTGTTAATTAAGCGTAGAGTAGGGATTCTCTCCCTAGGTGTACAATGGCTCCAAGGACAACCGCTGGTCTGGATGCGAGCTGGTTCGAACAGGGTTCTCTCATGCCTCTGACGAATTCAGAAACATCATTCTTATGATAGAAGAGGCTGGGCTCTCATTCGTACTGGAGCACCCGTGTAAAATCTTGGACAAAGGGGTGCTGGAGTTCTTCGCTACCGCCAGACTCCGAAATGAAGACTCTCTTATCAAGAGCAAGGTGGCTGGGGCAAAGATCAAGATGTCTGCCAGCAAGCTGACCCGCTTCCTGCAGCTCTCTAGCTCGGAGCACGAGGACTATCTTGAGGAAGAAGACAAAACCAGTACTCTATTATTCTGTGGACTCCCTCGAGGAACTCGATCGATAAAGAGAAAGGATATGAATGAAGAAGGGAAACTTCTGTCCGACATAGTTGGGAAGGTACTCATATGCAAACCAGGTTCTCATGACCACATCTCTGTGGATATGTTCAATACCCTGGTGGCAATTGTCTGCCGAAAACGATTCAACTGGGGGGCATTGCACTTTGAGAAGATAAAGGACACCCTGAGATCTCCGAGTTTTGGCCGAATCATTAGTCTGTATCTCAATCAGCTGAATGGAGTTAAATATGACATGAGTAAAGGTGTTCATATACATTACTTAAAGAAAATGGACTCGAGTGTTTTTGACAGATGGGAGAGGCGAATTGGGCAGGCTGCCGTGGAAGAACAACAGGACGTATCTCCAGCAGTAATCCCCAGTGAAATTCCTGATGCTTTGACTGCAGGAATTGAGGGGGAGCCTCTACCCACTCATGCTGATATAGTATCTGACATCTCCCAGATGGCCAGAGATGTTGTGGCAGATATACAAGATGAAAGTGAAACTGTGCTAGAGCATGAGGAGGCCCTGAACCAGAACAATCAAGGAGCCGAAGCTGCTGTACAGGTGACTGTTGACAAAGAGTTGGAAGAGGATGCTGATGAAGATGATCTCATGGATGATGAAGGAGAGGAAGACGACAATGAGGGATAGGAAGCCTTGGATACTCAGGATATCACTAAAGCTCCACTTGACAAGCACGCTCCTGAGATTGCTCCTGAGATCATCGGTGCACCAGTGGAGGGGGAGTCCGAAAAATCTACAGAGGCCGCCAGCATTCCCCCATTAGAGACTGTGCTCGTGTCCAGCTCTACAGGTGCATCTGCTGAAGCGCAAGGCCAAGTAGTTCCTCAGGATCTTCCCCTACGAGATGATATAGCCACTCACACCGTGAATATCATTCAGGGCATAGTGGATGAGCTTAAAGCATCTTTTGAGACAGCTTAGAATAAAATGTTGCAAAGGATTAAGAAATCTGAAAATCTCATGCTCAAGAACATGGTGGAGATCAATCATAAACTTGACATGATGGAAAAGAAATTTAAGGAAAAGTATACAGCGGCCGACCAAGCGGTCACTCTTCTTATGGACGGGTTGAAAAAGAACACCGACACTCTCGTCATAGTAAATCAGAATGCTCATGTTGTAGCAAACAACATTCAAAAGTTTGACGGTAATATGGTAACTCTCAACGCCAATCAACAAGCATTGGTCACTGAATTCTCCAGGATGACAAAGCATATTGATGACTACCTGCACTCCTATGCAAACTCCATCGCAGTCGAAGCCAAAAAGGGGGAGAAAGAATATATAGCTAAGATGGCTGAGCTTCGGGAAGTCATGATCAACAACTTTGAACAGTCAAACAAATATGTCTATGATAGTTGCTGGTGGATGCTCCAACAGGCGTTAGTCGTCATTTTGCCTGAAAATCCTGTGGGTATTCATGCTCCTGAGACTTCTACGGCTGCTGAGGGAGTAAGTGCTGCAGATGTTCCCATGAGTGAAGCTGATGCTAGGGCTATTTCCAAAGCAAAACGTATGGCCATGTTTGACCAAGAGGCCCTAGCAAAAGCCAGGGACAAGAGAAAGTTTTAAGAAGGGACATCAAAGGAAACACAAGCTGAAAAGAGAATCAGACTGAAGGAGGAGGAAGTAAGAAACGAAAAGTGGAGTCCAGTATCCAAGAGTATCATATTGGACACATTCTGGCTACAGGAACAAGGGGAAATCAATCGAAACGATGTATACAGCCAGTATGAGTGGGAGATGCATAAGACGTATGAAGCCAAACGGAACATCTTTTTCATGACCAATACTGCGGCAGATAAAGCTCCTCCTCCCAGATATTATCCGAAGCCCAAATAGTATATGGAGAGGCAAAGAAAGAAGTATTTGGCTCAAAAACTCAAGGATGACTTAGCCAAAGAAAAATAGTCAAAAATTTATAGCTTGTCATTCTCTCTTAAGAACAATTAATGGTTATTGTTATTATATGAACAATCTTGAGATTATGCATATATACATATATATATATTTATATATATATATGCATTTGAATTTATGAATGACTCAAGTCTTGATTTGTCTGCCTATATTCTCCTGTGCTGCATATTTAAATTCTGAATATTGTTTATATTATCTGGTTGGTGTTATTCATCTTAGCTAGTAGGGTTTTGGCTTCGTCAAATAGGGGGAGATTGTTGGGTATTGTATCCACAATTACCTGGATTTGAGGAAGCCACCTGTCAAGCTAAGATGAATTCACAATGTATTTGATGAAACCTCTTAAGTTGTGCTTGCAGTTATTCCACGCTAAGTGCACACCAATGTCAGGGTGCAGTAGGTCAATATACACGGGTCTGCACGACGTAATCCCTCGTTGAGCAGATCAGTGTGTTGGCCTACGTGTACTCTCTCTATTGGAGTGCACTTACTTTCAAGTACAGGGCTGTGTTTATGCAAGAGCAGACAAGGAGCAAGGATGAGTCAAAGAGGAGCTCAGAGGCGTAAGACGAAAAATCATCTAAGGAAGAATCGACGAGAATCACCAAGTGAATCTCGCCGATTCGGCGAGAATCACTAGTGATTCTCGCCGAATCGTCGAGAATCACTGGCTGATTCTCGCCGGCTAACTCAGAGTGAAATCAAGTAAAATTCGACGAGAATCACTTTGTGATTCTCGACGAATCGTCGGGAATCACTTTGTGATTCTCGACGAATCGTCGGGAATCACTTTGTGATTCTCGCCGAATCGACGAGAATCACCTTTGATTCTCGACGATTCGTCGAGAATCACAGGTGATTCTCGCCGATTTTGACTTGGCAATTTTTCTGGAAGCTGCTGGACCGGATTCTGCCGCTGGGACTGTGTTGAACCGGAACTAGGGTTTCCTTCAGGTGGGACCCACAACGGTCTTTTAGGAGTATACTTGTGTATAAATACACGCGTATTCTTGAACAATAAAGTAGCGAAGAAGAAAAGAAATACACGAGCCGCGACGTGACCTAGATCGCTGTTTCCGCTCCGCCGCCGCCGCCGTCGCCGCTCGCGCCGAGTTGATGGCCGGTCTTGATCGTGGTTCCTTCCAGATCTCCGGTCGATAGAAGCTTAGCCAAGCTTAGCGTCTCACGTGTCTAACCGGAGATCTCTTGTCTCTTGATTTGTTGATCGGGAAAACCTTCCCCGTCCGAATCGATCGAGACGACTGATCCTAGTGTGACCGTTGGTAGACCTAGCTAGCTTCGCTACGAAGTTTGGATCTCTAAAGTACAGCCGCCGCACATCGTCGTCGCCGCCGATCCCGTGAACCTAGCCGCCGCCCATCTTGCCGCCGCCGGTTCCGGGGAGATCCTCTCCAAGAGAGATCTAGGGTTGTGGACTCTTCGTGGACTTTAAGAACACGTCGTCAACGAAGAGGGACACCGTAGTCTCCAATCATAGTTTGTATTTCTTGTACATTCTAGTTTTACTTTTGTTGTAAAGGAACGTTGGTTCCTAGTTGTACGGGTTGGGTGCAACCCGTGTTGTGGGAGTGTTGACTCCTACGTGTGGAAGGGTTCCTTCCGATAGTGCAGGGATTGGATTTCAATCCTATTGGTGAAGAGACCGAGTCGTCCCTTGTTGGGAGATAGGTCGAAGGGGGAAGTGGATGTACCCAAATCGGGGAACCACTATAAATCGCTTGTGTATTCTGTGTGTTGTGCTGTTTATTTTTATTATGCAGGTACAAGTCTAAATTCCGCAAAAATGCTGCACGTCACCTATTCCCCCCCCCCCATAGGTGAAGATAGTTGACACTAGGTGGACTTTCACCCAGCATAAGTATGCCCTTGATCTATTAAAAGAAGCAGGTTTGACTGGAGCCAAACCTGCCCGATGCCCCATGGCAATTGGAGAAGGCAAAACCTGGACAGATGATTCGCCTCTTCTTTCAGATACTACGCGGTACAGGCATCTAGTTGGTAAGCTCATATATCTCACAGTGACCAGGCCCAACATTTCCTATGTTGTGGGCAAAGTGAGTCAATTCATGCAAGCACCTAGGGAGTGTCATCTACAGTCCGCTTGCGGATCTTGGCGTATGTCAAAGCAGCTCCTGGGAAAGGATTACTCTTTCAGAAGAATGGTCATCTGAGGGTTGAAGCATACTCAGATGTGAGTTACGCTGATGACAAAGGGGATCGCAAGTCTACCTCCGATTTCTGCACCTTTGTTGGGGGAAATCTGGTAAGCTGGAAGAGCAAGAAGCAGTCTGTTATTTCCAGGTCCAGTGCTGAAGCAGAGTATCGGAGTATGGCATTGACCACTTGTGAGTTAAAATGGCTACGGGCTCTCATGCTGGATTTAGGAGAGGTCTACAACCATCCTCTACCTATGTTCTGTGACAACAATGCTGCCATATACGTCTCCAAAAATCCGGTCTTCCATGAAAGAACCAAGCACATTGAGGTCGACTGTCATTTCATTCGTGAAGAGATTTTGAAGGAACAAATTTGCAGTCCCTTCGTCACTTCTGATAAAGAGCTGGCTGACATCTTCACCAAGCCAGTATCCGCCTCGTTTCTTCATATTTATGACAAGCTGGGCATGATCGATATATCTGCTCCAGCTTGAGGGGGAGTGTTGAAGTTGGTGACCGGGCGGTCTGGCGGTCTGGCTTGGCGGGTTGATGACCGCACGGTTTTGCTGTTACCCTTCAGCGGTTTGGTTATTGTGTGTTGTTGTCTGAGGTCCGAGCGGTCTAGCAGTTTATTTCTGGCGACTTGGAGACTGGGCGATCTAGCGGTCTCCCATGGCGATCTCTCCCTCTCTGGTAGTAGCAGA
Source organism: Platanthera guangdongensis (assembly GCA_039583875.1). Classification (NCBI taxonomy): domain Eukaryota; kingdom Viridiplantae; phylum Streptophyta; class Magnoliopsida; order Asparagales; family Orchidaceae; genus Platanthera; species Platanthera guangdongensis. The sequence continues at coordinate 131,207,174 of CM077150.1, read as the reverse complement.
GCGGTTAGCCCTTCTGTTTAACCGCGCGGCATGTGCAGCTTGTGTCTGTATAGTCCGCTTGTGTCCTGTAAATTTTTAGTCCCACATCTCTTATTTGTATTCTCTCTTCTCTCCTCCATTCTATATAAGGGAGGTCATACCTTTGTAATAGATACCTTTTTGGAATAATAAAATTTCTGTTAAACTACTCCCAGTTTGTTTTTGGTCGTTTCTAACAGCCTCCATTCCGCTCAAATCAATTCAATTCAATCATCAGCACCTGTAATTAGATATCCAACCAAGAGCGACAAACAAAGTAACGGTCAGCATTAGCTGAACAATTATAACGACCCTACCCCTTACCAAGGGCAGTGGTTCCTTCCCTGTATGCATTGCCATCACAAGATATCAGTCTACCAAACACAACCATATCACAAACGTCGGTATCCACCAGTTGTTCCGTGCACTCAGGGCACCTTTTTGGTGTACCGGATATCCCAGTCATACACCGCCGATCAGAGGTTCTTCACCTATTGGTTGGCCGGTTCCATCCTAGTCCATCAATCCCGCAGGCTGGCGACATTCCATCCATACCACTCAGAGGTACTACCTCACAACATCCACAAACAAGCAGAGCAGATCGACCCACCCACGTTGTGTAGCAAGCCAGGTTTATTTTGCACCCCAGGCATTACCACCAATCGACCCCTCACCTATTTCCGATCGACCCACCCTTATGGTGCAGCAAGCCGGGTTTAACTCGGCTCCCCAAGCATTGCCATCAATCGATCCCTCATCTATCCAGATCAACCCACCCTAGTGGTGTAGCAGGTCGGGTTTATCCGCGCTCCCCAAACATGCTACCAATTGATCTCTCATCACAAACAAGAGCTTACTCAAAGCATCCATACATTCATAAGCACATACATCCATCCAACAAAGCATAAACCGTTCATATCATCAAATCCACAGAGTCTTCTCCGGTTTACCCATAATCATCACCAATCCAGACTACCTGATTGTCTCTTAGATATCTGCAAGGAGAAAATAACCAAACTAACAATTCATCAAGGCAAGTATACCTATCGAAATGCAGCTAGGGGACACAAGTGTCGTATTGAAATCCAGGAACAGTTGAGTAAGCTTACTCACACGAAATCTATTATTTTATCGACGGAAAAATTAAGTTTTTTAGAAGAAAGCTAAACGTGCTAAAGGAAGAGAACTACTTGCAATGAAAGAGAGCTACTTGCATGAAAAGTTAAAGAGAGCTAAAAGAGCGATTAACTTAAGCTTAGTAACGATGAAGGGGAAAATGCACTCGATCAGAAATCACCTCGGCAAGAGTGGTTAGAAAAATACGATAAATAAACCTAAGCTAATTAGGGTAAAGGTCCTTAACCGTGGAGGTTCCATGAATATTGACACGCTTCTCTCGAAGGCCGTTCCTAACTGAGTTTAGGAAGGTCCGACCGACTCTCGCCTAAATCGGAGGCCTAAAACGCGCTTTACGCGGTGAACCCCGCTATTAGATTTTACTCCAATCCGGGAGATTTGAACGTCTGCCTCTCTCGAGGGGTGCGAACAACTCCCTTTACTCTTGAGTGCTCATTTCAAACTTTTGGCCTCTCGGCTAGCCCAGAATGAAAGCAAAGGTGGAGAGTATATATCGATGATATACCTCCAACCCGTGATAAATCAAGAGTAATTCAAAGCTAAACCCTAAAAAAAACGTAAGATTCAAAGCATCATAACCTAATCACTCGAACCTCGGATCATTAAGATCGAGTACATGGAGGATTAGTTAATCATGGTGAGGTGGAAGAGGGGGGATGAGTAGAAGAAGAATAATGAAAACAGAGCAGAAACGAAAAAGAACACAACACTTTTTATTAATGGAAACATGGATCTTACAGCTTGAAAACCAGAGATTACAAGTGCATGGAAAGGTAAACTACGCTATCATTAACATTATACTACAGAACGAAGCTAGGAACTAATACAGGGAAAGCATAAAGCTAGAGCTATGAACTAAAAATGAAAAGACATGCTTAAAAAGTTCAGAAATACAAAGGACAGAACCTCCCCTCTCAAAGCAAAAGGTGTCCCTGAACCCTTAGAGTTGGGCTCTATTTATAGAATTTTTCGGGTCGGGTCACGCCCCCCTGTCACGCCCTGGTCGGGCGTGACCCTGGGGCGTGACACATTCGGCGCGACTTTTTCGGGCTGGAATTGAATTCTGACGAAGTAGTTGCGGTACATGCCCACAAGTCACGCCCTGGTAGGGCGTGTACCGGGGGCGTGTTCTTTGCGGCGTGACTTTGTTGAGCTGAAATTGAATGCTGGAGGTGACGGGCGGAATTGCTGAAGTACACGCCCATATGTCACGCCCGGGTCAGGCGTGACCCTGGGGCGTGACACTTTCGGTGCGACGGTGGAGCGGGAAAAATGAGCGCGCTGCGGCGATTCCTCGGAACCTGGGGACACGCCTCTAGAACATGCCCGTGTCGGATGTGACACGGGCGTGACAGAGGGCGTGTACACTAAGTTTCCACGGAATGCAGTTTCGGACCAATTGCTTCAATCCTCTGGGTTACACGCCCTAGGTACACGCCCTGGTAGGGCGTGACCGTGGGGCGTGTCACAGCAAAATTCAGCTGAAAGCCGTGAAAACCTGCAAAAAGCAGAAAAAATGCATTAGCGACAAAAATATATACAAAGGGGAATCAAAATAAGTACTTTATAAGACATGATGTGCTTTAAAACCCCGAAAATATCCTAATAAAATTGACTGCAAACCGTATTATCAAATTCCCCCAAGCTTAAGTTTTGCTTGTCCCCATGCAAAGATATAAAGACTAGCTAATCATAAAAAGTGACTAATTCAAAAAGTTTTAATCATACTTACACAAGTACTATGCGAAATTCTTGGCAGGGAGAATGTAAAACGTAAATCTAAAACAATTATTTAGGTATGGTTTAACTTTTATAAACTTAATTTAATAAAAATAAATCATCCAGAATTTTGACGAAATTCTTTAAATAGATTTGAGCAAGGCAATGAAAATGAAAAGAACGTATTGAGTTATTACTAGATCCAAGCAACGCATTATAATTATATCAATTAAATAACAAAAATCTAAGTTTAAATCCAAAACTAAAACTGATTTACTCTTCTTCTTTTTTAGTTGTTAAATAAAATTAAAAAAAGGCGTGAATCAAAAGGACTTAATAGAATCGAAACGTTTGGTTTAGGAATATGAATAGGAGTGGAATTCAAATATAAACATGGAGGCTTAAAAATCACACTAAACCAAAACAACGAGTTCAAAAAAAAATTTATTTTAAACAAAATATGTATAAATAAATTTATTTTTTTTTCTTTATGATTATTTATCTCTTTTTTTTATTGTTATTTTCATTCATTTTTTCTCTCTTTTTTTTTCAATACATTGCTTTTGAGTACACTTTTTTCAACAATTTCTCCAAAGATAACACAAAATTTCCTATCAAAAAAATTAGCGTGATTAGAAAGGTAGGAATTTGGGCTTTGGTGAAAATGAAATGCTGTGTGGAGTTATCAAATGAATTTGGAAAAAAGGCTCAAAAGTGGCTAACTAGTGGTAAAAGATTTTAGGTTGGCAGGAAAGCTCAAACGCAAACAAAAATGGCCTAAATCATTTTCACACTTTTTTTAAATTCATTTAAAACATAGAGTCGATAAATTTCAAAAAGCAATTTCGAGATAATAAAAGAAGATTGATGAAATTATCTTGAAAATAAAAATAATATGTGACTTGGATCGTTCATATCTACTACGTTATTCAAAATTTGTTCTTACAAAAAATATCTAAAGACGAAAAGGAAAATAGTGGATGATAAATTTTTAGAGAAAGTAAAGAAAATAAAGAACGGAAAACCATAATAGAAATGCACGTTTTAGAGAAATATTTTACCTTAACATGCTACCGTGAATTAGGAACACAGCATGGCCAACATTTTACTTGTGAAATATGATTAAAAAATGATTAGAAAAATTATAATTAACTACGTTGTTTATAAAGAAGTTTGAGAAAAATAAAACATAAACATGGGGTACTTATTGAAATACGAAAATGCAGCTACATATAAACATATTTTTTTTGAATTTTTTGGATTTTTTGGATATTTACAAAAAGCAAAAAGGAGGAACTCATCCCCCAAGCTTAAAATCTACATTGTCCTCAATGGAGAAGGAGGTCGGAGAACGAGAGAAAAGTAAAGTACAGAAAGGAAAGACAGAATTGAAAAACAGGTACTTCCCCGGTTTTATGTTGCATGGAAAGCTGAGTGATGCCGCTCCTCCATGCGTGTGCTGTGGATCTTCATGAAACGTCGTCTGGTGGACTTTGTCATGGAATCAGAACCGTTGGAGCAGGCGATCGCAGAAGTTTCAGCTTGCCGGAGCCAGTCGGGGCAAAAATTGTAAAATAAAGAAAACAGAAAAAGATAACTTGGGTTGCCTCCCAAGAGCGCCCTTTGTTTAAAGCGTCGTTTGAGCTCGACGCATCAAAATAATAATGTCCCAAATATTGTTTAACAATAAAGTACGAATAAAGTTCAAAGTTTATGAGAAAAATAAAGTGCAGATTAATCAAATGTCAGGACCGGAAAGATAGAGTTAACAGGGTTGAGACTGACATCATCACAGAAATACAGTTTAAGACGCTGACCATTCACTTTGAAAGTACCCTTATCAGGGTGGGAAATTAAAACAGTACCATAAGAAAAGACTTCTAAAACAGTAAAAGGACCCGACCAACGTGATTTTAATTTACCCGGGAATAAACGTAAACGAGAATTATAAAGAAGCACTTGGTCGCCCGGCTTAAAGATTTTTGGGTGCCTAAGATGTCGATCGTGTAAACGCTTCGTCCGCTCTTTATAAAGTCTGTTATTTTCATATGCGTAAGAGCGCCACTCGTCGAGTTCGTTAAGTTGAAATTTTCTAAAATCTCCGACAGAGTGGGGATCGAAGTTTAAAAATCGTAAGGCCCAAAAGGCGCGGTGCTCTAACTCTACGGGTAAATGACACGATTTTCCATAAACCAACCGATATGGCGTACAGCCGAGGGCGGTTTTGTACGCTGTTCGGTAGGCCCATAGAGCATCGTCTAATTTGGCTGACCAGTCTTTTCTAGATGTTGAAACAGTCTTTTCTAAAATTCTTTTTATTTCTCTATTGACTACTTCGACTTGTCCGTTAGTTTGGCGGTGGTAGGCAGTGGAAAGCTTATGAGTAACGCCATATTTAGTTAGGATTTTTGAAAATTGTGCGTTACAGAAATGGGAACCCCTATCACTAACGATAGCGCGCGGCGTACCGAATCGAGAAAATAATTTTTTTAGGAAATTAACTACGACTCGGGCGTCGTTCGTAGGAAGAGCTTGGGCTTCGGCCCAACGTGAAACATAATCAACGGCAACTAAAATGTACTTATTCCCGAAGCTAGAAGGAAAAGGGCCAACAAAATTAATCCCCCAGAGGTCGAAAACCTCGCACTCTAGGAAATAATTTTGTGGCATTTCATTTTTATTCGAAATATTCCCCGACCGTTGGGAACTATCACACCTACTCACAAAGGCATGCGCGTCTTTAAACAGGGTGGGCCAGTAAAAACCCGTGCTTAACACTTTGTGAGCGGTGCGAGCAGCTTGATAGTGCCCACCTATCGGTCCTTCATGCAAATGTTTAATAATATCTAATCCTTCATCAAAAGAAACACACCTCCTGATCACTTGATCGACACAAATTCTGAAAAGATGCGGGTCCTCCCAAAAATAGTTTTTCAGCTCAGAAAAGAATTTCTTCTTTTGCTGAGATGAAAACTCTTTTGGGAGCACACGGGCCACTAGATAGTTGGCGATGCGGGAAAACCAAGGAGAAGTAGGTGTGTTAATTATGAACAGCTTCTCATCAGGGAAATAGTAATGAAAAAAATTTTAGTCTAATTGTTCTATAAACGGGTTGTCTAGGCGCGAAAGGTGGTCTGCGGTCAAGTTCTCGGCACCTCGCTTATCACGGATCTCTAAGTCAAACTCCTGGAGGAGTAAGACCCAACGAATCAAGCGAGGCTTGGCATCCGTTTTAGAGAGAAGATATTTGAGGGCCGAGTGGTCCGTAAAAACAATAATTTTCGAAAGAGTAATATAAGGGCGAAATTTGTCAAAAGCGAATACTACAGCTAAGAGCTCCTTCTCGATTGTGGTGTAATTTTCCTGTACAGATGTGAGTGTTTTACTAGCGTAATAAATGGGGTGGAAGTTTTTGGAAATACGTTGACCTAGTACAGCTCCCACCGCATAACTACTCGCATCACACATTATTTCAAATGGAAGATCCCACACCGGAGCTATCATGATTGGGGCATTAACTAGTTTTTCTTTTATTAAATTGAAGGCAGCTAGACAGAGGTCATCAAAGATGAATGGGGCGTCTTTTTCTAAGAGATGGGTAAGGGGCTTGGTGATTTTGGAAAAGTCCTTTATGAAGCGGCGGTAGAAACCCGCATGACCCAGGAAACTTCTTATAGCTTTTATGTTCGTAGGTGGCGGCAGCTTCTCGATAACTTCTATTTTCGCAACATCTACTTCAATACCCCTTTCAGAAATTTTATGTCCCAAAACTAACCCTTCCCTTACCATAAAATGACATTTTTCCCAATTTAAGGCAAGGTTAGTTTCTTCACATCGCTCTAAGACTTTTTCAAGGTTCTCTAAGCAACTATCGAAGGAATTCCCGAAGATGGAGAAATCATCCATGAAAACTTCCATAATGCTTTCTACGTACTTGTCAAAGATGGCGAGCATACATCGTTGGAATGTAGTCGGCGCATTGCACAATCCAAACGGCATTCTTCGGTAGGCGAAGGTGCCGAAGGGACAAGTAAACGTAGTTTTCTCCTGGACCTCGGGGGAGATGGGGATTTGAAGATACCCCGAGAGGACATCGAGAAAACAATAAAAGCTATGTCCGGAAAGTCGTTCTAAAATCTGATCAATGAACGGTAAGGGGAAGTGATCCTTGCGGGTGGCATCATTCAACTTACGGTAATCTATACACATTCGCCATCCGGTCACCGTCTGAGTCGGGATTAATTCATTATTCTCATTACTTACGACCGTTATCCCTCCCTTCTTTGGTACTACCTGTACTGGGCTAACCCACTTACTGTCGGATATAGGATAGATAATTCCTGCGTCTAACAATTTCATAACCTCGCCCTTAACTATGTCTTTCATGTTTGGGTTTATACGGCACTGAGGTTGTATAGAGTTACGTGAATTATCTTCCATTAAGATTTTATGAGTGCAGAAAGATGGGCTTATGCCCTTGATATCAGATATCTGCCGAGCAATAGCTTGGCGATGCTTTTGTAAAATTGAAAGAAGTTTATCCTTTTGTGCATCCGTGAGGTAGGCCGAAATTATGACAGGCAGCTTGGAGTCCTTTTCTAAGAAAGCGTATCGAAGGTGCTCTGGTAGTTCTTTCAGTTCCAAGGTAGGGGGGTCATCATACGAGGTTTTGGAAATTTGTTCTTTTTCAAAAACTATGTCCTCGTACACTTTTTTATATGTAAAATTAAAAGTGGTGTTGCTAGAGGCCATGGCGGCTTCGTGCAGCGATTCAGTTGGAAAAGTTGAAGAGGAACAGAAATCAAAAAATTCTTTTTCAAAATCAGAAAGGCGAGTGGAGGATTCTTCACTTAGGTGTAGAGATTCAGTTGGAGGAGTAGGAGAGGAACAAAAATTGGAAAATTCTTCTTCAAAAGCAGAGGTGTGAGAGAAGGATTCTTCACTTACGGTATCCATGAAAAAACAGGAGTCATCATTAGCTAGTGTGTTCTTCATCGAGGGGGTGATAGAGAAAGTTACCTCATCGTCGCCCACTCGAAGGAAGAGCTTACCATTGCTTACGTCAATGATGGCTCGTGAGGTGGCAAGGAAGGGTCGGCCAAGGATCAGGGGAACCTCGACGTCTTCTTCGATGTCCAAAATGACAAAGTCCACCGGGAAGATGAACTTGTCAACTTTGACTAGGACGTCCTCCACTATTCCTAACGGGTATTTGACTGACCGGTCGGCGAGCTGGATACTCATGCCTGTGGGGTTGAGACTACCAATTCCTAAATTTTTAAACAACGATAAGGGCATAAGATTAATACTCGCACCTAAGTCGGCTAAAGCGTGTTTGACAAAGAGATCACCAAAGACACACGGGATAGAGAAACTACCCGGGTCACTGATTTTCTTCGGTAATCCGTTTGTCAAAACCGCCGAGCACGCGGCATTTAACGTGACATGAGAAAGGTTCTCTAACTTCTTCTTGTTGGTTAGGAGGTCCTTAAGGTATTTTGCGTACTTAGGCATTTGGGATATGGCTTCGTGGAAAGGTTGATTTATGTAGATTTGTTTAAACATTTCTAAAAAACGGGTGTATTGATCATCTTGTCGTTGTTTATTAAGTTCGGAAGGGTATGGCGGGGATGGATTATTTTTAAAGGTGGGTGGTGGAGTGAGTTGTTTTTCTAAAATAGGAGTGATAATTTCTTCGGCAGAGGGTGGAATTTTTAAAACGGGAACGGAGCTTTGATTTTTTAAAGCGGAAGCGGAGATTGCCTCGGGCTCTTCACTTATCATACCGGGAACTTTCTTCCCACTCCGAAGAGTTATAGCTTTCGCTTGCTCTCTCGGGTTGGGCTCGGTATTGGAAGGAAGAGACCCTACGGGTCGCTCAGAAATCATTTTAGCGAGCTGTCCTACCTGATTTTCTAAATTTTTAACACTTTCGGTTAAGGTCCTAATCGTAGCGTCATTAGCATTCATGTATTTTGAAAACACTTCCTCCAAATTTGGAGGTTTTGGAAAACTTTGAGGAGGTGGTGGTGGTGCAGAAAAATCACTTTGCGGTGGCAGGCGCACAGCATTCGATGGATTGCTCCACGAAAAATTCGGATGATTTCTTAACGCAGGATTATAACTATTCGGAAAATTAAAACCAGGAGGATGATAATTCGCAGCAGAAAAATTATTAAAAGCAGTTCTAGGCATATTATTTACATAATCCAAATGTTCAGCGGGAGGAGTTGCAGATTCCAATACCTGAGGGGCGGAGGCAGCAGTCATCTCCGTAATTTTTTTGCTTAATATTTCAACTTGCAGTGTGAGTTGGGATACGTTGTCCACTTCAAAGAGACCTGCAGGTTTGTTTGGGCGGGACCTAGGCACATTCCACTGGTAAGTGTTCATGGCCATGTCTTTAAACAGCTCAAGAGCTGCTTCCGGGGTCTTATGGTTTAAAGTACCGCCAGAAGTTGCGTCTATCATTTGCTTCGTGCTTTGATTTAGCCCATTATAGAACGTCTGCGCCTGCAACCATACAGGCAGAGCGTGATGTGGGCATCGTCTTAATAATTCTTTAAATCTTTCCCAGGTTTCGTAAAGGGTCTCAGAGTCTATTTGTCCAAAGGCAGAAATGTCATTTCTAAGTTTTGCAGTTTTAGCAGGCGGAAAATACTTGGCCAAAAATTTTTCAGTTAATTGCGTCCAAGTAGTTATGCTATTTTTAGGAAGGGTGTTCAGCCACTGCTTAGCCTTAATTCTAAGAGAGAAAGGAAATAATTTTAGCCTAATAGCATCATTTGTGACACCATTTATCTTGAAGGTGTCACAAATCTCAAGAAAGCTGGCTATGTGTGCGTTCAGGTCTTCATCTTGAAGCCCGTCAAATTGCACATACTGCTGCACCATTTGAATTATGCTAGGCTTCAGTTCGAAATTATTATTATTTATTGCAGGGCGAACTATACTAGATTCTGTACCCTCGAGATTCGGTCGTGCATAATAGGACATAGGCCTTTGCACGGCTTCCTCCACGTTGGGTTCTGCCATTCTTAAGGTAGAAAATGACTCGGAATCCTCAACCGGCACTTGGGTAGTAGGGCCTTGAAATTGCGATCTTCTCCGAAGAGTACGCTCAATTTCGTGGTCCAGGTCCAAAGTAACCGACGGACTTCCGCGGGTCATACACTAGAAGAAGAGAGGAGAAGAAAGACTAGAAAATAAAAGAGCTAATGAAGTTCGAAAATTTTTTTTTGAAATGGATTTTTATGTTTCAACTCCCGAACTTCCCAAGGGCTACCCGGTGAAGGTTTCTCAAGGTACTAGACAAGATAGTGGCATTTAGAGCCACTTTGCCCTTTTCGAGAGAGTTAAGTGGTGTAGAAAACTTGTGATGTGGGTTTCTATTAAGTAGGCGGTAATTAAAATCCAGCCATTTAACTCCGAGTGAGTAGGTGGAAAGTAAAAGATACACTCACGCACTCGACAGAAAATTCAAACACACCCACTCTACAGAAAGTAAACACACTCTACTGAAATAAAGCCTGCCAATTAAATACGCACAAGTGAGTAGGCGGAAAAATAAAATACGCACACTTGCTTGAATAAAATCCAGCCAATTAACTCAAGTGAGTAGGCGAAAAAATTAAAAATACGCACACTTGCTTAAATAAAATCCAGCCATTTAACTCAAGTGAGTAGGCGGGAAAATTTTAAGAAGGAGGGTGGGAAAGAGAAGTGATAAAATTAATATATTCGCGTTTTCAATTTATCAACGAGCGTTGCCTCCCCGGCAACGGCGCCAAAAACTTGATTGTCTCTTAGATATCTGCAAGGAGAAAATAACCAAACTAACAATTCATCAAGGCAAGTATACCTATCGAAATGCAGCTAGGGGACACAAGTGTCGTATTGAAATCCGGGAACAGTTGAGTAAGCTTACTCACACGAAATCTATAATTTTATCGACGGAAAAATTAAGTTTTTTAGAAGAAAGCTAAACGTGCTAAAGGAAGAGAACTACTTGCAATGAAAGAGAGCTACTTGCATGAAAAGTTAAAGAGAGCTAAAAGAGCAATTAACTTAAGCTTAGTAACGATGAAGGGGAAAATGCACTCGATCAGAAGTCACCTCGGCAAGAGTGGTTAGAAAAATACGATAAATAAACCTAAGCTAATTAGGGTAAAGGTCCTTGACCGTGGAGGTTCCATGAATATTGACACGCTTCTCTCGAAGGCCCTGCCTAACTGAGTTTAGGAAGGTCCGACCGACTCTCGCCTAAATCGGAGGCCTAAAACTCTCTTTACGCGGTGAACCCCGCTATTGGATTTTACTCCAATCCAGGAGATTTGAACGTCTGCCTCTCTCGAGGGGTGCGAACAACTCCCTTTACTCTTGAGTGCTCATTTCAAACTTTTGGCCTCTCGGCTAGCCCAGAATGAAAGCAAAGGTGGAGAGTATATATCGATGATATACCTCCAACCCGTGATAAATCAAGAGTAATTCAAAGCTAAACCCTAAAAAGAAAAGGTAAGATTCAAAGCATCATAACCTAATCACTCGAACCTCGGATCATTAAGATCGAGTACATGGAGGATTATTTAATCATGGTGAGGTGGAAGAGGGGGGATGAGTAGAAGAAGAATAATGAAAACAGAGCAGAAACGAAAAAGAAAACAACACTTTTTATTAATGGAAACAGGGATCTTACAGCTTGAAAACCAGAGATTACAAGTGCATGGAAAGGTAAACTACGCTATCATTAACATTATACTACAGAACGAAGCTAGGAACTAATACAGGGAAAGCATAAAGCTAGAGCTACGAACTAAAAATGAAAAGACATGCTTAAAAAGTTCAGAAATACAAAGGACAGAACCTCCCCTCTCAAAGCAAAAGGTGTCCCTGAACCCTTAGAGTTGGGCTCTATTTATAGAATTTTTCGGGTCGGGTCACGCCCCCCTGTCACGCCCTGGTCGGGCGTGACCCTGGGGCGTGACACATTCGGCGCGACTTTTTCGGGCTGGAATTGAATTCTGACGAAGTAGTTGCGGTACACGCCCACAAGTTACGCCCTGGTAGGGCGTGTACCGGGGGTGTGTTCTTTGCGGCGTGACTTTGTTGAGCTGAAATTGAATGCTGGAGTTGACGTGCGGAATTGCTGAAGTACACGCCCATATGTCACGCCCGGGTCAGGCGTGACCCTGGGGCGTGACACTTTCGGTGCGACGGTGGAGCGGGAAAAACGAGCGCGCTGCGGCGATTCCTCGGAACCTGGGGACACGCCTCTAGAACACGCCCGTGTCGGATGTGACACGGGCGTGACAGAGGGTGTGTACACTAAGTTTCCACGGAATGCAGTTTCGGACCAATTGCTTCATTCCTCTGGGTTACATGCCCTAGGTACACGCCCTGGTAGGGCGTGACCGTGGGGCGTGTCACAGCAAAATTCGGCTGAATGCCGTGAAAACCTGCAAAAAGCAGAAAAAATGCATTAGCGACAAAAATATATACAAAGGGGAATCAAAATAAGTACTTTACAAGACATGATGTGCTTTAAAACCCCGAAAATATCCTAATAAAATTGACTGCAAACCGTATTATCACTACCCGTCCAGTTGGGCTTCACACAGCATGCATATGTCATACTCCACACTTCCGGCTCTAGATGCAGACTCAACTAAGGAATCGCTTGGAGGATCCCATGTACATGCATAAAGAAAGGACTTTGATGTCCAAGAAGGAGATTGTTACACTTGAAGATCGCTTCGGCGCCATGAAGTAGCCGGATGGAAGTAACCGCCTCAGCTTTATCTTCACGAATCCGATCTCGGATCTTCGCTCCGCACTCCGCAGCTCCTCCAGTAGCTGGTTTTTCCTTCCTTTCCTTGCTCCCTTGCTCTCCCTTTCTCTCTCTCTTTTGTAATGAGAAGAAGAAGAAGAAGATGGAAATGAATGGATTTTGTCCCCATTTCTCGGCCTTGATCCACATGGAAGGAGCCTAGACCATTGGATCCAGGATAAGAAAATGAACAGCTCGTATTTGCCCTGAAAAAGGCTGAACACGGCCTGACACGCCCTATGATACGCCCGTATCACAGGCCGTGTCACCTAAGCAGCAGGCAACCGACTCAAATCCAACCAGTACACGGCCATGTGACATGCCCATGTCACACCCTACACGCCCGTGTCATGCCCGACACGCCCGAGTCTACCAGCCGTGTACTTCACACAACACAATCCCATCTCACCCGAGAAGGACATGGTCTTGGGACACGCCCGTGTCCCAGACCGTGTACACTAGGACACACCCGTGTCCACCAATACACACATTCCTGCCTGGACATGCCCTCTGAAACGCCCATGTCACAGGGCGTGTACCCTGCACTCGACGATCGTCGACCAAAATTCATCGACTGCACACCCAACTGCTCAACCCGAGAGGAACACGCCCTGGGACATGCCCGTGTCCCAGGCCGTGTCACCCAAACCTGAACCAAAAATGGGCTTTGGGGTGTTAAACGATCTGCAAGTACCCACCCACAAAGCCGTTAAGTTAGTGGGAGGCCGCCATAACTACCTCCTTGAGGCTATAAAAGGAGCCTCGGGCCTCCTCAATTCTCACCTTTTGGGCCCTGAGTCTTCTTCTTCCTCATGCCAGAGCTCTGCTGAACTCCTCCCTTGAGCCGTCTTCAAGCCGCCTACGAGCCAAGTCCCCAAGTGCATGGAAGAAGGAAGAAGACAACAACCTCCAGCATTCAATCACACCAGCCAACAAGCTAGCATTTAGCACTCCTTCGGCGCAGCCTATTTCCCGTTGCGAGTCAGAAAATTCTCTCTCATCCCAAAGTTATAACGAGGAGCGGCATATCGCCCTCAATTCCCCAAACGCCTGTAACTGCGAGTAGATAGTGGACTTTGACCGGCACAGATCCGGTCACATGTTTGTTTACCCAGTTGAGAGGTTTTTCCACGTAAAAACATCATGTGTCAATTCGCTCTTTTCACTGACTGTGTGTGCTCTCGACCGTCCCGAGAGCTAAGGAGGTCCAGTTACTCTGGTCCGAACGGGACGCCGAGTTTGCCAGCAATAGTTTGGCTTCGTTTGTGGCAACCATGATTCCCAACATCCTTCAAAAGTCAAGACCTCCCACCTTGCAATATTCAAATTCCACTTCAATGGCGAAAAGAAGCGCCCGCACAACTCAAGGATTCGTCCCAGAAGGACACACTGAACCAGCACGCTCCCACTCTCTAGTGGACGTGCCATTGACCGTAGAGGCCGCATTTGCGCCTGTCACCGCCCTCGAGGGTAGAGTTCAACAAATGAATGAGCAACAAACGTAAATGTTTGCTCTGCTCAGGAATCTGGGAGTGCCTCCTGCTCCCCTCTGGCACTAGTTAACCCGCCACTGCCAAATCATGACAGGGCGCAAGAAGCTCCAAGACAAGAGGCTCCCGAAGAATACTCTGACGCCGCCAGCCCCACTCTCCCAGCTCATATAGAAGCTGAAATGAGACGACACTGCCATGCCTTGGGAGACGAGGCCCAACTTCCCCCGCTCGAGAGGTTCACCAGAGAAGAAATTCGGGAAGTGATCGCAGAAGAATACCGACAAGCCGGCCGGTGGGATATTCATACTCACCGACCACTCTTACAAGGATACCCCTCGCACCTTAAATCATGGCTCATCCAACTCCTCATGGTTTCAAACTGTCCAATATCAAAACGTTCGATGGAACTGACGATCCGTTGGAACATGTCAGCCACTTCACTACCATTATGAGGATTTACAACGCACCTGATCAATTACTCTGCCAGGCATTCCTAGCCACTCACAAGGGGCAGGCTCGCACATGGTTTCACTACTTGATGGAGGACACCATTGCCAACTTCACAGAGCTAACGAGATAATTCGCGGATCAGTTTATAGCAAATCGGAGGATCGTCCGCGACCCTTCCCATTTATCTGGTATCCGCCAGAATGAAGGGGAGACTTTTAAGGACTTCTTCCGCAGGTTCTCTGCAGTAGCTTTCCAAATCTCAGTGTCAATCCAGAGATATTAAGAGGAGTGTTCCTTGTGGGTCTCCATCCTAGCGGCTTCTATTCAGCATTAATGAAGGAAACCGTCGCTAGCTACCCCGACCTCGTGCACCGCGTAGAGGCATAGATTGCATCCCATGAGGATATTGAAGCTCATCGTCGACAATTCGACGGGAACAAGAAGTGCAAGAGGGAGAAGGAATATTCTGAGAAGAACGTTGGAACGGGCAACGCCGACGTGACCAATAGAGAGATCAGCCGCCCTAGGATTACATGCCCCTCAATACCTCCAGAACGAATGTGCTTTACGAAATCCAAGTTAGTGAGGCGCTCCGCAAGCCCAGACCCCTCGCAAAAAATACTGGGGACAAAACAAAGTACTGTGAGTTCCACTATGGGGGAGGACACGACACAGAAGACTGCTCAAAACTTTAGGAGGAGATAGAGTATCTCATCAAACAAGGCCACCTGGGGAGATTCTTATGGGCTAAGCACCAAGTCCACTGATAGGAAATCGGCCAACCGCTTGCTAGAACGGACTGGGGGGCAACCCCAAAGTCAATCAGCCCAAGAGAGGGTTTCATACCTATCAGCGGGGCTCTGCCCATTATACCGTTTAACAGTTTTACTTTCTTACGAATTCTTCACGAGAATTTTCACAAGAATAGTCTTACGACTATAACTCTAATAACTTTAAAAGTTTTCTTATTTTAGGCAAGCATCATCTGCGCAATTTGAAAGGCATACTCACTTCGCCCAAGTACAAATACATCCACTTACACTTACAAGAACTGCCTCCGTGCAGCGCGCTCCTGACAGCAACTGCCACCGTACAACGCGCTTCTCACAGCAATTACCTTCGGGCAGCGTGCTCCTCACAGCAACTGCCATCGGAGAGGGTGCTCCTCACAGCAACTGCCTCCAGGCAGCGCGCTCCTCACAGTAACTGCCTCAGGGCAGCTTGCTTCTCACAGCAACTGCCTCCGGGCAACGCACTCCTCAAAGCAACTGCTTCCGAGCAGCGCACTCCTCACAGCAACTGCCTCTGGGCAATGCGCTCATCACAGCAACTGCCTCGAGGCAGCGTGCTCCTCACAGTAACTGCCTCCGGGCAGCGCGCCCCTCACAGCAACTTCCTACTTGTAGCGCGCTCCTCACAGCACCTGCCTCCGGAGAGCGTGCTACTCACAGCAACTGCCTCCGGGCAGTGCGCTCATCACAGAAACTGCCTCCGGGCAGCGCGCTCCTCACAGCAACTGTCCTCAGGCAGCACGGTCCACACAGCAACTACCTCCGGGCAAGCGTGTAGCAACTGTCTCTGAGTAACACACTACTCACAGCAACTGCCTCCTGGCAGCGCGCTCCACAAAGTAACTGCCCTTGGGCAGTATGCTTCTCGCAGCAACTGCCTCCGAGCAAGCGCACAGCAACGGCCTCCGGGCAGCGAGCTCCTTACAGCAACTGCCTCCATGTAGCGCGCTCCTTACAGTAACTGCCTCCGGGCAGTGCGCTCCACACATCAACTGCCCTCTGGTAGCATGCTTCTCACAGTAACTGCCTTCGGGAAAGCGCACAACAACCTCCTTCGGGCAGCACGCTCCTCACAGCAACTGCCTTTGGGCAGCGCGCTCCCCACAACAACTGCCTCCAGCAACACGCTCTTCACCACATTTACCTCTGAGCAGGGCATTCCTTGTTATACCCGGATTGAGTGTTTACATTCTCTGGCAATTGGTCCATAGCCAACTAAGCCGTGAGCCCGTCTCGCGCAAACTCCCAATAGGGGACTGGCCCCCTCACGGCAAAGCCGCGATTACAATACGCGCAAACCAAGCCATGAGCCAGCCTCACGCACACTAAGCTGCGACTACAACCCACAAGTCAAACTTATAACGGACTCAGCACAAGCAGGCACATATACTACGCAGCTCATTGCCTTCGAAGAACTAGACACCCTTGGGGCAGTAGTCTCCGAAAGAGAAGGCTCGAGGGGTAGGAGATCCCAATAACATAACACTTGGGTCAGCAGCGGCAGCAATGCCAAGAGACACAACATGCCCCCTCTTCCAACCATGTGCACAAGTTACCCTGATGGCACACTCGGGTGCACCAGAAACTCCGTGTCTCGGTAACCTCTTCCCTTCCACAAAAGAGCACCCAATGTGTCATACATATTACATCTTGTGCACACTGCATGCATCGTACACCCAACAAATATTACATGTTACACGTATTACGCGTCGCGCACATCACACCTCGTGCACATTTCACACTCCTTGCGCCTTGCGCACATATAAGACACGACTGTGCATATCACGTCATGCGCGTATGGAGTCCAAATATGCACCTCGCGCGCACTGCGCCCACCACACACATCAACACATAACACTAACTATTCACATTCTACTCTTCATATCTCACGCACGTCTTGCCATGGGCACACCACCGTCAATTATTACATACCAAAACAAGCTTCTGAGTAAAAGTCCCCTGAACAGGTTCGACTGAAACGTGGGTCCAGTGAACACAATTGTGGTAATCCTCTACAAAGAGCGGCCGCATGGCACGGCTGCCGGAGCCACTCCCTAAGGGCTTCCCGGGCGGCGATTGCCTTGCGTGACAAAGGACACGCATGGGAGCCCCTCCCCCAACCCCCTGCGTGGTTTTTGTACAGAGCACCATGCGCGCACGATTAATCCCTCACAATACATAGCACGTGCAGAAACACTACTGGATTAATCCCACGTGCGGGATTAATCCTGTCTGCGCGGGATTAATCCTGTGCGGGATTAATCCTGTGCGGGATTAATCTCCCGTGCAGTGCATGTGGAATTAATCCTGATTGCGTGCGCGCGGGATTAATCCCGCCTACGCAGGATTAATCCCGCCTGCGCGGGATTAATCTCGCAGTTACCGCGTGGGATTAAATCCCGCGCAGTACCGCCTACGTAGGATTAAATCCCATGTGCGGGATTAAATTATCCTGCAGAGTACCTCGGGATTAATCCTGAGGTTGCCGCACGAGATTAAATCCCGCACAGTACGTGCGGGATTAATCCCTCCCGCGCGGGATTAATCCCGCGCAGTACGTGCACTGTGTGCGTTGTGTGCGTGAACAGTGTATGCTCGCAGTGCGCGCAAACAGTGCGCGTGCACCTCTCAACGCGCACTCCCAGCCGTGCGCGCCCGCTCTCGTGAACTGGTGCGCGCGCACGCTCGCCCAGTGCACGCGCGATCAGGGATGCACGCACAACAAGGTGCGCGCTCTCGTATGACTTGGTCCGCGTGCCTCCTCGCATGCCCGCGAACTGGTCGTCGCGTCACCATCTCTTTTTTGGTCGCACTGAAGATTCCTCTTGTCGTCCCCCTCTCTCCCTCAGAAATCTTTTTAACATGTCATTATTGAGGCGCATCGGGCGCTGCTTTCTGATGTTTCTGGCCTGCCGCTCGCCACTGTCATAGTCAAAGAGAATGGGAGGAAATGCTTGCTCTCTCGCTCGTACCAACCTTCGACAGCAGAGGATTTGGGGTGCAATTGATGGGGATGAAGCCTCATTTATATAAGAATGGGTGTGCACTTAGTCATTTATCCCATGATCCCTCCTATTGTGGAGATCAGAGGTTTGACTAGTCAACCCACTCCCCCCATGATCTCCATCATCATAGGAAAAATCATGGTGGCCTCCCATTCAACAACTACAACCGGCTGTCGTCACCCGCCGGCCACCGCCGCTCGCTGCCCGGTGCTCGCCCCGCGCCGCTCGACGCGCCACCCGCCGCCGCCCGCCTGCCGCCCGCCTCGCAATGTCGGTTGTCCGCCGCCTGCAGCCTGCCGCCTGTCGTACGCCGCCTGGCGCCAACAACCGCCGCTGCCGCATGTAAGTCGGCCACCGTCCGATCGTTATTGGGCATTTGTTGTCGTCTGATCTGCAAGTAACCACCCACTAAGCCACTAAGTTAGTGAGGGGTTCCGCCATAACTACCGCCTGGAGGCTATAAAAGGAGCCTCAGGCCTCCGCATTTCTCACCTTTTGGCCCCGGTGTCTTCTTCTTCCTCAGGTCAGAGCTCTGTCAAACTCCTCCCTCGAGTTATCTTCAAGCCGCCTACGAGCCAAGTCCCCAAGCACGCGGAAGAAGGAAGAAGACAACAATCATCAACGTTCAATCACACCAGCCACCAAGCTAGCATTTAGCACTCCTTCGGCGCAACCTGTAGCCCATTGTGAGTCGAAAAATTCTTTCTCGACCCTAAGTTGTAACGAGAAGCGGCCTGTCGCCCTCGATTTCCCAAACACCATGTAACCACGAGCAGATAGTGGACTTTGACGGGCACAGATCCAGTCACGTGGTTTTTTACCTAGTTTAGGGGTTTTCCACGTAAAAACATCTTGTGTCAATAGGCTCTTTTCACTGACTGTGTGCGGGCTCGATCATCCCGAGTGCTAAGACGGTCTAGTTACACCGGTCTGAACGGGACGCCGAATTTGCCCGCAACAGTGCCCAATACCCGGGAGTTCAGACATGCTACTAATTTATGAAAAATATGATTATGATGCAATTCCAAATAAAAAAACACTCCAATAAAATTTCCGCCATAAATTGAAATTAATCTAACATATTTAATTCAAATATTAATTTATATGATTCATGACTGTACCAAACTTCATTATCTCAGCGGCGAAGAGCCTTTATTTCTCGGAAAAGAGAATCTGACTATATATTCTTCTACACTTATAGAGGGCAGCACTGGAGAAGCAGAAAATGTTGAAAATTGTGAAGTAAAACTGGTTGATTGAGCAGACCGTGTGGCCTGGGCGGTCTGATGGTGCAGTCTGGGTTTTGTTATGGTGCGGCCTGGGCAGCCTGTTTATTGCGACCTGATGGAGGTGTTCAGTCAGCTCGGCTTGTGGTTCTGTTGTTGGCTTATTCTCCTTATTGTAACCGGGCGGATTCGTGGTGTATCTGCGGGAAAGTGGCAGACTCAGTTCGAGTCCACAGAGTCCGTTATGGCGGACTAAGTATTGGAGATCGCGAGATCGGCATTGGTTCTTTGATATCTGTTGATGCGGTGGGTAATAACCGTGTTTCTTGGTGGCGGGCTGTCCTTGGAGCTGGCGATCTGGCTTCGTGTCCACCGAGCTCGCGCGATATGATTGATGGGTGGCTGGACTTGTCACACTCTATGACAAGTCCAGAGTATTCGCAGAGCCCGCGGTGTCCGCTGGTTGACCTGGTGATTTGTGCATTTTGGTCGTGGACTCGTGTGGCGGGCTGGTGCAGTGTTCGCAAGATGTACGGGCTGGTGTTGTGTCCGCGTGTAGCATGCAGACTGGTGCAGTATGTGGGTTGTTGTTGTCTGCGTGCAGCATAGCGTGCAGACTATTACGGTGTCCGTCGGGTTGCGGACTGGCTTCGTGACTGTGCCTGGCGAATCGACTGGTCTGGCCTTGTCCTTGTGGACTCGGCGAACTGAGTTGTGCTAGCTGCGAGCTGGGGTGGTGACTCTATTCACTAGGGTGGTGATCAAACTCCTCACCTCGCCTATAAATAGGACCCGTCACTTCAATAGTAACTGAATGTACAGTAAGTTGAGCGCGGATTAATTGTTGCGGCCTCGTTTTCTAGTTCGCATGGTTTGATATGGTTTAACTGATTGTTGTTTGCAGGTTATGCATCTAGCACTGTGAAGCCAGGCGTCTGGTTCTGATAGCGGTCAGGAATCAGTGGAGCTTGTGTTTACAATCAGCGGTTTGCAGCAGGTCGCACTTTGCGGTCAGCCAGTCTTCTCTCCAACAATTGAAGTTCAAGTTCAATAACCAGTTCGCTGGTCTCGGCGTACTTGGTGGTCTGTTCGTTCAGTTCAACAGTAGCTTGTAGAGCAGTCGTCTCACCAGAATAATGGGTAGTCTGTGGACTGCACAGACTCCGTAGATCAGTGGTGCAACAGCAGCAGTTTAGGGGTCTTAGCGGACTAGGCGTTCTCTGAGGCAGTCCGCACGCTTGAAGTTTCTTCTTGTTTGTTTGATTCTCAATTGTACTTGGCAAAATCATGTCGCGCCATGTATACCTTGCTTTGTAAAGTTGATAGTTGATTAATTCAAGATCTATGGTTGCTCTCTGTTGCCTTTGATTACTTAGCTCTATTTGTGGTTGCAGTGTTCATGTGCCTAGTTCTCGCTTTCCGCTTGATCAAGTGATCAGCTTCATAGCTCTAGAATTGCTTGCTTGATACCAGAACTACTGGTTGACCAGCTTGAGAAATTTCAACATTGTATCAGAGGGAACAGTGGCTTGAGCAATGAGTAGTGATCAACCTCAGTTGTGCTCGGCGCTTCTGGAAGCTTTGTGATCAGTGGTTGGTGCAATGGAGGGATCTTACGCAAGGGGTCTTGGCATTGAACTTCCTACAGCGACTAACTTCAAGAAGTGGAAGTCGTGTATCTTAGCTATCTTCTACGAGAGGAGTTGTGGGAGGTCATTGGTGGTGACAACAAGCAAGAAATAACTGCTGTAACTGGTTCTGCAGAGCAGGTGAGAGTTTGGAGGAAGACTAATGCAAAGGCAGAGTTTGCTCTCAAATGGGCTGCATCACCGGAGCTCTTTGATCACATCTTAGGATGTGAGTCTGCTGCTGAGATTTGGACAACCATTGACGGTTTGTTCAATAGGAAGAATGTAGCAATATTACAGTTCTTGGAGAATGAGTTGGCTAAGGCAACTCAAGGAGATCTCTCTATCTCAAAGTTCTTCCTTAAGATGAAGAACCTGTGCGCTGAAATATCATCATTGGATCCTGATGAGCCCATCTCTGAGGCTAAGTTGAAGAGGCACATAGTTCGCAATTTGCGGAAGGAGTATATGGCCTTTGTGACTTCCATTCAAGGGTGGGAAACCCAACATTCTTTGCTGGAGCCGGAAAATCTGCTGGCGTCATAGGAGAGCTTGGCTAGGCAGATGGTCAGGGTGACTATCTCTGAAGGAGATAGTGAAGCTCTCTTCACTGATAAGAAGAAGAAGAAGAGATGGGAGAAGAATAATAAGAAGAAGTCTGCTGCTGAGGATGGACCTTCAACTTCATATCAGCAAGATAGGAGTGTTGCCTAAAGAAGAACTGGAAGAAGGAGTTGAAGTGCTATAGGTGCAATCAGTCAGGACACTTCAAGCGTGATTGTAAGGTCAAGTTACAACCTGGGCATGTTGTAGACAAAGAGGGAGCAGGTTCTAGTGTTGAGGAAGCCGGGTGGGGAGGAGCCTTTTTGACAAGCACGTGTGTTCATGCTCTTTCCACCGTTGACTACCAAGAAAACTGGATAGTCGACTCGGGGTGTGGTCATCACCTCACTGGAGATAAGTCGAAGTTCTCTTCATTGCAACCGTTCTCAGGTAACGAAGTTATTATTACATCTGATGACTCTGTTCATTCTGTAGAGAAGCCGGGTGTTGTTTCTTTGGATAGTGCTCAGGGTCCGCTTACTTTAAGGAGTGTGTACCACGTACTTGACATAAATAAAAACCTCTTCTCAGTGACCAACGCAGTTGACGCGGGCTATCATGTTCTGTTTGGCCCAACAGAAGTAAGGTTTCTCCACAATGTATTAGTGGTAAAGGCTGATGTTGCTCATGTAGGGAGAAGAGTAAGAGACTTGTTTGTCTTATCAACAAGCTCTTATGTTGATCGGATGAGTGTCAATGATAGCGCGGCTATCTGGCATGAAAAACTAGGGTACGTTGGGATGGACAAGCTAAAAGCTATGATAATGAAGAGTCTTGTAAAAGGCTTGCCAAAGTTGTCATCCAACGGAGATGGCCACGTTTGCTCAGGGTGTCAGTACGGTAAGCCTCATCGTCTTCCATTTGATAAGTCAGAAACGAGGAGCAAGGAAAAATTGGAATGCATCCATGGTGATCTGATGGGGCCAATGGTTACCGCTAGTCTTGGAGGCAGCAGATACATGCTGGTATTGATTGATGATTACTCAAGATACACTTGGGTGTATTTCATGAAGGAGAAGTCGGCAGCTTTCCAATTGTTTATGGAGTTCAAGGAGCTAGTAGAGGGCTGCCTTGGCTTGCGGATCAAGAAGTTCAGATCGGACAACGGTGGTGAGTTTGTCTCATCTAAGTTCTATAACTTCTGCAGGAAGCATGGGATCCAGAGGGAGCTTACTTGTGCTCATACTCCACAACAAAATAGAGTAGCGGAGAGGAAGATCCATCACTTAACGGAAACTTGCAAGTGCTGGCTTCATGCAAAGGGCATTCCACGGTCTTTTTGTGAGAAAGGAATGGCCTGTGCAACCTACGTCATCAATCGGATGCCTCTGAGTCCGATCAACATGAAGTCTCCTGTGGAAATGATGTTCAAGGAGAAGCCGAGCGTGGAACACCTTCAGGTGTTTGGATCAACTTGCTATGTTCACATCCCGGATGCTCAGAGGACCAAGCTTGACGCAAAGGCAAGGAAGCTTGTCTTTACGGGCTATGATGAGCAGAAGAAGGGTTGGAAGTTCATAGATCCTGTGATAAGAAAGTTCTTGTATCAAGAGATGTTGTCTTTGATGAGTTGACGTCGTATGGAGGTGGCACTATTGAGCTGCAGTAGAGTAGGGTTGAAGAAGGGCAGAGGGAAGCTGCTGAAGATCTTTAGGTGGAGCTGTCTGTATCACCAGGAGCTTGAGGTGTTTCAAGCTCTGGGGCAGAAGCTTCTGGTTCGGGAAGTAGGGGGAGTGACACTCCAAGTGTGCCCGGGAACAGAGTTAGTTTTAAGAAGCAGCAGAGATGGTGAGCAAGGATCAGCCTCTTCGGAGATCGAAGAGCACCATCAAGCTGCCAGCTCGGTATTGCGAAGGGAACACAGTGAGCTTTATCTCCTATTTCTTCGCAGGCCCCCTGGATGAGCGGGAGCCTTCAAAGTTTGAAGAAGCCACTAGATTTAAGGAGTGGGATGATGGAATGGATGAAGAGATGGCTGCCCTTAAGAAGAATGAAACTTGGGACTTGGTGCCCAAGGTTGATGGTGTTACTCCTGTAACTTGCAAGTGGGTCTACAAGCTGAAGAAGAAGGCGGATGAAAGCATCGAGCGGTACAAGACTCGTCTTGTAACTCGAGGGTTTTCGCAACATTATGGCAAGGACTATGAGGATATGTTCAGTCCTGTGGCGAAGATGACTTCAGTACGAGTGGTGATAGATTTAGCGGCTTGCCAGGGCTGGAAGATGTGGCAGCTTGACGTAAAGAACACCTTTCTTTACGGGGAGATCGACAAGGACATCTTCATGGATCAGTCGCTCGGTTATGTATCTGAAGAACATCTGGACTACGTCTGCAAGCTCCGGAAAACCCTTTATGGTTTGAAGCAGGCTCCTTGAGCCTGGTATGGGAAGATTGCAAAATACCTACAGTTTTGCGGCTATCTGGCTTCAAACTCAGACTCGAGCTTGTTCGTCAAGAAGAAGGGGAGCCTCTAGTTCTGGTGTTGTTGTACGTGGATGACATGATCATAACGGGGAACTCCAAGGAGGAGGTAGCTAGGCTAAGGGCAGATCTAGCTATCAGATTCGAGATGAAGGATCTGGGTGAACTTCATCATTTCCTTGGACTTGAGGTGGAGAGGAAGGAGAGCGGCATACTCGTGTTCCAGAAGCACTATGTGGAACGGATCATTCAAAGATTCGGCATGCAGGAGGGGAAGAGCAGCTCTACTCCATTTGATTCAGGCGTCAAACTTCGGCGGGATAAGGGGAGGATTCTTCTGGATCCTTTTGTGTTTGGGCTCTAGTTGGGAGTCTTATCTACTTGACGATTACGAGGCCTGACATTGCTTACGTGGTTGGCCAAGTAAGTCAGTATATGGCGGAACTCAGGAATCCTCATCTGATGGCGGCTAGGAACATCATGAAGTATGTGAAGGCCACTTCTGATATGAGTCTCCTTTATGGGAGAGGCACAGAGTTTATTCTTCAAGGATACTCGGATGCTGATTATGGAGGAGATGCAGACGACCGGAAGTCAACATCTGGTTATGTCTTCACTTATGGATCAGGCAGTATCTATTGGTGCAGCAAGAAGCAAGACTCAGTGTCCGTCTCTACTATAGAAATATAATACAAGGCTTCGACCTTGGCAGCTCGAGAAGCCATTTGGCTCAGGAGACTAGTAGAGGACGTCTATGAAGAAGTGTGTGGTCCTACTCTGCTGAGCGGTGACAATGAGAGTGCCCTGAAGCTGGTGAATAATCCAGTTTGTCATGCTCGGACCAAGCACAGAGAGATTGAGCCCATTTCATTCGGGAGAAGTTGTTGGAGGGATCTCTTATAGTGGAGCATGTGCGGAGTGAGGACAATGTCGCAGACATCTTCACGAAGCTGTTGTCGAAGGTGCTGTTTACATGGTTACAATGACTGTTGGGCTTGATCACCACTTCTCACTTCAAGGAGGAGTGTTGAAAATTATGAAGTAAAAGTGGTTGATTGAGCAGACTGCGCAACCTGGGCAGCCTGATGGTGCGGTCTGGGTTTTGTTATGGTGCGGCCTGGGCGGCCTGTTTATTGCGACCTGATGGAGGTGTTCAGTCAGCTCGGCTTGTGGTTCTGTTGTTGGCTTGTTCTCCATATTGTAACCGGGCGGATTCGTGGTGTATCTGCGGGAAAGTGGCGGACTCAGTTCGAGTTTGCAGAGTCCGTTATGGCAGACTGAGTATTGGATATCGCGAGATCGGCATTGGTCCTTTGACCTCTGTTGATGCGGTGGGTAATAACCGTGTTTCTTGGTGGCGGACTGTCCTTAGAGCTGGCGATCTGGCTTCGTGTTCGCCGAGCTCGCGCCATGTGACTGATGGGTGGCTGGACTTGTCACACTCTATGACAAGTCGAAGGTATTTGCAGAGCCCGCGGTGTCCGCTGGTTGATCGGGCGATATGTTCTTGTTGGTTGTGGACTCGTGTGGCGGGCTGGTGAGATGTTCGCAAGATGTGTGGGCTGGTGTTGTGTTCGCGTGTAGCATGCGGACTGGTGCAGTATGTGGGTTGTTGCTGCCTGAGTGAAGTATAGCGTGCAGACTAGTGCGGTGTCCGCTGGGTTGCGGACTGGCTTCCTGACTGTGCCTGGCGAATCGGCTGGTCTGGCCTTATCCTTACGGACTCAGCAGACTGAGTTGTGCTTGTTACGAGCTGGGGTGGTGACTCTATTCACTAGGGCGGTGACCACACTCCTCACCCCGCCTATAAATAGGTTCACCCGTCACTTCAATAGTAACTGAATGAATAGTAAGTTGAGCGCGGATTAATTGTTGCGGCCTCAGTTTTCTAGTCCACGCGGTTTGAGAAGGTTTAACTGGTTGCTGTTTGCAGGTTGTGCAGCTAGCACTTTGAAGCCAGGAGTCTGGTTCTGATTGCGGTCAGGAAGCAGTGGAGCTTGTTGTTACAATTAGCGGTTTGCAGCAGGTCGCACTTTGCGGCCAGCCAGTCTTCTCTCCAACAATTGAAGTTCAAGTTGAATAACTAGTTCGCCGGTCTCGGCGGACTTGGCGGTCTGTTCGTTTAGTTTGGCGGCAGCTTGTAGAGCAGTCGTCTCAGCAGAATAATGGGTAGTCTGTGGACTGCGCGAACTCCGTAGATTAATGGTGCAGCAGCAGCGGCTTGGCGGTCTCGGCGTACTTGGCGGAATAGGCGGTCTCTAAGGCAGTCTGCCCGACTTGAAGTTTCTTCTTGTTTGTTTGATTCTCAATTGTACTTGGAGAAATCATGTCTCTCCATGTATAACTTGCTTTGAAAGTTGATAGTTGATTAATTCAAGATCTGTGGTTGCTCTCTGTTACCTCTTATTACTTAGCTTTATTTATGGTTGGAGTGTTCTTGCGCCTAGTTCTCGCCTTCCGCTTAATCAAGTGATCAGCTTCATAGCTCTGAAAGTACTTGCTTGATAACTACCGATTGATTAGTTTGAGAAATTTCAATAGAAACTGTCGGAATTCGTCGGGTTAGGGTTTACTTCCCAGGTTCTTCTTCTTCTATCTTTTGTCACTTCGACTTCAAAATTCTATCTTTCGATTTCAACGAGAAATCAACTCTTGTGTACGTTATTGCTCGTTTATTATATCTCAGGGTAAGTGTCATACTTTCTTCTTTGTTCCTTATTTTCTACTGGATCTGATGGTTTTGATGATCAAGGTATGCAAACAGAAACACCATTTTCGAAGATTATAGATTTTTCTTTATTTTGCCGCTAACTATGATGGATCGGATTTGATGATTTGAGAAGCGGGTGAAACTCGGATGGAGAGGATGGATTCCATCATGAGATCAAACAACAGCAGCAGCAACAGTAACAGTAGATCAAATCCCCTGCTCAATGATTTGGGGAGTGCTGACGGTGGTTATAGGTCTGAAATGGCTTTTATTCAGAATGAATTAGAGAATCTCAGTGTTTCGAAGCTGTCGGGAACAAGTTTGAGCCAAAAGTTGAAGAAGAAGAAGAAGAAGAAGAGTGGTGAGAGATTAGAAGATACTGAGAATGATGATGGAATTGTTTCTTCCTCTGGATGCCTCGGCTTCCGTGTAAATGGCAGTGGATGCAAAGTTGGCTCTTGCGAGGATTTGGACATAAACTTTGGACGGAAGTTGAGCTCTGCTGAGGACTGCAGACCTGGCAAGAGCATACTTGAGAATATCGTTAGATTGCCGGAGAAGTTCTGGCGAAAGAGTTCTAGGAAGGATAAAGAAGCCTATCCATTGTTGGAGTTAACATTGTCGTTTCCCAGTTATTGCCGTTTCCCAAGTTTTTTATTAGTTTTTTTATGGGTTTCCGTTTTATTGTTTAGCAAGCTGGCAGTTTTAAAGGCTGTTTTAAAGGCTCGGTTTATTTCAGTTTTCTATGTCTTTATTTAGCATTTATGCCTATTTTGGCACCCTGTAAAAACTCTATAAATACAATGGAATAGCAAGAGGAAGATCAGAGCTTCGACAACCCATTATCCTTTGTCTTATCTGAGTTCTCAGGCTAGTAGTTTTTACATTTGGTATCAGAGCCCACTACAATCCTCGGACCTGTGCAACGATGGAGAAGGCCGACTCATCCACTTCGACTAACGGCGCTATCATCCAAAGGGTGATTCGTGAGGTAGGCAGCGGGAATAGCTACCCTGTGCTCACCAAGACCAATTACTCCGACTGGGTGCTCCTGATGAAGGTGAATTTAAGGGCGCGGGCTCTCTGGCACATCATTGAAGAAGCCGGCGCCGATCCGCAGGAGGAAATGATGGCGCTCGATGCTTTGTGCAGCGCGGTACCACCGGAGATGGTGCCGACAATCGCCAAGAAGGAAACGGCCAAGGAGGCTTGGGCCGCAATCGCAACCATGAGGGTCGGAGATGACCGCGTGAAGAAGTCGACGGCGCAGCAGCTGCGCCGGAAGTTCGACCTCGCCAGTTTCAACGACGGCGAGACCGTCGAGGACTATGTTTTGCGCCTAACCAACATGGCGGCACACCTCTCCACGCTCGGAGAAAATCTGCCGGATGCCGAGATCGTCGCCAAAATTCTTCATAGTCTGCCGCCCAGGTTCAAGCAAATCTCGATCGCAATCAAGACACTATTAGATGTGTCAACCATGACCGTCACCGAGTTGGTGGGGCGGCTCCGGGAGGCGGAGGAGACATTCGAGGAAGCACCGACATCACTACAGCATGAAGGAAAGCTATATCTAACGGAGGAAGAATGGGACACACGGCGAAAGAAACACGAGGCGGAGAACCACTTCGGCGGTGGTGCCAGAGGTGGTGGAAGCACATATAGGGGAGTAGGACGACGCGGGCGCAACCGCGGGAGTGGTGGCCATGGGCGCGAAAATTTCGACGGGCCCCTTAATTCAAATCAGCCCACCGGCTACGAGTGCAGACGATGCGGAAAATTGGGCCATTGGGCTCGTGATTGCTGGTCAAAGCCCAAGCAGGAGCAGGCCCACGTAACATACGATGAAGAGGAGGCTTATCTCTTATTGGTAAAGTCATCCCCAACCTTAGACACCTCACCGCCGCCAAGAACCGTTCCGGAGCACAGGAATGGCGGATCTGGGCCAGAGCCGATGGGAGCTGTCGCCCAGATCGAGATCCGGGAGCAGAAGGTGTTCGCCCATCTCGGCGAGGAGAAGGCGCGGGAGGCGGAGACCTGGGTCCTAGACACCGGCACCACAAACCACATGTCAGGATCCAGGGCCGCATTTGCAAGGCTGGACACGAAGGTGCAAGGCACCGTGCGGTTCGGGGACGACTCGGTGGCGCAGATCGACGGTCGGGGCACCGTCACGTTCGTGTGCAAGAACGGTGAGCTCCGCTCTTTTCCTGGGGTGTACTTCATTCCCCAGTTGATGACAAACATCATCAGCATCGACCAGCTCGATGAAGACGGCTACAAGGTAGAGCTCGACGGCGGGGTAATGAGAATCCGCAAGCCTGGTGAACAGCTTCTAGCAAAGGTAACCCGGATGGCAAACCGTCTATACCTTCTACGTATCAAAATGGCGCCACCATTATGCCTGGCGGTGCGCGGGCGTGAGGACGAGGTGGTGTGGCGCTGGCATGAACATTTCGGCCACGTCAACGTCGCGGCGCTGCGGAAGCTGGCTCGGGTGGAGCTAGTGCGTGGCCTACCGGAGCTCGGGCAGGTGGATCGAATGTGCGAGGCATGTCAAGCTGGGAAGCAGAGGCGCACTTCTTTCCCAGCACAGGCAGAGTACCGGGCTCGACAGCGGTTAGAATTGGTGCACGGTGATCTGTGTGGCCCTATTACACCGGCGACACCTAGAGGAAACAAATATTTCTTACTACTAGTGGACGATCTTAGCAGGTACATGTGGATAACCGCGATCCCTTCCAAGGATCATGCCGCGGCTGCCATCAAGGAGATTCAGGCGCGGGCAGAAGGCGAGTCCGGTGAAAAATTGAAGGCGCTCCGAACTGACCACGGTGGCGAATTCACCTCGGCTGGGTTCGCAGAGTATTGCGCGGCTGAGGGCGTGCACCATCAACACACTGCGCCATACAGCCCGCAGCAGAAAGGCGTCGTCGAGCACCGGAACGGCACGGTGGTGGCAACTGCAAGAAGTATGCTGAAGGCCAAAGGCTTGCCCGATTGGTTCTGGGGTGAGGCTGTAAGCACAGCCGTATACATACTAAATCGGTGCCCGACAAAGAGCGTGGACGGGATGACACCATTCGAGGCATGGCACGGGAAGAAACCAGTAGTACACCACTTCAGGACATTCGGATGCATAGCATACGTCCGGAATACGACGCCAAACCTAAAGAAGCTAGACGACCGCGGGCAGAAGATGATCTTCATCGGCTATGAGCGCGGCTCCAAGGCATACCGCGCGTACGATCCCACTACGAAACGCGTCCATGTAACACGAGACGTAATATTTGAAGAGGAAGCCCAGTGGGACTGTGGCGCCGACGACAAGGACATCGAGCCAAGTGATGGAGAAGATGTTTTCACGATGGAGTACGCGACCATGGGGAAGGCAGTACACCCAACTGATGATGATGAAGGTGGAGCACTGGGAGAGAAGTCGCCACTCCCCGGCGCGGTCAATGGAGAACTGGAGCCAGGCTCACCAGACGGCATAAGCGACGACGACCTCGACACCGACCACGACACTGATATGCCTCCCCAGTACCGCAGCAACAGCGACATCACCGGGCCGGCCTCGCCTCCTGGTTTCGCTACACGAGCACTAGGAGTCGAAGAGCTGTACTCAGTAAGCGCCGATGAGCCTGCCTCATTCTCCGACGCTGAAAACATCCCTAGCTGGAGGAAGGCAATGATAGAGGAGATGAAGTCAATCGAAGAAAATGGTAATTGGACCCTCACTGACCTCCCACCTGGTCGCAAAGCAATAGGCGTGAAATGGGTGTTCAAAGTAAAAAGGGATGAGCACGGGGCGGTGTCCAAACACAAGGCGCGCCTCGTGGTGAAGGGCTACGCACAACGACATGACATCGATTATGACGAAGTATTTGCACCGGTAGCCCGACTTGACTCGGTGCGCCTGCTCATTGCGCTCGCAGCACACGAAGGGTGGGAGGTGCACCACATGGACGTCAAATCGGCGTTCCTAAACGGCGATCTACAGGAGGAGGTCTACGTCGAGCAACCAGCGGGTTTTGTCATCACCGGCAAGGAGCACAAAGTGCTCAAACTTCGGAAGGCGTTATATGGCCTGCATCAAGCTCCGCGCGCCTGGAATGCAAAGCTAAACGACGCGCTATTATCGCTCGGTTTTAGGAGGAGTTCCTCGGAGCACTCCATTTACGTTAGGCGAAGTGGCGATGCTCAGCTAGTGGTCGGGGTCTATGTCGATGACCTTGTGATCACCGGTTTAAGCCCCAGCAATATCAAGGCGTTTAAAAGAGAGATGGCGGCAGCTTTCAAGATGAGAGACCTCGGCCTGCTTCACTACTACCTCGGCATTGAGGTACATCAGGGCGCCAGGGGAATCTCTCTGAGTCAAGGTGCCTATGCCGGCAAGATCTTGGAAAAAAGCAGCATGATCAAGTGCAATCCTTGTCAAGTGCTAATGGAGGTCCGCCTAAAGCTAAGCAAGCTTAGTACGTAGCCGACGGTCGACGCAACGGAGTACAGAAGCGTTGTGGGGAGCCTCAGGTATCTGGTTAATACTCGCCCGGATCTAGCATTTGCGGTTGGATACGTTAGCCGATTCCTGGAGGATCCGCGGGAGGACCACCTCGCCGCGGTAAAACATATCCCACGCTATGTAGCAGGGACTCAAAATTGGGGGCTCTGGTTCGGCAGGAAGGAGGAGGGCGAAGCCAAGTTAACTGGTTTCAGTGATAGTGATTTTGCTGGAGACATCGATACAAGCAAAAGTACGACGGGGGTGATCTTTTTCCTTAACAGCAGCCCGATCACTTGGCAATCCATGAAGCAAAAGGTGGTTGCTAAATCAAGCTGCGAGGCGGAGTACATAGCGGCTGCAAATGCCGCTAGTCAAGCTTTATGGCTCAGTAGGGTGTTGGCAGAAGTGCAGGGAACAACACCGAAGGCACCAATGCTGCGGGTGGACAACCAGTCTGCCATTTCTTTAATCAAGAATCCTGTACTCCACGGACAGAGCAAGCATATTCGAGTAAAGTACCATTTCGTCCGGGAGTCTGCAGAAGAGGGCCTAATCAGTGTGAAATTCATCAGAAGCGAGGACCAACTAGGAGACATCCTCACAAAGTCGCTCGGTAAGACCAAGTTTCATGAACTAAGATCAAAAATCGGCCTCATCAATGTTGACAGCAAGCACGGCAAGGTTTAGGAGGAGAATGTTGGAGTTAACATTGCCGTTTCCCAGTTTTTGCCGTTTCCCAAGTTTTTTATTAGTTTTTTTATGGGTTTCCGTTTTATTGTTTAGCAAGCTGGCAGTTTTAAAGGCTGTTTTAAAGGCTCGGTTTATTTCAGTTTTCTATGTCTTTATTTAGCATTTATGCCTATTTTGGCACCCTGTAAAAACTCTATAAATACAATGGAATAGCAAGAGGAAGATCAGAGCTTCGGCAACCCATTATCCTTTGTCTTATCTGAGTTCTCAGGCTAGTAGTGTAGGGATATGGCGCAACCAACTCGCCCAAAAGCCCGGACTGTTTGAGGACGGCGCTACCACTCCTTTATGGAGCTGGCTACCCTAGGATCCACGGGGCGGCCAGTTAGGCCCCAGGGGACACACCCTTCTGTTTCGACTAGTGAGGGCCGTAGCGCAGCACGCCGTACCTCCCAGCACCGGGGGCATTGATGGAACCCAACAATCCCCCCCCCCCCAGCAACGACCCCGGGGTTTCGAACTCGTGACCTCCTCTGATACCACTTGTAGGGATATGGCGCAACCAACTCGCCCAAAAGCCCGGACTATTTGAGGACGGCGCTACCACTCCTTTATGGAGCTGGCTACCCTAGGATCCACGGGGCGGCCAGTTAGGCCCCAGGGGACACACCCTTCTGTTTCGACTAGTGCGGGCCGTAGCGCAGCACGCCGTACCTCCCAACACCGGGGGCATTGATGGAACCCAACAAGTAGTTTTTACATCCATGCCATCCAATCTCTGCTCCCATGAACTCACTACCAGAAGATGTTTTGGAGATGATTCTAGCAATGCTTCCATGGACTTCTCTAATGACTGCCGGTCGGGTCTGCCGGAAGTGGAGATGCTTAACTCGCACAGACCAATTTATACAGAGGAGACAGGACTGCTCCCATCAACGATCGTGCTTGTTCTTATTCGGCATTACAAGAAATGGATACAATGGAGGAGAGATTCATGCTTTGGACATCTCTCTTGCTCTGTGGGATATTGAGGGATCGTTTCTTGTTCTCCGTTGCAAGTATCGGGACCGATGTGTACATCGTTGGTGGTTGCTGCTACTCACCTTATTTATCATTAAGGAATCCTAAGAAATCTCTCAAGGAGGTTTTGGTTTTCAGCCCTATAAAAGGTTCATTTCATGAAGTTGCTCCAATGACAGAAGGGAGGTCTGAACCCATTCTTGGAGTTTTTGAAGTTACTCCAACTTGCAATATCTTTAATGACCAGATTCAGCTTCATGAACAACATCAGACAAAAGCTCGCTCTACTTGAAACTCCGACGTATATGAAGACCCCCACGGGTTTTCTCAAAGGCGCCAATTAACAGGCGACAGAAAATCATTATCTTATTCTATGAAGCCGAGGAAGAGCCAGTCAAATGTTGCTCTGATTGCCGTTGGTGGTCTTGGTTCTTTGGACGAGCCGCTTGATTCTGGAGAAGTTTATGATCCTATTACTGATAGGTGGGTGCAAATTGCGCGAATTCCGGTAGCCTTTGGGCATGTTGGCTCCGGTGCAGTTTTGCAAGTATTGCTTTGTTAGAACACATTTAGCTCGGAAAGAATGGTTGAGTCTTGATTATTGATGTTTGTGTACAAACAATATAGGATAAAGATGCTTACATGTTAATATAAATATGATGTTCTTCTATTCATCATTTTGGATAGCTGTTTCTAAGTGCATGTGCTAGAATATAAGCATTAAACACACAAAAAATTTTGGCATAGTTTGGCAGGGTGGATATTCAGCTCATCGCCCCGCCGCGATCTTGCGCCGTTTTGTGGGTGTGCGGACGGGCTGTGGGGATCTGCCCTGCCTTTGAAATCCGCGGATTTCCCGCATATTTCACCTAAGAAACCTCGGCTTCATTTGGCACGACTTATTTGTTCCGGTGAGTTTTGTCAAAAACGCGATTATAATAAAAATTATGTTTGGCAAGACAAATGTTATGACTTATGACCACTACCAAGAACATAAACTACTTTTGAGCAAAAATTGCATGAATTTTTTTTAGGTGAGGTCAGACGTTCACGAACGACAGTTCATGACCACCGCTTTCACGACTGCTATCACCGCGCCAAACGAAGCCCCGCATCTATTATATGTTCAAAACTATTTTCTTTTCTTGGTCGTGGTCATAATCGTTGTCAAGTCAAACATACATTCTATGATGTGCTGTTTTTCTCCAAACTCATTGGAGCAAAAAAAATGTGCGCGGTGGTGGAGGTCGTGAACGTGGTGGTTAAACCGTCTTTCGTGATCGCCCAACCTAACCTTAGGAACTTCATCCACTTTTATGTTCAAAACTAGTTTTTTTACGGCAATCCTAACACGTGTTATGCCAAACATACATCCCATGACGGTAACATTTTTGTCCAACCTCACCAGAGCAAAAACTTCACGCCAAATGGTGCCTAAATATGATTTGTATTGATATATTAGCTGCTACTTTAGAACATTGTTACGAGCACATCTATTTTGAATATTGACATGGCCACCCTCAATTTATAGGAATTTCGGGCTACAGATCGTTGAAATTCTCATATTCCCTACTAACATAGTGGGGAACAAGGAGGTCAAGTGGAATTGACAAATTCAACCTCATTAACTGTTGGGTTTTCTATTTTGGAGTGGAACAACACATCATATATGCGCAGCGGAATGAGTAAACAAGAATAACCCTAAACAATAGACAAATCTTGTGATTTCATGAATCAAGAAATAAAACCATAACAACACATTGCAATATACCTGAGTGAGATTGAGTGATTAATCAACCAAGGTGCTCCAGAGATCTGATCCATAAACTAAGCAGCAGGAGGTTGAGTCCTGGGCACAGAAGTAGATCTGTGCCTCTACAACAGTGCGCACGAGTGATGGAGAACCCCAAGTTCTTGTCCAACAAGATCTGGGTTCGAGTAGGAGTGCCCTCAATGTCTCCGACGAATTACTAGATTTGTCCAAGGGAGAGGCGACGATAGCAAGTGTCGGAATGAGTCTCACGGAAGAAGCAGCGACGAAAACAACTTTCCGCTAAGCTCTCAAAAAGGCATTCTTAAGGAAAACCTAATCCTATGACTATTATACCCAAGGTGTTAAAACTGACATGCGCTTCCGCTAACAGCAGACCCGAGACATAAATGTCGTTGTGTTGACATGAAGAACAAGACGATATTGTTTTGATAGACTGAAACACAAAACATACAAGACGATATCGTTTTGACAGGCTGAACCACAAAACGATATCGTATTGTCTTGCAAGACGATATCGTTTTGACAGACAGTCTATCAAAACGACATTTCATAGTCAACACACACAACATCAACGAGTCATAGGATTAGTTCTTCACTCATATCCAACACAATTATTCCTCCAACTTCTCCAAACACTATTTTGTGTGACCCTATAGGCTCATATCGCGTTGGCAGTGAGACTAACTGCTTGATTACTTTGAGATCACCTTGGAAAGACCAATATTAACATCATGACCAAACTGCCCAAACCGTCGTGTGCGACCAAACGACTGCACCACCGTCCGCCCTCCCACTACACCACATATCGCCCGACCGCCACACCACCGGCAGGCTACCTGTGTAAAACCCCCCTCTCGGAACACAAAACACGGC
This sequence comes from Platanthera guangdongensis, assembly GCA_039583875.1. Classification (NCBI taxonomy): domain Eukaryota; kingdom Viridiplantae; phylum Streptophyta; class Magnoliopsida; order Asparagales; family Orchidaceae; genus Platanthera; species Platanthera guangdongensis. The sequence continues at coordinate 131,171,282 of CM077150.1, read as the reverse complement.
ATAAGGGGAGTCTTATATCCAGAACATCCGCCTTACAGTAGCATTAGCACACGGGCTAACCTGTACTACAAGACACCTATCCTGTCGGCTAAACATATCATTCATGTCAACCCAACATAAAGAATATAAAACAGAAGTCAAAATGCACACTAGTATATAAGTCCAAATCAATACATAAAATAAAAGAAGCAACAAGGGCTTCTATAACATCAGAGTATAACCTGTCGAAAAGTCTACAATATGAATCTCTCACAGTCTCACATCAGTCACCGACGGCAACGACGGAACCATCACGTCAGGCCCTCTCGCCCTAGCATAGCTGTCCTCCTGCGTAACTTGTTGCTGCTCTATCTGCGGGGTTCCATCCTAAAAAGGAAAACGTAGCAACCGTTAGTCATAAATATTAAGTGACTATCACATCCGCTCCCCGGCGACTCCTCGGCACCGGGCGGAGAAAAAGACAAGGTACATATATATATATATATATATATATATATATATATATATATATATATATATATATATATATATATATATATATATATATATATATATATAGTACAAACAGGTGGTATAGAGTGAATCAATATCAGTGAATATCAGAGTAAATACAACAAATGAGTAAACAATCTACTCTAGCAGTTCTACCATCAACATTAATATATAATATGAACTACCACAGGAAGTAACTCAACTTATATGAATGTCCATATAGACATATAAGTTAAAGATCGTCTCAATAATAAAGTAACTCATCGTATAAGTGTGCCAATACAAACTTATACGATAAGGATCTTGTGTATCCAATGTAATGTAATGATATGAATGCAATGCAATGACTCACTCATGATCACACACATGCAATTGCTATGTCAACACAGACTTGTAGTTCTCACTTTTCGAGCAGGTAGCTAACCTCTCAGGCGCTAGCCGTCGTGGCCAGACGGTGACAGTGGAACGGGCATTCCACTACTAGGTGGGCATCCACACTACCTGGCCTAGGCCTCTGTACGCCTCAATGCTAAGAATACAACAGCGGAGCTCACATGCATACTACGGCTCAGAGGGGTCTCGGGTAGATATGCACCAAGAACACAACCCAAACTGTCCTATCATCGTGGCACAGAAGATGGCTCTGTGAACATATCACCAAAGGTCCAAGGCCAATTGTCCACTAGCACAGAGGGTGCCCCGAGAAGTAAACACTGAGGACCAAGGCCCAAACCGTGCAAGTCTATCTGCCAACTCCCGTTGGTGTGACGACTAGCGAGCCCGTAGACCTGCCACACTATTCTTAACCCAGAATTATGACACTGTGTGTCAACTCACACCGCATGCATTTCATATATATAGGCTCCTCAATGAGTCCCTTATAAGATTTCACATCCCGTGCTCAACATCATGCTAGTCCTCCACACGAGTCCCTTACCAACATGTCATTCCAGTGCGACAACACCCTCACACTTCCAAGTCTTCCACTTTTCCATACCCATCAATGTCACAACCCGCATTTTCTCAATGATAAAATCGTATCAGAGCAAGAGAAAATACGTGTCGTGATGCCACGTCGTGCAGGGGATAACTGCACATGTTCAAGCAAAACTCTAGACTTTAGATTTTTTCAGAAAATCATTGATTAAATATGAAAGAAAGTCAGTTATGTTGAATGGCCGTATCCCTCGGCACGGTGGATCAGCTAGTCCACAGTTAAAATTATATTTATACGCAGCAGAAAATACTTTGGTTCAATTAAGTTGACACCCTAAATGAGCATAAGTGTCCCCGGGGGACAACTCATGGTATGCACGACTCTAAGGTGAATATAGTATGTATGAAAGATAGTGTTGTACGCTGAGGAAAAATAGTGTCTTTGTTTTAGAAACATGTTTTGCATGAGGTACATATAATAATGCTTTTAGGGTTTAAAATATCTAACATGCAACCTAACATAAATCCTTCCCAGAGGCAAGTAACCAACCACAAATAGGCAAAAATAGCAGTTTAAATTCATACCCAGCATCGCAAGAAACCACCAGTGGGCGTCAACAACCTGACACGAACCCACTGGCGAGTGTGTATGTCTATACAGAAAAGTAAAGAACTACCTCACAAGAAGAGAACGGGGATCAGCTATCTCAGCTACCCAAGAGGCCACCAACAAGCCCCGCCAGAAGAACTAGCCGCTGAACTGGCTACAACCTGGACCTGAGGAATTCAAGAAAAGAATACCTCAGCAAGAAAATAATCGAAAGGTAAATAGAGCGATAGATTAATAAGCAAAATAAGAAGAAGGGTTTACCGATCCGGCAACAAACTACTATAAGTAAAAGAAAAGGGGGTGACAGTAAGAAGAGAGTACTGTCTAAAGCACAGCAGAGCATACCAAGTGCGAGCAATAAAACCATTATGCCCTACCAAAAGAGTCTGCAACAGCAACAAGACATGAACATATATGGCAAAAGAAAAGAAAGCATAAACAGGAGAGGGACTAACAGTCCTAACACGTGGGTAAGTGGCAGTGGTCAAAACATGGATCTGAATACATAACCAAAATCAGATCCAAAAAGGGCTAAGGGGTCAAACAGTGGCAGCTTTAGGGTCCCACACACACCAACCCAAACCGGGGCAAAAAGGTGGTGGCCACAGCTCTCCACATAAAATCACCCCTCCAGAGGCCACCAAAACTCCACCACCTGCCACAACCCAAGAGTCGGCATGCAGAAACTAGCCGAACACCCAATGCCCCCCCCCCCTAGTGAAAAAGTCGCACTAACAATCCTAAGAAACCCACGAACCCAAGGCAAAAACGTCGGGTCCAACCGACGAGGCCTTGCACGCCTAACCCGAACCAACCCCGAGTCTTACCTGACCCCAACACAAGCGCAGCACCCAGTGTCGACACGATGCGTCGACACCACGTCAAGCCGGTGTCGACACAAGGTGTCGACACAACCTCTGCCGGTGTCGACACCAAGTGTCGACACCTCTACGGCTGGTGTCGACACAGGGTGTCGACACTGCCGCTGCTGGTGTCGACACCAAGTGTCGACACCACTGCGGCCGGTGTCGATACAGGGTGTCGACACTGCCGCTGCTGGTGTCGACACCAAGTGTCGACACCACCGCTGTTGGTGTCGACTCCTAGTGTCGACACCACTGCTGTTGATGTCGACACCTAGTGTCGACACCACTGCTGCTCGTGTCGACACCAAGTGTCGACACCACCGTGGCTGGTGTCGACACCTCTGCTGCTGGTGTCGACACCAAGTATCAACACCACCGCTGCTGGTGTCGACACCAAGTGTCGACACCAAGACTGGCCGGTGTCGACACAAAGGTGTCGACACCCCGATTGGCCACCGGTGCCAAACCCAGCAAACAACCAAAACGAGAACGAGGCCTCTCCCTAGAGTTCCATCATCCATCGGCAATAACAACTACTCGACCTGAACCGAACCAAATCTGACCCTAATAAACACAATCCCTCAGGAAATCTGAGATTTAACGGGAACGTTTCTACACTAACCACGGTATAATCGGGAACGAACCCTAACGTACACCTAAGATCTAAGCAGGAAAGAGATAAGATTTAAACAAAAGAAGACAAAGATCAACTATGGCAAGGATGAGGGAACATAACTTGCCTCAATACCAGAAAAACTTGGTCGGTGACCTCCCCCACTCTCGGATCTAGCCGTAGAGCACCGAGCCGAGGAACAAAAAGAATGCAGATCCAGGCGAGGGCAGTCCAAATCCACTCTCGAAATCGATTTTTGACCGCTAAATCTCCAGGAATCGGCGTCCGAAGGCTACGGTAGTCCGACGGTTCTCTTCCTCTCGTACAGGCGGCGGCTTCTTCCAAACAGAGAAAGAAGAAAAGAGACAAAGAACTGAGCCCTAATTTCTAACCTAAGGCTATATATATAAGCATCAGTTTAATAATAAACAATCAATACATATTAATTACTTACACGTAATATCAAAACAACACGAGACCCGAAACATCTCGGAAAATGACGAAATTCACATCGCAGCTAAAAACCCACGCTACGAACACAACTGCAAAGTCGAAATTAGCATTCGACGAACAAAAACCCGGGATATCACCACCCGAAGCCAAAACACAAGCATTCCCTAAGAGGCCCAACCGAGTCATCAAACGGACTCCGGCTAGCTGGGGAATCTTGCTAACAGGCTACAAACGGCTACACAGGGAACCCTAAGAGCTAAGACCACGCTCTACAATGGCAAAGAGCCGGAAACACGTCATCGTAACGCCAGCCAAAGGTCAAACAAAACACAGAAAAACTGGGGGCGTTACAGCCACTCCCCCTAAAAGAAAGTTTCGCCTCGAAACTTTACACACAACACTCCTATAAAGAAGGAGAGAGAAAGAGCCAGGAAAGGGCTATATAATAAAACAGAGCATACCAGGCACAAGATCAGGGAAACAGATGAGGGTGAGCCTCCCTCATAGCCGACTCCAACTCCCAAGTCGCGCTTTCCATATCCTGATTCCTCCATAAAACTTTAACCATAGGAATAGTCTTCTTCCGCAGCGCATGAACCTGAGAATCCAGAATGCGGACAGACACCTCCACATAAGAAAGATTCGGCTCCAACTGAGGCACAGAATCCAAAACCTGCCTGTCATTCATCACACATTTCCGCAGCTGACTGACGTGGAAGACATCATGCACGCCAGGGAAATTTGCGGGCAAAGCCAGCTTATAAGCTGATATCCCAATCCGCTCAACAATCAGAAACGGCCCCACGTACCTCGGGTCCAACTTCCTGTTCTTTCCAAACTGCTTGACTCCGATCAACGGGGAGACCTTTAAGAACACTGAGTCCCCCACCACAAATTTCAAGTCCGATCTACGCCGATTGGTGTTTTTCTCATATCTCTCCTAGGCTATCCGAAGCTTTTCCCGTATAAGCTTCACAGCGGTTTCCATCTCCTCGAGCGCTTCTAGACCCAACAAAGGTCTCTCGCCAACCTCAGCCCAAAACAAGGGTCCTGCAGCGCCTCCCGTACAAAGCTTCAAAAGGAGCCATTTGCAAGCTTTCTTGATAACTGTTGTTATACGCAAATTCCATAAGCCGCAAGTGCTCATCTCACGCTCCTCCGTGGTCCAGAATATAGCATCGGATCATATCTTCCACAATCTGATTTACTCGCTCCGTCTGACCATTGGTCTGCGGATGATAAGTCGTGGAATATCTCAAATCTGTACCCAACCCTTCTTGAAGGCTCTTCCAAAAACGATACGTAAACCTGGAGTCTCGATCTGATATGATACTCACGGGTACACCATGCAATCTAATAACCTCATCCAGATACAGCTCGGTTATCTTCCTCATCGGATAATCGATCTTAAATGGTACGAAGTGAGCACACTTCGTCAATCTTTCTACGATCACCCAAACTGAATCATGCCCTATAGGAGATCTCGGTAAGCCTGTAATGAAATCCTTCGAGATACTCTCCCACTTCCACATCGGAATCTCCAAGGGAGTCAGCTTGCCACCAGGCCTCCCATGGTCAGCTTTCACTCGCCTGCAGGTGAAACACTCTGAAACAAATCTGGCTATGTCCTTCTTCATCTCATACCACCAGGCAATCTGCTTTAAATCATAATACATCTTGGTAGACCCTGGATGGTAGGCAACACTAGATCCGTGGGCTTCTCTACACACCATATCCTGGATATCTCCAACTATGGGGATGCAAAACCTGCCATGATACTTCAAGGTACCCGCATCATCTACAGAGAAATCTGGTAGTTCACCTTTTTCAGCTCGAAGATGCAAATGCAGAAGATCAGGATCATCCTTCTGATGCAGTCTCGTAAGCACAATCCACGAAGGTTCTGCCACTGCCAAGCTACTCTGCGAATCGCAGCTTCCCACAGAAATGTCCATCAAAAGAAACTCTTCCACTAGACGCTCGGCGGAGAGATTGAAAATCTTACCTGACTTCCGACTCAGGGCATCAGCCACCACATTCGCTTTACCCGGATGGTACTGAATTTCAACATCATAGTCGTCCACGTACTCCAACCACCGCCGCTGGCGCAGATTCAATTCTTTCTGAGTGAAGACATACTTCAAACTCTTATGATCCTTGAAAATCTTGCACTCCGCGCCATATAGCAAATGCCTCCACAATTTCAGCGCATAGATCACAGCTGCAAACTCCAGGTCATGCGTAGGGTAATTCCTCTCGTGAGTCTTTAGCTGCCTCGACCCGTACACAATCACCTTCCCGCCCTGCATCAAAACGCAGCCCAGTCCGACATGTGATGCATCCACATATATATCATACTCACTACCCTCCGTAGGCAAAGACAAAATTGGAGCCGAACATAGCCTTCTTTTTAGTTCCTCAAAAGCCTTCTCACACTTACCATCCCATATAAAGGCTACACTCTTCTGCGTCAACTTGGTCAACGGCGCGGACAAGGTAGAGAAGCCTTCTACAAATCTTCTATAATAACCAGCCAAACCCAAGAAGCTTCTGATCTCTTTGTGAGTAACAGGTCTCGCCCATTCCATAACAGCAGCGATCTTTTCTGGGTCCACCGATATTCCCTCCTTATTAATCATGTGGCCTAGAAAAGAAACTTGAGGCAACCAAAATTCACATTTGCTCAGCATGGCGTATAGCTTATGGTCTCTCAGAGTCACCAAGACCAACCGCAAATGTCGATCATGCTCCTTCGCATCTTTAGAATACACCAAAACATCGTCTATAAAGACAATCACAAACTTATCTAGAAAATCCTTGAAATCTCTGTTCATCAAATCCATAAAAGCTGAGGGTGCATTAGTCAAACCAAATGACATAACCAAAAACTCAAAATGCCCATGACGAGAGCGGAACGCCGTCCGCGGAACATCTGACTCCCGAATCCTCAACTGGTGATAGCCCGAACGGAGATCTATCTTGAAAAACACGGCACTACCACGCAGTTGGTCAAACAAATGGTCGATTCGCGGCAAAGGGTACCTGTTCTTAATAGTAACCATGTTCAGCTCTCTATAGTCGATGCATAACCTCATCGACCCATCCTTCTTTTTAACGAACAGCACTGGCGCACCCCAAGGCGAAGAACTCGGCCTTATAAAGCCTTTTGCCAACAACTCATCCAGCTGAATTCGCAACTCTTCGAGCTCTCGCTGGGCATCCGGTACGGCGCCTTTATAATAGGACGCGTGCCTGGCTCCAAATCTATGGCAAACTCGACATCTCAATCGGGTGGAAGACCGGGAAGATCGTCAGGAAACACATCAGAGAAGTCACACACCACAGGAATCTCTTCCAAACGGGGCACACTAACAACTGTCCCAACCAGAGAGACCACACAGGCAAAACAGCCAGAATCAAGCAACTTTCGAGCACGCACCGCAGAAATGACTGGAGACTCCTGGAGGGAATACCCATAGACGCTCCCTGGCTGACCGTTGTCTTTGACGAAGTCCAAGCGCTTACCCTTGCACTGGATCACAGCATCGTACCTTGACAAACAGTCCATGCCCAAAATAACATCGAAGTCCTCCAGGTCAATCACCTTCAGATCTGCCTTGGCTAGAAAATCTCCCAACAAAATCAGACAATCGAGGACACCCAGGTCCGTAACCACAGAGTCACCGGAGGGGAACTTAACGCAGAAGGCACCACCAACACGATCTAGGCCCAAATTGAACCGCTCCACGAAGGCTCTAGCCACAAACGAGTGGGTAGCGCCGGAATCGAAGATAACGCGCGCCCAGCAGTTCTTTACCTTAAATCGTCCTATGAATTGCACACGCATCTAAGGCAACAAGCGCTAAAACGAAAACTTCAACCAAAAAGGGAACATAACAAAACGACGGGGAAGGAGTCGAACCTGAGATAACCTGGGTCGAAGTCTTCACTTCGTCTGCCGAAAGCACATTCAGCTTCCCCTTTCCTTTATCCATTTGTTGAGGCGGTGGCAAAGCCTGGAGGGGAACTGGCTGCAGAATAGACTGGGTCTGAGGGCACCTTGTCTTGAGATGACCCTTCTGACCGCACTGAAAACAGACCTTATCTTTTAACCAACAACGGGCAGCCTCATGCCCCTTCCCTCCACACAAGGCACACACCAAGTCTCCCCTGGAAACACCCTGAATCGCGTGCACCTATTCCTTCTTCTGCGCTCCCAACCTTTTGAAACACTTCTCAAAGGGGTGGCCTGGCCGGCCACAAAAGCTACAAATCTCTTTGATCTTCTTTCTCGAGATAGCATCTGGTTCCTGAGGGCTCTTCCCTCCACCGGACTTCCGCTTATCCTTCCTCAACTGCTGGCCTCTATTCTTGGCATTCTCAATGGCCTCAACTCTCAAGGCAGCTTCAACCACGCTGGCATAACTGACTGCTCCATAGGCATTCGCTAATTGCTGAATGTCGCTTCTTAGTCCACCCAGAAATCACTTAACTCGATCCGCCTCAACACTCACCAGACCCGGAGCAAACCGACTCAACTTACTAAACTCAATCTCATACTCACTAACCGTGAGTTTCCTCTGCTTTAAATGAAGAAAGTCATTCATTAGCCGGTCCCGCTCGACTGAAGGCAGAAACTTACTTAACAACATCACCTTAAATGACTCCCAAGTGCAACCTGCCACTAAGCTCTCTTTCTCCCTCAGCCACCAATTCTTTGCTAAGCCCTTGAGCTGGTAGGCAGCGAGCATCACTCTCTGATCGTCCGTAATCCCTGAGTAAGAGAACATCTCCTCAATGGTAATCATCCAGTCATCCAAAATCATGAAATCTGCCTGCCCATCATAGGTAGGGGGTCTCAGCCGCTGAAACTGGGATATGAACGTCATCTCCGGGGGCACCACAACAAAAGGCACGGGAGGAGCAGGTGGGGCAGGAACCGCTACCCCCTCAGCGGGGTGCGGAACTCTCGAAGCCTGTCCCGCCACCACTGCCACAAGAGACTGAATCTGAGCCAGCATAGCCACCACCTGTCTCGATAAGGCCTCATTGCTCTACCGCAGGTTTTCTACCAATGCCTCGCTCTGCGCTCCTGACGTCTCACCCTCGGATTGGGGGGTCGATCTCGTCGCAGGACGTCTCGCCATCCTATAATCGCACAAGCTTTAGACAAAACCTAGCGCAATAGCTAGAACAAAACTACCCAGTACAGACAAACATACTTAAATATGAACTTCAACTGCAAAACTTGCTCTGGGAGTTGTTTTTACCATGATGATGTTATGCTTAACCTAAGATGGTTCACCACCATCATACTAACTCATGTGCCTAAACCATGAATGCATGTATTTGTATTCTTTTCGACTCAAAACCATGTGTGTACATATGTCATCTTACAAATCTTTAGCTTGGCACGTTGTGCTTATGAAATGTTATGCTATGCATGATGTGCTATGCATTCTAAAAAAAAGGCCTTAATGCATGCCATGGGCGGCGTACACATGAAAATGTTATGCATCACATACTACATAACATTACCATGCAACGAAAAAATAAAACGTGCTAGCCGCATTCATGTGGTGAGGTTATGCATCCCATACTACATAACCCTCACATGTTGCCTCCTATGGTGGATCCATATACAAACATATATTATGCATCCCATACTACATAATATGCCCTGTATACTTCTTTATGCTCATGAGTGTAGTGTTCATGCTTTAGCAAAGATGTACTGATGACATATCGGTGTGTGTATGGTATGACACTAACCACTAATGCAGACAAGGGAAAGGTTGCCCGACCATTTGTCAAGCAACCTCCCTCTGATACCAACTGTCACAACCCGCATTTTCTCAACGATAAAATCATATCAGAGCAAGAGAAAACACGTGCCGTGATGCCACGTCATGCAGGGGATAACTGCACACGTTCAGGCAAAACTCTAGACTTTAGATTTTTACAGAAAATCGTTGATTAAATATGAAAGAAAGTCAGTTATGTTGAATGGTCGTATCCCTCGCCACGGTGGATCAGCTAGTCCTCAGTTAAAGTTATATTTATACGCAGCATAAAATACTTTGGTTCAATTAAGTTGACACCCTAAATGAGCATAAGTGTCCCCGGGGGACAACTCATGGTATGCACGACTCTAAGGTGAATATAGTATGTATGAAAGATAGTGTTGTACGCTGAAGAAAAATAGTGTCTTTGTTTTAGAAACATGTTTTGCATGAGGTACATATAATAATGCTTTTAGGGTTTAAAATATCTAACATGCAACCTAGCATAAATCCTTCCCAGAGGCAAGTAAGCAACCCCAAATAGGCAAAAATAGCAGTTTAAATTCATACCCAGCATCGCAAGAAGCCACCAGTGGGCGTCAACAACCTGACACGAACCCACTGGCAAGTGTGTATGTCTATACAGAAAAGTAAAGAACTACCTCACAAGAAGAGAACGGGGATCAGCTATCTCAGCTACCCAAGAGGCCACCAACAAGCCCCGCCAGAAGAACTAGCCGCTGAACTGGCTACAACCTTGTCACAACCCGCATTTCCTCAACGAGCATATCGTATCAGAGCAAGAGGAACTACTGGTTATGATGCCACGTCGTGCAGGGGATAACTGCACACGCTCAGGCAACTCTTGATGCTGACTTTACGAGTTGAAATTCAACAGTTACATGCAAGAAAACTTTTGGATTCAATGGTCGTATCCCTCGGCCTTAAATAGTAAAACTGTATTTGCACGCGGCGGAAATACTTAGTTTCTTGATAATGAGCTCCTATATGCAGCCTATCATGATACTATTATAAGAAATCCTTTTTGTTTACGTCATTTGGAAAATACGTTTTAATTGATCAAAACATGTATGCATGAGATACCATAATAGTTTTGGTTTAGCTTCAAAATACCTAATGCAACCTACCATAAAACCGTCCCAAAAGCAAGTACATATCATTCCATCCAAATGACTTACAGTAGCAGTCTAGTTCATATTTACATAAAAGAAAACCCACCAAATGGGCGCCAACAAGCTGACACGAACCCATTGGGGTATATGTATGTCTGTACAACAAAAGAAGAACTACCTCGCTATGTAGTAAGCTTGGTTAGCTCCCAAGAAATGCCTCCAACAAACCTAGCCGCTCAACCGGCTACAATCTGCACCTGAGGCATTCAAAAAGAATACCTCAGCAATCCTTGAAGATACAACAAAAAGAAGAGCAGTATCATGAAGGGGCTTACCGACCCCGTAGCAATATTTCATATAAGTAAAAAGAGTGCATAAAACAAGTGGAACTTGCACCCAAACTATATGCCAAACGCACCAAGTGCGTACAAGTTCATCAAGTCCTGCTCAAACCGTATAAGCAAAAGGCAAAATACATGCCTATTTCATCATTCATAGAACAAGAACCTACTAGACAAGTGAAGCATAAGCAGCGGTTAAGTTCAATTTCGCAAGGGTCTTATCGGTGGCGGCCCTAAAGTGGAACGCACCAAACAAAACCAGCCCAAATCGGGGCCAAAGTGGTCTCTCTAACCACAAAACCAAAACCCGGTGGCCACAGGCTGAAACCACACCACCCCTTGCAAAATTCTCACACAAACGCTCCCGCCATGCTTCACGAATTCGCCTCGCAAAACGCCCCATATCCCAAGGTAACACGTTCCCTTTCATCGCCCTTACACACAACTACTAATCCCAACGTAGAGTTTGATGAACTTTATCACATGAAAAAGATCATAGGCCTTGTATCCAAGAAAATTACATATAGGGTTTGATTACCTATTTGGGACACAATCACATGTGTTTAATCAAGGAAAAATCATCTTTATTTGATATGATATGAACCAAATTAGCTACATGAAATAATCTAGCATAGGGTAAGTTGTTAACTCCATGAATCACAAATCTAAACATGGGAGAGCAAAGTCGTTTAGCATAGGGACTTGAGCATAGGGAATTAGCTAATTTGACTTTAGCATAGGGAATTTTAGCATAGGAAATTAGCAAGGTCATAATTTGGATTGATCATAATTTGGAAATTATCAAGGGCATAAGTAGCAAGGTCATAATTAACAAACAAGAGGATTGATAATTACATAAAGTAAGCATCATTTGAACCAAGAAGAACACACTAGGCAATTGCATCATAGGGAAATTTAAGAACACAAGAAACTAAAGCTAGGAAAATGAAAGAGGAACACTAGCTATGTTGGCATAATTCATATCAAGAATGAAGATTGGCAAGGGTGGAGGACACCGCTTGCCTGAACCGAGACGATGTCGCGACGGCTGCTTCTCTTTTCTTGCCTTGCTTGAGCCTTTCTCTTTTGCTTTCTCTTTGGAATGAAGAAGAAGAGGAAGAGAAGGTAAAAGGAGAAGAAGGAATTCTTGTTCTGATTTCGGACTTTAAGAAAAAGAAGAAGAAGCTTCTGCCCTTGGATCCCAGCTGAAGGAATGGACGGCCACGATTCGGCCAAAAACACTAAATTTGACTCGACACGGCCTCGAACACGGCCGTGTGCCAGGCCGTGTTCCCCAAGCGGTGGTCAACCGACTTATCCAAACCAGTGACACGCCCATTGGACACGCCCGTGTCATGGGCCGTGTCACCAACACGCCCTCAGACACGCCCGTGTCTGTTGCCGTGTGCCTGGTGAAAAAAATCCCAAAACATCCCGAGACTTCACACGGCCTTGGACACGCCCGTGTCCCAGGCCGTGTGCCCAGGACACGCCCTGTGACATGCCCGTGTCACAGGCCGTGTGCAACTTCCCGACACTCGACACCCAGTCTCGACGATCGTCGAGTAGAAGTCGTCGATACACGACACGGCCTTGGACACGGCCGTGTCCTTGGCCGTGTGCCTCCTCTCGACACCTCGTCGAGTGCAAAAAAATTCGTCGAGACAAAGCCCGATCGTCGACACAACCTCGACACGCCCTGCGACACGGCCGTGTCGCCGGCCGTGTCAACGGACACGCCCTGGGACACACCCGTGTCCCAGGCCGTGTCACCCCAAAAAAATTCCTGTTTTGAAAAATGTTTCTGTGTCGTCCTAGACCATTTTTGCCTTAAGCACTTTTTACCCTTTTTTTGGTTTTCCTGGACCAGCAACTTGCTTTGAGCAACATTTCCCGGGCGCGAAAAGTGCAACCATTCCCTAAGAGGCCTCACCGAGTCCCTTATTTGGACTCCGGTTTGCTGGGGAATCGTGCAACTCGGCTACCAAAACAACCACTCGCAAGCCCGCGGGAAAACCATGCTCGAACAACAGTCAAAACCAACGTAACGCCCGTCATGCGTACGTAATCACAACAAAAAGCCGGGGCGTTACAATCACTCCCCCTAACAAAAAGTTTCGCCTCGAAACTTTTCACAAAACCAAACACACCAGCAAACCAAAACATGAATCCAATCAAATACTAAATCACATACCAGCTTACGGGAACAAATGAGGGTGAGCCGCCCTCATCGTTGACTCGAGCTCCCACGTCGCGCTTTCCACCTCCTGATTTTTCCATAACACCTTTACCATAGGAATCTTCTTTTTCCGCAACACACGATCTTGGAGTCCAATATCCGGATGGGCATCTCCTCATAAGAAAGGTTGGGCGCTAATTGCGGCACAACGTCCAACACTTGCTTGTCAGTCCGCACACACTTGCGCAGTTGGCTAACATGAAACACATTGTGAACACCAGGAAAGTTCACGGGTAATTCCAGTTTGTAAGCGGATGCACCAACTCGCGCAAGAATCTTGAAGGGACCCACAAATCTTGGGTCCAATTTCGCTCTTTTCCAAATCTTTTAATCCCAACCATTGGGGAGACTTTCAAGAAAACAAAATCCCCCACCGCAAATTCTAATTCCGACCTTCGTCGGTTGGCATACTTTTCATATCGCTCTTGGGCGATTCGGAGCTTCTCCCGAATAATTCGTACTGCAACTTCCATATCATCGAGCGCCTCTGGACCCAACAAAGGCCGCTCGCCCACCTCAGCCCAAAAGAGTGGGGTCCGACATCGTCGCCCATATAACGCTTCGAACGGAGCCATTTGCAAGCTTTCTTGATAGCTATTATTATACGTGAACTCCATAAGCCGCAAACGTTCATCCCATGCTCCGCCATACTCAAGAATGTAACATCGAATCATATCTTCTACAATTTGATTTACTCTTTCGGTTTGGCCATTCGTCTGCGGATGATAAGCCGTGGAGTAACGCAAATCTGTCCCCAAACCCTCTTGTAAACTGCGCCAAAAACGAGTGGTAAAGCGGGAATCTCGGTCTGAAATGATATTCATCGGCACACCATGCAGTCGGATGATCTCGTTCAAATAGAGCTCCGCTATTATTTTCATCGGGTAGTTGACCTTAAAGGGTATGAAATGAGCACACTTGGTCAACCTATCCACGATCACCCACACGGAGTCATGTCCTCGGGGAGATCTTGGTAAACCGGTAATAAAATCCATTGAGATACTTTCCCACTTCCAGGTTGGAATCTCCAATGGTGTCAACTTGCCACCAGGCTTCCCAGGATCAGCTTTCACCCGCTTGCAGGTATGACATTCTGAGACAAATTGTGCTATATCACGTTTCATTCCATACCACCAGACAATTTGTTTCAAATCACGGTACATTTTTGTTGAGCCTGGATGGTAGGCCATACTTGCGCCATGTGCTTCCTTACACACCATCTCGCGAATATCCCCAACCGCGGGGATACAAAATCGTCCACGATACTTCAACGTGCCTGCACCATCAATCGCAAAATCTGGTAATTCATCCTTTTTCGTCCGAAGAAATAAATGTAACAGATCAGGATCATCTTTTTGATGGCGTCTTGTAAGCACCAGCCATGACGGTTCTTCTATTGCCGAATGACTTTGCGGATCATATTTGCCCACCGCAATATCCATCAGTAGAAATTCCTCTACAAGACGGTCGACGGAAAGATGAAATAATTTCCCCGTCTTCCGACTCAAAGCATCGGCTACGACATTCGCTTTCCCCGGATGATATTGAATGTCCACATCATAATCCGCTACATACTCCAGTCATCGCCGTTGGCGCAAATTCAGTTCTTTCTGCGTGAAGACGTACTTTAAACTTTTATGATCTGTAAAGATTTTACACTGTGCACCATATAGCAAGTGTCTCCACAACTTCAATGCAAATATCACCGCTGCAAACTCCAAATCATGCGTTGGGTAATTTTTTTTATGAATTTTCAACTGCCGAGACCCATACGCAATCACCTTCTTGTCTTGCATTAACACACAGCCAAGTCCAACGTGCGACGCATCCACAAACACTTCATAATCTTTTCCTTCTATTGGCAAGATTAACACAGGAGCGGTACATAACCTATGTTTGAGTTCCAGGAAGGAGGTCTCACACTTGTCATTCCATTCAAATGCTACATTATTCTGGGTTAAGCGAGTCAAAGGTGCGGCCAACGTCGCAAAACCTTCGACAAATCTGCGATAATAGCCGGCTAAGCCCAAGAAGCTTCGAATCTCCTTGGGTGTTTCCGGTCTTCTCCATTCCATAACCGCAGAAATCTTTTCGGGATCCACTGAAATACCATGTTGATTAATAACATGCCCCAGGAAAGCAACTTGCGGCAACCAAAACTCGCATTTGCTTAGCTTGGCGAATAACCGTTGATCTCGCAAAGTGGCTAATACTAATCGCAGATGCTGTTCATGTTCCTCAGCACTGCGGGAGTAAATAAGAACATCATCAATAAACACCACCACAAATTTATCCAAATAGTCCTTGAACACCCTGTTCATCAGATCCATAAAAGCTGATGGTGCATTGGTCAATCCAAACGACATCACCAGAAATTCAAAATGGCCATGCCTAGATCGAAATGCAGTCCGCGGAATATCCGACTCCCGGACCTTGAGCTGATGATAGCCCGAGCGGAGATCAATCTTCGAAAATACAGAACTGCCACGCAGTTGATCAAACAAATCATCGATTCTTGGTAGTGGGTACTTGTTTTTAATCGTCACCTTGTTCAACTCCCGGTAATCGATGCAAAGCCGCATCGACCCATCTTTCTTCTTCACAAATAACACCGGTGCACTCCAAGGTGATGAACTCGGCCTGATAAACCCTTTTGCCAATAAGTCATCCAGCTGTGTACGCAACTCTGCTAGCTCACGCGGGGCCATTCTATACGGCGCTTTCGCAATCGGTCGCGTACCCGGTTCCAAATCAATAACAAACTCGACATCACGATTAGGGGGTAGACCAGGAAGGTCAGTAGGAAAAACATCTGGAAATTCACGCACAACAGGAATCTCCTCTACACGCGGCAAAACAGCACTAGTCCCCACAACGGAGACAAAACAAGCAAAACAGTCGGAAACAAACAACGTCCGAACACATACCGCCGAAATTCCTGGAGAATCCTGACACGAATCACCATACACACTTCCTGGCTGACCATCATCCTTGATGAAATCCAAGCGCTTTCCTCTGCACTGGATGACGGCATCATAACGGGCTAACCAGTCCATGCCCAGAATGACGTCAAAATCGTCCAAATCGATCACCTTGCAATCAGCTCTTGCTAAGAAATCCCCCAACAAAATGGGACAATCAAGAAGACCCCAGTCTGCCACCACAGAAGCGCCAGAAGGAAATTTCACCAAAAACGCATTCCCCACTCGCTCTAGTGTCAAATGATATCGATCCAGAAAGGTTCGAGCCACAAATGAATGGGTCGCGCCAGAATCAAAGAGAACACGCGCCCAACGGTTCTTTACCTTAAAGTTTCCTATAAGGTATATATGCTATGCTAAGAGCTACACATAATAGGCATACACAAAACGAGAACCAGAGGAATGAATCGAACCTGAGATAACCTGCGGTGATGTATGCGCTTCCTCTGCAGAGACCACATTCAACTTCCCTTTGCCTTTGTCCAAGCGCGGAGGCGGAGGCAAAGCCTGGAGTGGTGCGGGTTGCAACACAGCTTGCACCTGTGGGCACCTTGTGCGAAGATGTCCTGGTCTGCCACACTGGAAGCATACCTTGTCTTTGGCCCAGCAGCGGCTCACATCATGACCTCTTCTCCCACAAAATGTACACTCCAAGTCTCTGGTTGGCGCACCCTGAATGGCGTGCACCTGCTCCTTCTTTTGCAGCCCCAACCGCTTGAAACATTTTTCAAACGGGTGACCGGTTCGGCCACAGAAGCTACATAGTTCCTTTTTCTTCTTTACGTCTGCCTCGTGGGACATTTTCTCTCCCACCAGCTGTCTCTTACCCTGCCTCATCTGCTGCCCTCTTTGTTTGGCATTTTCGATAGCTTCTACCTTCAACGCCGCCTCAACCACCATAGTGTAACTTGTCGCTCCATAAGCACTTGCGAACTGCTGAACGTCGCTACGGAGGCCGCCAAGAAATCTCTTTACTCGGTCAGCTTCTGTAGTCACCAAGCTCGGAGCGAACCGACTTAACTTGCTAAACTCGATTTCATACTCACTCACTGTGAGTTTCCTCTGCTTCAAGTACAAGAAGTCATTCATCAGGCGGTCCCTTTCCACTGCCGGTAGAAACTTGCGCCGTACCAGTTCTTTGAACGCTTCCCACGAAAAGCCCGCCCTAGGCCTTCCTTTTCTCGTAACCACCATCCTTTCGCCAATCCTTTAAGTTGATAGGCAGCAAGCATCACCTTCTGGTCCTCAGTCACACCAGCATACACAAACATTTCTTCCAACGTAATCACCCAATCATCTAAGATCACGAAGTCTGCTTTTCCATCATACGTCGGTGGTCCAAGTCGCTGAAACTGCGAGATGAAAGTCATCGCAGGAGGAACCACAACTGTGGGTGTCGCTGCCACTGAAGGAGTCGAACTAGTGGGGCCTCTAACCGTCTCTTGTCCTCTTGGTGCCAGCCCAGACATAGCGGATGACATAGCTTGAAGCTGGTACTGCACTTCCTGCACCTGCCTCGTCAAAGCCTCATTACTTTGGCGAAGAATATCTATCAGCGCATTATTCTGCGCGCCCGAAGACTCACCCTCGGATTGGGGAGTTTTCCTTGTCACTGGACGCTTCAACATCCTATAACACGTTCACTCTTGTCAAGCTCAAACCCAACAAAACACACAACGGCTATGTACAGACCATACATATAAAAATATGAACATCCACTGCTAACTTGCTTTGGGAGTTTGAGAATGATGGCATGCCTAACCTAAAGATGACTCACCGTCATCCCACTAACTTGTGCCTAAACCATGAATGCATGACTTGAGTTGACCCAAAACCATGAGTGTACAGGTGTCATCATGTAAATCTTAGCTTGGTACGTTGTGCTCATGCAATGTTATGTTATGCGTGCTGTGCTATGCATTCTAGAAAAGGCCTTAATGCATGCCATGAGCGGTCGTACGCATCACAATGCTATGCATCCCATACTACATAGCATTGCATGCAACGAATAAATGAAAACGTGCTAGTCGCATCCATGTGGTGAGGTTATGCATCCCATACTACATAACCCTCACATGTTGCCCCTATGGTGGATCCATATACAACCACATATTATGCATCTCATACTACATAATATGTCCCGTATACTTCTGTTCATGCCATGAGTGTAGTGTACGTGCTTCGGCCAAGACATACTGATGGTACCTCGGTGTGTGTATGAGATGATGCTTACACTCACAAAACAAAAAAATGTTTGCCCGACCAAATGTCAAGCAAACCTCCCTCTGATACCAACTGTCACAACCCGCATTTCCTCAACGAGCATATCGTATCAGAGCAAGAGGAACTACGGGTTATGATGCCACGTCGTGCAGGGGATAACTGCACACGCTCAGGCAACTCTTGATGCTGACTTTACGAGTTGAAATTCAACAGTTACATGCAAGAAAACTTTTGGATTCAATGGCCGTATCCCTCGGCCTTAAATAGTAAAACTGTATTTGCACGCGGCGGAAATACTTAGTTTCTTGATAATGAGCTCCTATATGCAGCCTATCATGATACTATTATAAGAAATCCTTTTTGTTTACGTCATTTGGAAAATACGTTTTAATTGATCAAAACATGTATGCATGAGATACCATAATAGTTTTGGTTTAGCTTCAAAATACCTAATGCAACCTACCATAAAACCGTCCCAAAAGCAAGTACATATCATTCCATCCAAATGACTTACAGTAGGAGTCTAGTTCATATTTACATAAAAGAAAACCCACCAAATGGGCGCCAACAAGCTGACACGAACCCATTGGGGTATATGTATGTCTGTACAACAAAAGAAGAACTACCTCGCTATGTAGTAAGCTCGGTTAGCTCCCAAGAAATGCCTCCAACAAACCTAGCCGCTCAACCGGCTACAACCTGCACCTGAGGCATTCAAGAAAGAATACCTCAGCAATCCTTGAAGATACAACAAAAAGAAGAGCAGTATCATGAAGGGGCTTACCGACCCCGTAGCAATATTTCATATAAGTAAAAAGAGTGCATAAAACAAGTGGAACTTGCACCCAAACTATATGCCAAACGCACCAAGTGCGTACAAGTTCATCAAGTCCTGCTCAAACCGTATAAGCAAAAGGCAAAATACATGCCTATTTCATCATTCATAGAACAAGAACCTACTAGACAAGTGAAGCATAAGCAGCGGTTAAGTTCAATTTCGCAAGGGTCTTATCGGTGGCGGCCCTAAAGTGGAACGCACCAAACAAAACCAGCCCAAATCGGGGCCAAAGTGGTCTCTCTAACCACAAAACCAAAACCCGGTGGCCACATGCTGAAACCACACCACCCCTTGCAAAATTCTCACACAAACGCTCCCGCCATGCTTCACGAATTCACCTCGCAAAACGCCCCATATCCCAAGGTAACACGTTCCCTTTCATCGCCCTTACACACGACTACTAATCCCAACGTAGAGTTTGATGAACTTTATCACATAAAAAAGATCATAGGCCTTGTATCCAAGAAAATTACATATAGGGTTTGATTACCTATTTGGGACACAATCACATGTGTTTAATCAAGGAAAAATCATCTTTATTTGATATGATATGAACCAAATTAGCTACATGAAATAATCTAGCATAGGGTAAGTTGTTAACTCCATGAATCACAAATCTAAACATGGGAGAGCAAAGTCGTTTAGCATAGGGACTTGAGCATAGGGAATTAGCTAATTTGACTTTAGCATAGGGAATTTTAGCATAGGAAATTAGCAAGGTCATAATTTGGATTGATCATAATTTGGAAATTATCAAGGGCATAAGTAGCAAGGTCATAATTAACAAACAAGAGGATTGATAATTACATCAAGTAAGCATCATTTGAACCAAGAAGAACACACTAGGCAATTGCATCATAGGGAAATTTAAGAACACAAGAAACTAAAGCTAGGAAAATGAAAGAGGAACACTAGCTATGTTGGCATAATTCATATCAAGAATGAAGATTGGCAAGGGTGGAGGACACCGCTTGCCTGAACCGAGATGATGTCGCGACGGCTGCTTCTCTTTTCTTGCCTTGCTTGAGCCTTTCTCTCTTTGCTTTCTCTTTGGGAATGAAGAAGAAGAGGAAGAGAAGGTAAAAGGAGAAGAAGGAATTCTTGTTCTGATTTCGGACTTTAAGAAAAAGAAGAAGAAGCTTCAGCCCTTGGATCCGAGCTGAAGGAATGGACGGCCACGATTCGGCCAAAAACACTAAATTTGACTCGACACGGCCTCGAACACGGCCGTGTGCCAGGCCGTGTGCCCCAAGCGGTGGTCAACCGACTTATCCAAACCAGTGACACGCCCATTGGACACGCCCGTGTCATGGGCCGTGTCACCAACACGCCCTCAGACACGCCCGTGTCTGTTGTCGTGTGCCTGGTGAAAAAAATCCCAAAACATCCCGAGACTTCACACGGCCTTGGACACGCCCGTGTCCCAGGCCGTGTACCCAGGACACGCCCTGTGACATGCCCGTGTCACAGGTCGTGTGCAACTTCCTGACACTCGACACCCAGTCTCGACGATCGTCGAGTAGAAGTCGTCGATACACGACACGGCCTTGGACACGGCCGTGTCCTTGGCCGTGTGCCTCCTCTCGACACCTCGTCGAGCGCAAAAAAATTCGTCGAGACAAAGCCCGATCGTCGACACAACCTCGACACGCCCTGCGACACGGCCGTGTCGCCGGCCGTGTCAACTGACACGCCCTGGGACACACCCGTGTCCCAGGCCGTGTCACCCCAAAAAAATTCCTGTTTTGAAAAATGTTTCTGTGTCGTCCTAGACCATTTTTGCCTTAAGCACTTTTTACCCTTTTTTTGGTTTTCCTGGACCAGCAACTTGCTTTGAGCAACATTTCCCGGGCGCGAAAAGTGCAACCATTCCCTAAGAGGCCTCACCGAGTCCCTTATTTGGACTCTGGTTTGCTGGGGAATCGTGCAACTCGGCTACCAAAACAACCACTCGCAAGCCCGCGGGAAAACCATGCTCGAACAACAGTCAAAACCAACGTAACGCCCGTCATGCGTACGTAATCACAACAAAAAGCCGGGGCGTTACAAACCTGGACCTGAGGCATTCAAGAAAAGAACACCTCAGCAAGAAAATAATCGAAAGGTATATAGAGCGATAGATTAATGAGCAAAATAAGAAGAAGGGTTTACCGACCCGGCAACAAAATGCTATAAGTAAAAGAAAAGGGGGTGACAGTAAGAAGAGGGTACTGTCTAAAGAACAGCAGAGCATACCAAGTGCGAGCAATAAAACCATTATGCCCTACCAAAAGAGTCTGCAACAGCAACAAGACATGAACATAAATGCCAAAAGAAAAGAAAGCATAAACAGGAGAGGGACTAACAGTCCTAACACATGGGCAAGTGGCAGTGGTCAAAACATGGATCTGAATACATAACCAAAATCAGATCCAAAAAGGGCTAAGGGGTCAAACAGTGGCAGCTTTAGGGTCCCACACACACCAACCCAAATCGGGGTAAAAAGGCGGTGGCCACAGCTCTCCACATAAAACCACCCCTCCAGAGGCCACCAAAACTCCACTACCTGCCACAACCCAAGAGTCGGCATGCAGAAACTAGCCGAACACCCAATGCCCCCCCCCCCTTAGGGAAAAAGTCGCACTAACAATCCTAAGAAACCCACGAACCCAAGGCAAAAATGTCGGGTCCAACCGACGAGGCCTTGCACGCCTAACCCGAACCAACCCCGACTCTTACCTGACCCCAACACAAGCGCAACACCCAGTGTCGACATGATGCGTCGACACCACGACAAGCCGGTGTCGACACAAGGTGTCGACACAACCGCTGCCGGTGTCGACACCAAGTGTCGACACCTCTACGGTCGGTGTCGACACAGGGTGTCGACACTGCCTCTGCTGGTGTCGACACCAAGTGTCGACACCACTGCGGCCGGTGTCGACACAGGGCGTCGACACTGCCGCTGCTGGTATCGACACCAAGTGTCGACACCACCGCTGTTGGTGTCGACACCTAGTGTCGACACCACTGCTGCTGGTGTTGACACCTAGTGTAGACACCACTCCTGCTGGTGTCGACACCAAGTGTCGACACCACCGCGGCTGGTGTCGACACCAAGTGTCGACACCTCTGCTGCTGGTGTCGACACCACCACTGCTGGTGTCGACACCAACTGTCGACACCATGACTGGCCTGTGTCGACACAAAGGTGTCGACACCCCGACTGGCCATCGACGCTAAACCCAGCAAACAACCAAAATGAGAACGAGGCCTCTCACTAGAGTTCCATCATCCATCGGCAATAGCAACTACTCGACCTGAACCGAACCAAATCTGACCCTAATAAACACAATCCCTCAGGAAATCTGAGATTTAAGGGGAACTTTTCTACACTAACCACGGTATGATCGGGAACGAACCCTAACGTACACCTAAGATCTAAGCAGGAAAGAGATAAGATTTAAAAAAAAAGAAGACAAAGATCAACTATGGCAAGGATGAGGGAACATCACTTGCCTCAATACCAGAAAAACTTGGTCGGCGACCTCCCCCACTCTCGGATCTAGCCACGGAGCACCGAGCCGAGGAACAAAAAGAATGCAGATCCAGGCGAGGGAAGTCCAAATCCACTCTCGAAATCGATTTTCGACCGCTAAATCTCCAGGAATCGGCATCCGAAGCCTAGGGTAGTCCGGCGGTTCTCTTCCTCTCGTACAGGCGGCAGGTTCTTACAAACAGAGAAAGAAGAAAAGAGACAAAGAACTGAGCCCTAATTTCTAACCTAAGGCTATATATATAAGCATCAGTTTAATAATAAACAATCAATAAATATTAATTACTTACACGCAATATCAAAACAACACGAGACCCGAAACATCTCGGAAAATGACGAAATTCACATCGCAGCTAAAAACCCACGCTACGAACACAACTGCGAAGTCGAAATTAGCATTCGACGAACAAAAACCCAGGATATCACCACCCGAAGCCAAAACACAAGCATTCCCTAAGAGGGCCAACCGAGTCATCAAACGGACTCCGGCTAGCTGGGGAATGTTACTAACAGGCTACAAACGGCTACACAGGGAACCCTAAGAGCTAAGACCACGCTCTACAACGGCAAAGAGCCGGAAACACGTCATCGTAACGCCAGCCAAAGGTCAAACATAACACAGAAAAATCGGGGGCGTTACAATCAAGGGTTTATTATTTACATGGGTGGAAAGCCACCTTACACAACTCTCCAATCTCGCACTACTACCTGAAGGGAGGAATGACTCTATGTAGTGGAGCACCTTACAACTTCCTCATTTAACACATCTCATGGTCATGCATCAACCTCTTCTGATTTCCTTAAAGGATCAAGTATTCACAACAATTGTGTTAGTTCATCACGTATTCATCAAGCATAATATCATAAATATAGATTACACATTCAATTATCGGGCATCGCACCCTCTTTCAAAACCCGTTTCATTCACCGTACCATAATCACGCACATCCTTACCGGATATCATGAGTGCATCATTTGTACAACCAAACCCCATCAAATTATTTGTTCACCATACTTCCCCAAATCATTTGTTTTGTTAAACTCCTCTAAACCATTTGTTTATCACATGTGCATCAGACCAAGTCCGCTAAAACCTCAACATTCATTCTTACAATCTCTCTCTCTCAAACCAAGCCCAATACTTCACTAACCCGAGCATATTAAATTCACAGGGCATGACTGTACAGCCACTTTGACTGGACATTCCTGAGTCTACGAGACTTGTATGAAGACGTGTAACCATCTGTTGTTAAGGTATTTCCAAGGACTACAACTTTGGTATTTGGTCCATCACCCAGATCAGGCCGTAACATGCCTGAAATTAGCCTCAAAGTCTGTTGCGTACAAAAACAGATTTCTGCACGAATAAAGTATCAGACCAGCAAGATTGGGCTTTCCCTTGGCTATATACCTTGCATGAAGAAGTGTAACCATCTTTTGGAAAGGTATTTCCAAGGACTACGACTTTTGTGTTTAGTCAAAATCCCAGACCTGTACGTATTATGCCCGAAAATGGCCTTGATGTTCGATGCGTGCAAAAAATAGATTGTTGCGCTCATATTAAAGCGAAACGAATGACATCGGTTTGTTTTCCTCCTCCAGCCGATATTCCCAAATCACATCCAGAATTCCTCCTCCCTTGTTCACCCTCAAAAGGCCAACTCTCTTCACGAAACCAAGTCCTCATCTTCACATAGACGGAAGGAGTGGTCGAAGACGTCTTATCTTTAAGACTCGAGTCTTAGCATGTCCTCTTCCTAGGAAACTTCTTCTCACGAATCAAGATTATTTTGAGTTGATATCTCTCATAGGAATAACTAGAGATCTAGCACCAAGGGAGAGGGTAGGAAGCTCTCCATGTTTCTGGCGATTCCGACATTTCCGGCCATGGATCTCGTTACTCTTCGTTGCAGCATCCTCTCCTTCTTTGGCGGTGTTCTTCCATGGAAAACGGACGGCCCTTCCCCCTAGAACTCCGGCTCCAGCAATCTCTTCATCTCTGACGGTTTCGCACAGTGAAGGCTTTGGCAAGATCAAAGGATGTGAAGTCTAAGGTTCGACTCTTCCATTTTATAACAAGGTATTTAGGTTTAACTCACTTGCCGTGTGTCGTCATATTACTGGACCGCTCATTATTACTCATATTAAGCCTTATTTGAAGTGACCGGTCCAATGAAATCATCCAGCATATGTTGGGTATTGTATCCACAATAACCCTTATTTGAAGAAGGGTCCAGTCAAGCTAAGATGAATTGAGGTTGTATTTGATATTGCATTTCAGTTATATACTTGCAGGTTTACAATGCGAAGTACACACCAATGTCAGGTTACAGTGGTTCAGTAAATACAGGACTATACAATGTAATCCCTCATTGCGTAGGCCATCGTGTTGACTCATGTGTATTCTCTCTATTGGGGTGTACTTCTTATCCAAGTACAGGAGACGGATCAAGGAAGGCCAAAGACCAGGAGTCGGAGAAGAAGAGTTTTACCTAAGTAAAATTCGGCGAGTATGGTGAGTCATACACGTCGAATTCATTGAGTATCCCCTTGATACTCGACGAATTCGAAATGTATGCTTCCCGATACCCGTCGAAATCATCTCATATACTTATGGAAAATTTGCAGAAAAATCTCCAAGGCAAATTCGTCCAGTATCACTGGTGATACTCATCGAATTCGTCGAGTATCACTAGCGATACTCGCTAAATTCGACGAGAATCCCATGCGATACTCGCCGAACTCGACGAGCTCCTGGGTGATACTCGCCAGGTATGTTGAGCCTTATGTCGAATTTTCTTCTATTCCGTCTCAGGTTTTTTTGGAAAATATCATATTCATATTCGACAAGTACCATACTAGATACTCTACGAAACTCGCCAAATTTTACTTGTCGTTTTTCCGATTTTTCTTTGGCTCGGAATTTGTCGGCCATGCACAATGTATTTCTAGGGCTCTTTTTTGGAAACCTTTTATAGTTGTTTGATTTCGAATCCTTCTAAAGATTATTTCAAAATCAACATAGATCCAAAAACCTAACTGTTATTATCTATCTACAAGAACTTCTCGAAAAAGCTTTCTGTCGGTCGTACACTTCCTGCTTCGCAAAAAACTTCCGATCGGCCGCAATGTGGAGCAATACTCTTCTTCTACGACCTCTTCGACTGGATCGATTCTTCCTTCAAGATTCTTTCTACTCCAGTCCAAGTCGGTTGAAGATTCAAGATCCAAGTTTCGGGATCCAACGATTTCAAGTTTTTCGAGTTCTCCAAGATTCAAGATCAACCCTTCCAAGAACGTCGGATCAAGACTTATAGTCGTGTAATATTATTTTAACTGTGTCTGATATTTTTCTCCGAGTTTTGTAGATCTATTTGTGGATTGAGAAAGTAGATCCGGTTGTGGATCAAGGTTGTAGATCTGGTTTGCGAATCGAGTTGTAGGAGAGCATGTTCTCCGAGTTGTAGGAGCATCGTCTCTGAGGTGTAGGAGTTGCGACTCCGAGGTGTATGATTTGATGAAATTTGAGTTTGGTGAAGTAGCTGAATCTGCCCTTCGTGGGAGATAGGCGAGGCGGGACACTGGATGTACCGAACTCGGGGAACCTCTATAAAATCTCTGCGTTTGTGTGCATGTTATTTATGATTATTTTTATTCCGCAAAAAGACGCAAACATCACCTATTCATCTCCCTCTAGATGATTTAGGTAGATGCTAGATACTTTCAATTGGTATCAGAGGGGCATTTTGGTCGATAAGGTTAACACCTTGATCAAGATCCCTGATCTAGCATTCAAAGATTCTATGCATTCACCATGGAAAGAAGCAAAGACATGTCATCCATGAAGCTACCAGTGTGCACAAAGGAAAACTTTCTCATGTGGAAAGAACAAGTACGGTTCTACAGGGAAGCTGCTGATCCGAGGTTTTACCAGATCGTGGAAGAAGTACCTCACATCCCTACACAGCCATCTACGATAAATCCAGTGTTTATGATTCCTAAGAAGATGATAGATCTTACTAAGGATGAGATTGCCTTAGTCTCCCTTGATAACAAGGCTAAGAACATCATAATAAGTGTTGTAGACGATTCTATGCTCCAGAACTTATTCCACTGTAAGTCGGCTAAAGAGATGAGGGACTGTCTTGTTGTCCAGATGGAAGGTACTGAAGAAGAATGATGTTATCTACCGAATGCTGGTTCCTGCCTAATGTTACCACCTGCGGCCCGTCGAATGTTTTGGTCCGACAAATGTTATCACTCGATGAATGTTGTTGGACGCTGAGTGTCGATGCCCAATGAATGATGCCACAGCAAGAAGGCCCCCATGTGCATTGTTATTGTGCACAAACATACACTGGAAAACATCATTTGGTAAAACATCCAACTTTTCGATTTTACCTCTCGTTATTACAAATTTTTTATTTCTTTTTCTTTTAAAATGTGTTTTTTATTTTAAAATGTGATCTCACATAGACAAAGTCTTTTACCTACAATTTAAAATGTGCTCTTCCCTTCACTCAAAACCCCCTTACACATGGCACAACAAAAATGAGTGATGTGCGGAGTGTGGCTCTCGAGGGTTTGTTAGTGACGGGAGCGTTATCGCGCCGGGCCAATGCCATTGTCGGGGCATTATCTCGTGGGGCACTGGGGTCCCCTTTGCATTGGGGTACTATCGTGATTAGCCATAGTGGCGGAGCCCTGTGCCTATCACTCATGGTGTGTATAAATGTACAAGATAAGCCATACTTGCCATTCCTCCCGGTATACTGAAATTTTGCATTGTTACAGCTAAGGCTGAGCATATTATTCGAAACTCGATAGTTGTCACAACCCTCATTTTCTCAACATGTAAGTTAAATCAGAGTAAGAGAATATGCATCGTGATGTCACGCCGTGCAGGGGATAATTGCAGGTGCTCAGGCAAGACTTCAATATGCAGTTTATATGAAATCCAAAAGTTATTACTTAAAAACCAATTTAAGTTTAGATGGTCGTATCCCTCGGCACTGTGTATCATCAAGTCCACGAGTAAAAGTATAGTTATACGCTACAGAAATACTTTGATTATATTGGATCAACATCCTACACGAGCATAAACATCCCTGAAGGACAACTCGCGGTATGCAAGACTCTAGATTTATTTTAAGTATGTAAATAGTCTTTTTGTTAGTTAGAAAATAGTATTTTAGTTTTAGAAATATGGCATACATGAAATACTAGTAGTAATACTTTTATAAGTTGAAATACCTAACATGCAACCTAGCATAAACATTCGCAAAGAGCAAGTAAACACAACCACAAAACAAGTCGACTAGGCAGCTTAGCAAAGTAATTATCATTTCAAAAGAAAACCCCTAGTGGGCGTCAACAACCTGACACGAACCCACTGGAGAGCGCGTATGTCTGTACTATCATGAAAGCAACAAAACACTACCTCACTATTGTGAGGAAAACCTCTGCAGAACGGCAGTCCACTAGCAAACTTCCAACCTTAGCCGCTTACCCGGCTACTGCCCTGAACCTAAGGCATTCAAAAAAGAACACCTCAGCAAGAAAATACAAGTGACAATAGAATTCAATAAATAGACAACAAAATGTAAAAAGGGTTACCAACCCATGACTAGATGATTATAAGGAATCATCAACATTTAAGCCCAAGGAAAAAGGGAAGAAGGGACTCACAAAGGTAAAACATATCAAGTTGCACCAAGTGCTATAAGGATCAAGGCTTAAATAACATAAGCATAAATACGTGCATAAATGAAAAGATATTGGTCAATTCATCATTAGAGAGCAAAAACACCGACAAAGTTTGGCACAAACAGTGGGAGGGAACTTCCCAACACACCACGGTGGAAGGGACCTACCCAACACACCAATAGTAAAACTTCACTGGGCCCAAGAAAAGGTGGTCTCATGCCTCGGCACACCCAAAACCGGGGAAAAACTAGACGATTTTCAAAAAGGCCGATGATTTCTGATGACGATTTCTTGGTGAGAGTTATCTGAATCTACTCTCTGATGACGATTTCTAACACCAGAGCTCCTCCAATCGATGACCAAAGGCACTATAAGGATGCCTCTTTCTTTCTTACGCAAACAGGCCGGCGATTTTCAAAAAGAAGACGATGAATAGGGTTTGTCTATTCACAAGGCTATTTATACATAGAAATATAAGTATTATAATAATAATTTCTTATTATGTAATGGTCCAAACGACCCAAATTCGCGCCACCACGGATTTCTATGAAAATCACACCGTAGCTAAATACTGACGCTACAAACCCAACGGCGTAGTCGAAATTAAGATTCAACGAACCAAACTCGGGCAAACACCTCTCGAAGCCAAAACACAAGAATTCCCAAAGAGGCTCCACTGAGTCACCAAAACAAACCCGACTCGCTAGGGAATCTTGCAAACAGGCTAAACCCGGCCACACACAGAGAAACTCAAGAGCTAAAACCACGCTCTAACAATGACATATGCCGAAAATGCATCAACGTAACGCCCTGACATCATAAACACGCCAGATAACGAACTAAACCAAATATCAAAAAATCGGGGGCGTTACAGCGACTCCCCATAAAAGAAAGTTTTGTCCTAAAATTTTACGCACAAAAACCTCTATTACAAAAGAAAAGAAATAACTAAGGGTTATTGAAAAGATTACATACCAATCAACTAGGAGAACAAATGAGGATGAGCCTTCCTCATAGCTGTCTCCAACTCCCATGTGGCGCTTTCCATGTCTTGGTTTTGCCATAAAACTTTAACCATTGGTATGGTTTCCCTCCGCAACACTCAATCTTGAGTATCCAGAATGCGGATAGACATCTCAACATAGGAAAGATTAGGCTCCAATTGGGGCACAACATCAAAAAACATGTTGGTCGCTGAACACACATTTCTGCAACTGGTTTACGTGAAACACTTCGTGCACACCATGAAAGTTTGCGGGCAAATCCAGCCTTTATGCTGATACTCCAATACGCTCAATAACCCTAAAAGGTCTTACATACCTCGGGTCCAACTTATGATTCTTTCCAAATCTCTTAACGCTAGACATTGTGGAAACCTTCAGAAAAACCAGGTCCCCAAGCACAAACTCCAAATCAATCCTTCGATGATTAGAGTTCTTCTAATAACAATCCTGAGCTATATGGAGCGTTTATCTGATATGCCTCACAGAAATATCCATTTTTTTGAAGGCTTCAAGACCTAACAACGGTCTCTAACCGACCTCGGCCCAAAATAAGGGAGTTCTGCATCGCCTCCCATACAAGGCCTCAAATGGGGCCATCTGTAAACTGTCTCGATAACTATTATTATAATCAAACTCCATTAATCTGAATCGCTCATCCCACGCTACTCCGTGGTCCAAAATATAACATCTGATCATGTCCTCCACGATTTGATTTACTCGCTTTGTTTGACCACTAGTCTGCGGATGATAAGCGGTGGAATACCTCAGATCGGTACTCAACCCTTCTTGTAAGCTTTTCCAAAAGCGAGACGTAAACGTGGATTCTCGATCTGATACAATGCTAACTGATACTCCATGCAATCTGATGACTTCATCTAAATATAATTAGGCTATCTTTTTCATGAAGTAGCCAATCTTAAATGGCACAAAGTGAGCACACTTCGTTAGTCAATCTACTATCACCCAAACAGAATCGTGGCCTTGGGGAGATCTATAAACCCGTATTAAAGTCCATGGAAATAGTCTCTCATTTCCATCTTGTAATATCCAAAGGCGTCAACTTGCCACCATCCCTTCTATAATCAGCCTTAACACGTTTGCATGTAAAATATTCAGACACAAACCTGGCTATATCACCCTTCATTCCAAACCACCAAATAATCTGCTTTAGGTTTTGATACATCTTTGTAGAACATGGGTCATAAGCAACACTAGAACCGCGTGCCTCACTGCACAACTTAGATCGAATGTCCTTAACAACAGGGATACAAAATCTGTCGCGGTACTTCAAGGTACCCACGTCATCGATCGAAAAATCTGGTAACTCCCCTTTCTTAGTTCTCTTGTAAAGGTGCAACAAATCAGGATCTCCCATCTGATGCAGTCTTATGAGTGCAATCCATGAAGGCTCAGCTACCTCCAAACTACTTGACAAGTTACAACTTCCAACAGAAATGTTCATCATTAAAACTCCTCAACCAGAGAATCTACAAAAAAATTAAAATTCTAAGTTGTCTTTCTACTGAAGGCATCAGTTACAACATTAGCTTTGCCCAGATGGTACTGGATCTCAACATCATAATCTGCTACATACTCTAACCATCTTCGTTAGCGCAGATTCAACTCCCTTTGAGTGAAAACATACTTCAAGCTCTTATGATCGGTGTAAATCTTACACAACGCACCATATAATAGATGCCTCCACAATTTTAGAGCATAAATTACAGCTGCGAACTCCAAATCATGTGTAGGGTAATTCTTCTCATGAATCTTTAACTGCCTAGACCCATGCACAATTACATTTCCTTCTTACATCAGCACACAACCAAGTCCAAAGTACGATGTATCTACATATACGACATATTCTATTACTTCCGTAGGTAAGGTCAACACCGGAGCAGTACACAGTCTCCTCTTTAATTCCAAAAAAGCTTCTTCGCACTTATCGCTCCAAACAAAAGCTGCATTCTTCTGCGTCAGTTTAGACACTGGTGCAGACAATGTAGAGAAACCCTCTACAAACCTTCTATAATAGCCAGCCAACCCTAGGAAGCTCCTTATTTCCTTGGGTGTGCTTGGCCTATTCCAATCCATAACAGCAGTTATCTTCTCAGGGTCAACTGAAATTCCATCTTTATTTACTACATGACCCCGGAAAGAAACCTAAGGCAAAGAAAGCGCACACTTGCTCAGCTTAGCAAACAGCTTATGGTCCCTCAAAGAAGACAAAACTAAACGCAAGTGCTAGGCATTCTCATCAGCACTGCGAGAATAAACTAGAACATCATCTATAAAAACAACCACAAAACGGTCTAGAAAATCTTTGAACATTTTGTTCATCATATCCATAAAGGCAGAGAGTGCATTAGTCAAACCAAAAGACATCACTAAGAACTCAAAATATCAGTGCCAGAAATGAAAGGCAGTCCGTGGGATATCCGTCTCACGAATCCACAACTGGTGGTAGCCTGAACGAAGGTCAATCTTCGAAAATACAGAACTGTCATGCAACTGATCAAACAAATCATCAATTCTCGTTAAAGGATATCTGTTCTTGATGTTGACCTTGTTCAATTCTCTATAGTCAATGCAAAGCCTCATAGATCCATCCTTTTTCTTCACAAACAGCACGGGGGCTCCCCAAGGTGAAGAACTTGGCCTTATAAATCTGCTTTACAATAAATCATGTAGCGGGGTACGTGTAATAGCCCAAATTTGAGAAACGGGAAACTATTGGTTGACACGGCCTGGGACACGGGCGTGTCCCAGGGCGTGTCCTGCTTGGATTGAGTGGTCGAGCGCGTGGTCGATGAATTTCGGTCGACGAATACTTCGGGAGGTACACGCCCTGTGACACGGGCATGTCGGGGGCGTGACCCAGGGCGTGTCCTGCCCTGGTCGACGACTCTCTCTAGGTCGACGAACTGCGCTTGACGATCGTCGGGTAGACGGTACACGGCCTGTGACACGGGCGTGTCACAGGGCGTGTCCCGCTCAGACTCGAGTAGCTCTCGTGTAGGTCGAAATGTACTCGAGTAGTTGGAAAAGTACTCGAGTAAGAAGGGGTGACACGGGCGTGTCATCTATGACACTGACGTGTCCTATCTGGGTACTCGAGTAGTTGGTTTTCTCTCGAGTAAGTCCTCTCGAGTAGGTCTCGAGTGGGTTACATGCCCCATGTCACACGTGGACTGGGCTGACACGGTAGTGACAGGGCGTGTCACCTTGGTGTGGATAAGGTTGGATAAAGCGGTTCGTGCACCTCTTAGAGGACACGGCCTGCGACACGGGCGTGTCACAGGGCGTGTTAGACCCGAGAGAGCTATTTTCAGGAAATTTTCTGGCCGTTCCTTTTCTGCTTATGGGATCTGATGGCTCAGATTGCTCCTTGTTGTTATATGACCGAGAAATGAGGATTATCTCTTCATTTTCTTCTTCTTCTTCATCTTCTCATTCCAAGAGAGAGAAAGAGAGAGAGGGAAAGGGAAGGAAAGTAAGAAGGAGGAAATCCGCTGCTGGAGGAGCTGCGGAGTGTGGATTGAAGATCCGAGTTCGGACTCATGGAGGAAACGCTGAGACGGTAATTTCCATCCGGCGGATTCATGGCTCCGAAGAGATCTTCAAGGGTAACGATCTCCTTCTTGGACATCGAAGTCCTTTCTTTATGCATGTGCGTGGAATCCTCCACCAAGAGGTGGATCACAGAAGTGATTCCTTGGTTGAGTTTGCATTTAGAGCCGGAAGTATGGAGTACGACATAGGCATGTTGTGTGAAACCCATCTGGACGGGTAGTCTGGATTGGTGATGATCATGGGTAAACGGAGAAGACTCCGTGGATTTGATGCTATGAAAGGTTTATGATTTGATTGCATGGTTGTGTATGGATGAATGAATATTTGTTAGGGTTGTATGTAGGCTTTGGTTAAGCTCCTGGTTATGTTGAAAGATCAATGGGTAGCATGGCTGGGGGAAATGTGGAATGAACCTGACATGTTACACCACATGGTGTGGGTTGATCGGTATTAGTGAGGATCGATGGGTGGCAATGTTTAGGAGGAAGTGAGGTGGACCCTACTTACTACACCACATAGTGTGGGTCGATCGGATATAGGTGAGGGGTCGATGGGTGGCAATGTCAGGGGAGCCTTGATATACCTGGATGCCACACCACATGGTGTGGGTCGATCTGCTCTGGTTGTTTGTGAATGCTGCGAGGTAGTACCTCTGAGTGGTATGGACGGGATGTCGCCAATAGTGAGATTGGTGGACTAGGCTTGAACCGCCCAACCAACAAGTGAAGAGCCTCGATCGGCGTTGTATTACTGGTATATCTGGTACACCCAGAAGGTGCCCTGAGTGCACGGAGCATCCGGTGGAGACCGGCGTTTGTGATATGGACTGTGATTGATAGATTGAAAGAAATGATGATGGATATGCATATAGGGAAGGAACCACTGCCCTGGGTAAGGGGTGGTGTCATTATAAGTGGTCAGTTATTGATGACCGTTACTTTGTTTGCTGTTTGGATTGGATGGTGAATTGCAGGTGTTGCTGCTGGAATGGCAATGCGCGGAATGGAAGGATTGGTGCTAAAGGCCCTTGAAGGACGTGCGAAGAAACGTGATTGGCTTTCATGTGTGGTCGACCTGCGTGCCGATGTATGAAAATGTATTTGTGCAAAGAGAAATCTATAAGGCCTTAAGGCCAGTGTGTGAGTTATATACATTCCTAGTGTGAATATATAAATGTGGAATTTATATAGTAGTGGACATTCTCTGAGTTGAGTTCATGTTAATGTAAAATGTTGTTCTAGAATGTTTTGAGATAGGATGCGAATAGATTTTGATTTCCACAAGTAATTCCACCGCTTATCTGTGACATATGGCGTGGGGCCCCGGCCGGACCTACCGTTATATGCCATGTGACGAGTGGGGGCGTTATAAAGTGGTATCAAAGCCAGGTTGAGATTGTTTGGGAGGAGAGAACATAATTGAATTCACGAATGCCCACTAGGAATGTATTTCATGCACGAGAAGTGCGTGAGTGTGTAGTCAATGTATAAGTACTGTTATGATATGAATGATTAATGGTGTTTTATACATTGATAGGTGGCAAGGAGTGGTGCTGGGCAGTCGGAGCCCCAGCGATCGGATGAGAGTGCAGCACCCGTTGAAGCTCCTACGCCTCCTTCGGCGGAGACCATACGGGTGGTGACAGAGATAGTGCTTGCAGTGTTACAGGCACAGCCTACTGGACAGGCAAGGCCTGCAGGAGTACCAATACAGACTGGTGCACGGCAAGAGCGTGCTGCAGCTGTGGTGGAGGTGCAAGAAATAGATGAGTCATTGAAAAGCTTTATGGAGCTTCATCCACCTACGTTTGGTGGAGCACGTTCTCCAACGTAGGCGGAATATTGGTTGGCTCGAGTAAAGCGGATCCTGATTGCAATTAGGACGGCAGAGGAGCAGAAAGTGACGTTAGCCACTTTTCTGTTGGAAGGAGATGCAAGACTATGGTGGGACGAGATTGAGGTGCATCACTTGGTAGGTCATAGACTAGCGGAGGTTTCAATGGACGAATTCTCCCGATTATTTTTAGCCAAGTATGTGCCAGTGTCGCAGAGGATTGCGATGGAAAATGAGTTTCAACGCCTGTTGCAGGGTGAGGCAAATATTGATACATACCTGCATGAGTTTACTAGACTGGGGAGATATGCGGGGTCTACCTTCGTGGAGGAAGCGCGAAAGATGAATCAGTTTTATAAGGGATTGCGCGACGAGTTGCGGTTGGCACTCCCGAGTTCGGTGAGCCAAGGCTTCCAAGCGTTGGTAGATACAGCCTGGGCATTAGAGAAAGATTTGAAGTGGGTACAACAGAAGAAGAGACTGGCAGTGGAAAAGCCATAGTTTACAGTGCCGCAGTCGGAGCAATCGGAGTTGTTGAGTTCATGTTAACGTAAAATGCTGCGCTAGAATGTTTTGAGATAGGATGCGAGTAGATTTTAATTTCCACAAGTAATTCCGCCACTTTTCTGTGACATATGGCGTGGGGCCCCGGCCGGACCCACCGTTATATTCCATGTGACAAGTGGGGGCATTACAGTACGTAACTCATCCAGCTCACGAGGGGCCAATCGGTATGATTCCTTAGCAATAGGACGAGTACCCGGCTCCAAATCTATCACAAACTCTGCATCTCTCTCTGGTGGAAGACCAGGAAGATTATCAGGAAATGCATCATGAAACTCACGCACCACGGGTATCTCCTCTAAACGCGGGAAAACAACCTTGGTTTCTAAAATTGAAACCAAACAAGCAAAACATCCGGAATCTAAAAGCTTCTGAGCACATATAGCAGAAATAATCAGAGAACTCTGGCGCAGATTGCCATAAACACTCCCGGGTTGACCGTTGTCCATATTGAAGTCCAAGCGTCTAACCTTACACTAGATAAGGGCATCATATCTGGACAACTAGTCCATGCCCAAGATCACATCAAAATCTTCCAGGTCTATCACCTTCAAATCAGCAACCGCTAGAAAATCACCTAACAGAATCGGACAACTCTGAATGTCTTGGTCCGATACCACTGAATCACCAGAGGGAAACTTGACATGAAACACATCGCCAACTTGATCCAGAGTCAGACGATGACGCTCAACAAAGGTCCTAGCCACAAATGAGTGGGTAGCACCAGAATCAAAGAGAACGCATGTCTAACGGTTCTTTACCTTAAACCTTCCAAAAAAAATAATCGCATATGCGGCCAAGAGGACGAACATTGTTCATATAGCTATGAATTATAAACTAAAACTATATTAGGATCTAACCTGAAATAACCTGAGTAGATGTTTGGGCTTCCTCAAAAGACACCATGTTCAGCTTCCCCTTTCCCTTGTCCAAATACTGCGGTGGTGGCTGTAATGCCCCAGATTTTCCGAAAATTATTTAATCATCTTGGTGACGTCATAATGACGTAAGGGGCATTACGTTAACGTGGAGTTAACGACGCGTCGTCGTTAGTGCGTTTTCGTGTCTGTTTGGTCAAGTCGGTCAAATTCGTGAATCCTTGTCGAAAATGGAAAATTTCACGTTAGTAAATTAAATTAATTAATTTTTGACATGCTCGTCAAGTTTCCTCGCGATCCGAGCTATATTCGAGTCTCGACGAATTTCTAAAGTTTTGTAGAATTTATGTTCGCCGTAGACTTTGAAAATTTATATCTCGAGAACGGCATGTCGGATTTTGGTTCTGTCTTCGTCGTTGGATTCGTAGCGTCAGTGTTCGCCTACGATGCGAATTTTGTTTAATTTGGCGCACGTTTGGGCCTCCGTTTTGAACTCGTATTTTCTTGTTCAAAAATATAAAAATATGATTATTATAATATTAAAGCACTACTCAAAAATGAAAAGTACTTTTCATTACTAAAGTTTGATCAAGGGTATATTTGCAAAATTCAATATTCATGAGGACAAAAAAACACTGTTGATTCAATTAAGTTTTGTTCATTACCAGGAAATCTTGATTTTATACTCGAGAACTCAGAAACTTTCCCGGGAGATCATATTTATTGTACTTGAGAACTCAAAAGGCCTTCCCGGGAAATCCTGATGTGGTACTCGGGAACTTTAAGTTTGTTCTCGAGAAATCCCATCTCCCTTCTCGAGAAATCATGTGCTGCACTCGAGAAATCCGAAGTTCATCCCGGGAAACCTATTTTAGCATACGTTCGGGCGCCATTTTGAGGGTCAAAACGACATCATATAAAAAATAGTTAACATGGATTTTGTTCATCTCGACGAGATCTACAACTTTTGTGCTGATAAATTTTTGATTCAGAGAAATCTTTAGCCTCTATTTTCGCTTTCCACATGCCCGCACTAAAATAGCCCACCTCATTCCTGTTTAGACAAAAGAATTGACGTCTGTGATTAAATTGGCGTCTCATATAGTTAGGCAAATACTCAATGATGATAAATCTTTTTAATATAGTATATATATATATATATATATATATATATATATATATATATATATATATATATATTCATATACTTAAGGATAAATAGAACAACTTCATTTTCTTCCTTAAGTCGAGACCGAATCAGAGAGCGAGAGTGACGTGACGACGAGGGTTCTAAGTTTGTGAAGCTTCGGATCGCCGCCGTCGGAGCTACGGTGCTCGGAATCGCAAATCGAGCATAGATCCGGAAAGCTCTCGCCTAGATCTTCACGATCATGGTAAGTATTTCTCATTTCGTGGAAGTTTTTCGTTAGGATTTTCGGCTCTAACCTCTCTTTTGGCCATATCCTTGTAGATTCCGCTTCCCCGCGTCTTCTTTTGGCTAGATCCGCGACGTGAAGTAAATTGGAAGACCGATCGGAGTAGAAACCGAGGCAAGTGGTGTTCTTACTCTCCCTCTTGCTCTTTTCTTTCAAATGTTTTAGCCATTTTTTCTTAGATTTGACATGTTTAAGTAAAGTGTATCCTCGAATTGCTAGTTAATTGTCTTGGATTGTGACGTGTGTTTCACCTAAAACCATTTCTACCCAATTTTATCCCGTAGATTGGTAAAAAAATTTACTTGTCATGTCACTTTAACTATCGAGTCATTTTGATCGTTGTGACACCTCGTGCATCCCGTTATTTTGATCGTACTTCACCTTGCTTAACCCTTGCAATGTCCTTATGTAGTCCAAGTTGTTTATTGACCATATTGAAATCTTGTCGGGTAATTCCCAGTTGATAAGTGTCCCTTTGAAGTATCAGCTTCATTAGGAGTCGATTTAAAGTCTGTTGAATGTTAGTCTATGTTGAATAAAAGAAACTCTGCATGTATTAATACGTAACCAAAGAAAACCCTGATGGCCTGTGTGCATTGGGGTTTCTCCCTCTGCACAGTGCCTTATGATTGGGTCTGTACGCGTTGTGGACCTTCATCCCTGACCATTACCTTAACTGTTGGTCTGTGCGCATTGGGGTTTCTCCCTCAGCATAGTGCCCTTTTGTCTAGGTTTGTGCGCGTTATGGAACTTTTTCCGGCACAGTACTTCTATTTTCTGTTGAGCTGATCAGTCTCATTTAAAATGATGAACAACATGAATAATAAAGAAGGATGAATATATGAACTTCTGATGTTTGACAATCTGTTCTGTGTAGTTGTTGTGATTAGCCTTTCTTGCTCAGCTAGATTTACTGTTTCATTTCTGTTGCTTTGCAACTGACTTTTGTTATAGTTGATTTATTATCCCTCGTTTACTTCGAGGTTTGTTGGTCTTCCTTTTACTCTTTTGCACCACTTGTAGCTTGCTTCTGATGTGTTCTTGTTTTGAATGCCTCAGGTCTAGAGCAGTAGCAGGTTTAGCTGACAGAGTTGTGCTTCTGGTGCTGTAAGTTATTGCGGCCGTTTGTTTCCACCTCAGAG
Organism: Platanthera guangdongensis; assembly: GCA_039583875.1. NCBI lineage: Eukaryota > Viridiplantae > Streptophyta > Magnoliopsida > Asparagales > Orchidaceae > Platanthera > Platanthera guangdongensis. Next base: position 131,132,103 of record CM077150.1, on the reverse strand, counting down.
TGTTGAGGTAATTGTTTTGATAGACATGACTGTTTCTCTATGGGTTTGTGTCAGTTGTTGACGCTCATAGTCTTAGACTTCTTATGACAGCTTACTTGTTACTTTTACTGTTGTTACTTATTGCGTGTTTATACTTGCTCTTTGGGAAGTTTTATGTTATGGTGCATGTGGTTACTTTTAAGTATACAAAGTTGTATACTGAAATGTTTATATGGCATAACTTTTAAATCGTAAAACACACTACTTTGAAGCGTCATAGAAAATCTTTTTTATTTATACTAAATTTAGAAGTCATATCTCATTGCATTTTGTGTTATGTGCTCATTCTCATATAGGTTAATAAGCGAATCAAGCTTAGTATTTTTCGCTGTATAAATCTATATTTTGTCACCTATGGACTAGATGTTCCACCCAACCGAGGGACATGGTCAGAAAACTCAAGAACTTAAATATATTTTAACTTAAAACATAAAGCTCTTCTATTAGAGTAAATGTGAGGACTTGGTTGCCTGAACATCTGCAGTTGTCCCTTGCACGGCGTGGCATCACAACGTGTATTTTCTCTTACTCTGACGTATTATTTAAATACGAAGAACGTCTGCAGTTGTCCCCTGCACGGCGTGGCGTCACAACCCGCATTATCTCATCATTTAAGTTAAATCAGAGTAAGAGAAAATACGCGTCGTGATGCCACGTCATGCAGGGGATAACTGCAGGCGCTCAGGCAAGACTCCAAACTCTACAGTTTATATGAAATGCATAAGTTATTAATTAAAACTAGTTTAAGTTTAGATGGTCGTATTCCTCGGCACTGTGGATCAGCTAGTACACGAGTAAAAGTATAATTATATGATGCGGAAATACTTTGTTTATGTTGGATTAACATCCTACACGAGCATAAACATCCCTGAAGGACAACTCGTGGTATGCAAGATTCTAGATTTATTTTAAGTATAGAAATAGACTTTTTGTTAGTTAGAAAATAACATTTTACTTTTAGAAAGATGACATGCATGAAATACTATTAGTAATGATTTTATAAGTTAAAATACCTAACATGCAACTTAGCATAAACATTCCCAGAGAGGAAGTAAACACAACCACAATACAGGCCAACTAGGCAGCTTAGTAAAGTAATTAGCATTTTAAGAGAAAACCCCCAGTGGACGTTAACAACCTGACACGAAGCTACTGAAGAGCACGTATGTCTGTACTATCATGAAAGCAACAAAACACTATCTCACTATTGTGAGGAAAACCTCTGCAGAACGATAGTCCACTAGCAAACTTCCAAACTTAGCCACTTACCCGGCTACTGCCATGAACCTGAGGCATTCAAAAAAGAACACTTCAGCAAGAAAATACAAGTATCAATAGAATTCAATTAATAGACAACAAAATGTAAAAAGGGTTACTAACCCATGACTAGATGATTATAAGGAATCCTCAACAGTTACGACCAAGAAAAAGGGAAGAAGGGACTCACAAAGGCAAAACATCCCAAGTTGCACCAAGTGCTATAAGGATCAAGGCTTAATTAACATAAGCATAAATACGTGCATAAATGAAAAGAAATCAGTCAATTCATCCTTAGAGAGCAAAAACACCGGAAAAATCTGGCACAAACAGTGGGAGGAACCTACCCAACACACCATGGTGGAAGGGACCTACCAAACACACCAATAGTAAAACTTCACTGGGCCTATGAAAAGGTGGTCTCATGCCTCGACATACCAAAACCGGGGAAAAAACGGTACTTGCGCTGGAAGGGAACCTCCCCAACACACCCGCAGTCACAAACCTTAAACAAAAATTACCTGGGGTCAAAATTCATGACCAAACTTGACAACACCAAAATCACCTGAAAACTGTTAAAAACCCACAACCCAAAAAAAAGGGTTTATTTCATAGGAAATGAAGAAGAAATCCAAAGAAATTTTCCTAAGGCCCATAGTAATTGAATCAGACCAGACTTGGCGAGATAAATCAAGGGTAAGGGAAAAGCATCGAGTACACTCGATGCCGCATCGAGTGCAGTCAACGCACTCGACGCCATCCGGCTATACTTAGCAAAAGAACCACTCCACTCAACGCCGTGTTGAGTCCACTGAAAGCCACATTGAGTCCACTCAACGCCGCGTTCTGTCCACTCAACGCCGCGTTCTGTCCACTCAACGCCGCGTTGAGTCCACTCAACGCCGCGTTGAGTCCACTCAACGCCGCGTTGAGTCCTGATGTGCGCGAAGACCGACTCTAAATTATCTGGGGAGTACGGTGGTTCCAGATTTCGCACGACGAATTATAGGCAAGTGTACCTATCGCAAGTAAAACAGAATATTCGGGGGAATATCGAGATCGTAAATTTCCCGGGAACGGGTTGATTATCCCTGCTGCTCCGAAAGAACTATTATTTTACCGAAATATTTAAGTTGTCGATTTTAACTAATAAAAAGCTGGAAATAGATTAAGAACAAGGTCGATGAAGAAATAACACTCGGTATCGAATTATGTTAGGACTAAAATAGATTTGAATAATTAGATATCTTAGGTTTCAATTCAATTAAAGCGGAAACTAGGTCGTGGAGGTTCCAAAAGAATGAGCTCACCTATCTCTAGGAATATCGCTCACCTGAACATTAATGCTATTCGACCGGGCTCCCATCCGACGATGGATTCCTCTTAATGCCCATATTACGCTAAGAACCCCGCTATTGGGGGGAGGGGGAACCCAATCCGATAGAATTACGGGCCTCCTCTCTCGAGAGTTAGTGTGAAACTCTCTTTACCCGGGGGTGATCAGTCTATATGTACGGCCTCTCGGCTAGCTAGCATATGGATAATGGAAATAGAGCCCACACATCGATATGTGGTTCTACGCATCGTTAACCCGGGGTAAACCTTAAGTTTTTTAATTGCATAGAAAAACAAGACCTTTAGTTATTTAAAATATTTTATATCCCACTGCTCTTCGATACCGAGGGATAAAAGCGATTAGCCACTCATCGGAATGGGGATGGCTTATGAGTTTGGTTAGGAGTGAGTTCTAAACTATGTGATAACACTAAAACAGCTCCAAGCAGCAGCCCCTAAGACCAAAATGGTTCAAAATTTGGAACCCCCACACCTTACAGCAAGGTCCTATTTATAGCCAAAAAAATTAGTTTACACGCCCTAGGTCACGGGCGTGTAGGGGGGGCGTGTCAGCACTGTTGGTGAAGTGAAGTCGAGCATTCAATGCATGTTGATATTGGGGTGGTCCACGTGGAAATCACACTCGTGGCCCTGCTGACACAGGCGTGAAGCATGGGCGTGTCCGGAAGGTATATCTGGGGGAAGGCGCTGCGTCATTTCGTCGTCGGCGACATCTTGTCTCGGATAAGTGGCAGTCACGCCTGTATCAAATATTGACACGGGCGTGTCAGTTGGTTCGACGATCTTCGAGCGCAAAATGTCGAGCTGGAGTGACACGGGGCTTGGTCACGGGCATGTCATATTGGATATGGGCGTGTACTTGGGCGTGTTCAACAATTTCTTTGCGGGCGGCTGATTTCACTTGGGATTGAAGGTACACGCCCAGGTCACGGGCGTGACCTAAAGTACACGGGCGTGTACTATGCACTTTTTGACTTTTTCTAAAAAATTTCAGAAACCAATTTATAACTAAGTTAGAAAATATTTACAAAAACGCAATTTATTAAATAAAAATAAGTAAAAATTACGAAAATAAATTAAGACGACTTAATTAACATACGTAAAAAATACGTATATTTACAACTCTTCAAATACCACCATAATTAAGCTTTTGCTATTCAAGAGCAAAAGTTAGAGATGTACTTATAAGGAATTAAAATAAATCATAAATATAACTACCGCTTGAATTAATTAAAAGAGAGATCAAAGTAATTATCAGGGGTATAAGAGTTAAGTCCTAAATCATGAAATTGATTTAAATAGAGGAAACGTTTTGGCCAAAAAAAACTTCTTGAAGTAGCCAAATAGCAAGCAAAACTTGTAATCGTTAGCTAATAAAAATAGATTTGAATTATAGGAACTTTAGCTTAAGAGTTTAAAGGAAATAATGCAATTTAAAAATTATGCTGTCAAAAATATTTTATATTAAGTCTATAATCATTGAATATGGCTAAGGGAATTGTTTTGGTTTATGAAGAAGGTTATGGAGGAGGTGAGGTATATTTTTTTTCTCAAACCTCAAATACAATTTTTTTTTATACGGATGTTTAGGAAAACAAAGTCTTATTTTCCATAACATGCAATAGTAATTATTTTTGTACAACTTCATATAACCTAATGTATATGTATATGAGTAATGAATTTTATTCTCTTACTCTGTAACATATAATTTTTTCAAATATTGGATGCCTATGTTTGCGGAACGAAATCTTATTCTCATTGACATAGATTCTTTTAAGGATAAAATATAGGGAGATGGTTTTTTTCAAAAATAAAACTAGATTTTAATAAAAATAAATTTGAGAGCAACCTTTATGAATTGAATGTTCCAGTGTTTCTAAAAAGCTTGAAGTAGAAATAATTGAAGTCGATAATTGTTTTTTCTAACATAATACACATGCCTCTATTTTAGATAAATTAGAAGTAGTGCCTAAAACAAGTCCCTTATCATAAGAACAAAACATAAAAAAATTCCTTAAAATTTAACCCCGGATATTTAAATCTATCAATCTCTAATTAATAAACGGATAGTAAAAAAAGAATTAATGAAATTCACTTATAAATATACTCGCAATAAAATTTTTGGAGAGCAAAAAGGCTTAAGAATGGAATATTTGATTTATTTATTTCATAAAATTTTGTGGATTTCTACAGTTTTCATCATTTTTTATGTTTTTAATTTATTATCTTTTTTTGGAATTTTTGTTTTTGTTTTGTTTTACTCTTTTTTTTTGGAATTTTGACTTATTTTCTTCTTTTGTGTTTTGTGTTAAATTTTGTTATTATATACAAACTAAAAAGCGATAAGATATATTTTTTTTGAACTTTTTTTGTCAAGTTCTAGTTTTTTGGTTTTATAAGCAAATATTTACAAAATAGGGAAAGAGAGAAAAGTTATTTACAAATAAGAGAAAGAAAGGAAGAGGGGAAAGAGAGAAAAAAATATTTACAAAAATAATTATTAAAAGATATTTGCATAAAGTATTTACAAAAAAATATTTACAAAATGAAACTAAATATATTTTGGAATTTTTGTTTTATAATTTTGTTTGTTTTTTATGATAAAAAGAAAGGAAATTTGTTTTTTGTTTTTTTATGAGAAAAAGAAGGAAATTTTTTTTTTGAGTTTTCATTTTAAAATTTTTTTGTTTTGTTTTTATATAGTTTTTTTATATTTAAAATTTTTGCAGTGCAAAAAATAAAGCAAGAAAACACCCTCATACTTAAGTGCAACATTGTCCTCAATGTTGCAACTTAAGTATGCGGAACAAAAATAAAATGCAATATTTACAAAGAAAATAAAGAGAGGGGGGTAGAAGCTTTCCTGAAACGAGATCGGGGAGGCCCAGTTTAGGAACCTGCGGATCGATCCGTTTTAGATCGATCACCTCCTTTCAGCTAGGAGGGTTATAGCGTTGATATTCTTCTGCGGATTGGGCTTCTTGTTTCCCGGCAGTGCCCCGAGCGTGCACTCAGACATCATTCGCGCTAGCTGTCTAACCTGGAGTTCTAAGTTTTTTAGCAATCCGGTGATGTTCCGAATATTTGATTCGTTGGAAGCTATGTATTTAGAAAAATTTTCCTCCATCGAGGAGAGTTTTGTAAGAGGGGGAGGCGGCAGAAATCCGGGCGCAAAAGAATTGGGCGGGCACTGTGCATTGTTCGCGTTGCCCCATGAGAAGTTGGGGTGGTTCCTCCAACCCGGATTATAGTTATTACTATAAGGGTTATTGTTGGGGTTGAAGGAAGGTCGCCCAGGATTTCCCACGTAGTCTATGTTGGGTATTGTATCCACGATTACCTAGATTTGAGGAAGCCACCTGTCAAGCTAAGATGAATTCACAATGTATTTGATAAACTTTTTCAAGTTGTACTTGCAGTCTCTCCACGCTAAGTGCACACCAATGTCAGGGTGCAGTAGGTCAATATACACGGGTCTGCACGACGTAATCCCTCGTTGAGCAGATCAGTGTGTTGGCCTATGTGTACTCTCTCTATTGGAGTGCACTTACTTTCAAGTACAGGGCCGCTCATATGCAAGAGAAGACAAGGAGCTTGGAGGATCAAGGAGCAGCTCCTAGGTGGAAGACGAAAAATCGTCCAAGGCAAATTCGACGAGAATCACCAAGTGATTCTCGCCGAATCGGCGAGAATCACTAGGTGATTCTCGTCGAATCGTCGAGAATCGTCAGTGATTCTCGCCGACTCCTTCTGGCCATCTCAAAATGGTGCCAAGTAAGATTCGGCGAGAATCACTTATAATTCCCGCCGAACCAGTGGTCAAGCAGCCCATGAATACAAAGTCCAATTCGTTGAGAATCGACAAGTGATTCGACGAGAATCACAAACGATTCTCGACGAATCGTCGAGAATCACTTGGTGATTCTCGCCGATTCGTCGAGAATCGTCTGCGATTCTCGCCGATTTTTACTTGGCGTTTTCTCAGAATGCTGCTGAACCGGATTCTGCTTCTGGATTTGTTTGAACCGGATTTTGGGGATTTCATTTGTGGGTCCCACAAACGGTCATATTTGAGAATCCTACAGTATTTATACACAGGTATTTTTGAACAGTAAATCTACGGATAAGAGAGAAAGAAAATCCAGCGGCGACGTAACCCTAACTTCGCGAAATCGCTCCGCTCCGCCGCCGCCGCTCGCGTCAAGTGGTCGCCGCTGCTGATCGCTCTTCTTCCCGATCTCCGGTGACAGAAGCTTAGCAAGGCTTGTGTCTCACGCGTCTATCCGGAGATCTCTTGTCTCTCGATTTGTTGACCGGGAAAACTCCCCCGTCCGAATCGATCGAGACGACTGATCCTAGAGTGACCGTTGGTAGACCTAGCTTGCTTCGCTACGAAGTTTAGATCTCCAAGTTCTGCAGCCACTTTTCATCGTAGCCGCCGATCCCGAAGCTAGCCGCCGCTCGTGTGCCGCCGCCGGTTCCGGGGAGATCTTCTCCAAGAGAGACCAAGGTCGTAGACTCTTCATCGACTTCAAGAACACGTCGTCGAACAAAGAGGAACACCGTAGTCTCCAAAAGAAGTTTGTATCACGTGTACATTCTACATTTTCATTTCGTTGTAAAGGAACTGTTGTTCCGAGTTGTAAGGGTTGGGTGCAACCCGCTTTGTGGGAGTGTTGACTCTCACGTGTGGAAGGGCTCCTTCCGTTAGTGCAGGGATTGGGTTTCAATCCCGTGGGTGAAGTGACCGAGTCGTCCCTTGTTGGGGAGATAGGTCGAAGGGGGAAAGTGGATGTACCCAAGTCGGGGAACCACTATAAATTTGCTGTGTATTCTGTGTGCTGTGTCTGTTGTTTTTATTGTGCAGGTACATCTGTAAATTCCGCAAAAGAACCACACGTCACCTATCCCCCCCCCCATAGGTGCACATAGCCGACACTAGGTGGACTTTCAAGTGGTATCAGAGCGAGGTTGCTCTTCAAAAAGGTTAACACCTTGAGCAGAATCCTGCGACCAGTGTCAGAAGCATGGATCTGGATTATGACGTATTGCCACTAAAACTCCCTGCATGCTCAAAGGATTATTATCCCATCTGGAGGATGAGAGTATTATTTCACCTGGATGCCATCGATCCACGAGCATCCCTCATCCTGGAAGAGGGTCCGTTTATCCCCATGAAAACCTCCGACTCGGGGATCCAAGTGCCCATGTGCATTGCTGAGATGACAGAGATGGAACTCTCACTTTTCCAACTGGACCAGAGGATTCGACTAATTATTATGGATGTCTGGTCTGGAGCCTCTCACTCCAGGTTGGAAAAATGTAAAACGGCTAAATCTCTGTGGATGACGATCTCAGAGCTGATGGGGGGGTCAGAGAATGCTGAAATATGCTGCCAATCAGAGGATGAAGCGTATGTGGGGGTCCTCACCTCTGAAGATGAATGCAAGGATCCTTCAGATTGCATCAGAGCTCCAGTATCCTTGTCAGAGACTGAAGAAGATAGTGAGGAAAGCAGCTCCGACGAGGACGAAACATTGGTCACTGATTCGAATGACAATAACCCAGATGAGCAGGTATCATCTTCATCCTGTCCCACATCTTTTGACTTTTCTGAAGACAGAAACTGCTCCCCTCAAGAAAATACTGATTCCCTGAAGAGAGCCCTTCAGGAAAGCAATCTACTTGCTGAGGAGCAAGCTCGAGAGATTGCTCGACTGAAGATCTTGTTGGTTCTCCAATTGGCGTCCAACAAGGTCAAGGACTCTAAGATCTCAGCTCTAGAGAATAGTCTAGAAAATGAGAAACGTATAGTATCTAACTTTTCCAAAGTTGATGCTATAAAGAGAAAACAAGAAACCGGGTGGATCTCCCGGATTATCCAGGGATGGAGAAATGGGGAAACGGTGTTCCGACCTCCCACTCCAAGCGGGAAGGCAACTCATCATGCCTTCAGGTATGACCACAGGAATAATCGTGGTCACTGCAAGGGTGAATTGTCCCCATGTAGAAACGTCCATAGTGCAAGAGGCGTCATGGCCACCCATGAGGAAATACCTAAGGCTCATTCTGAGCCCTTTGTATTCACGGCCACTGCCACAACAAAGTGTGGATCTGCAGGTCCTAGTTCACAGAAGAATTCTCTCCATTCGAGGACACGGGATAGGGAGAATAGAAGTCATGATGTCAGGCGTCATGGAGCCTCAGCAAGGAAGATGCCTGAAAGAATGGCACCGCCTTCTCGGCCTCATAACGCTCACATCATGCATTCGTTCCACCCTTCATCATGCCTCGACGGAAGAGGAATTTGTGCAACAAGAACATGCCCTATCCCTTTTAGACCTAGGACCGTGACAACATCCGTCACTAGATCAGGTCGAAAACGGCGATACAACATTCACTCTTGTTGGTGCTGCGGCAAAGTGGGACACTTTGCCATTGACTGTTGGCACAACCCCTCAGTGCCCACAGCAAGGGCTTATCCACATTCTAGGGACAGGGGTAGTCTTCCAGACAGGTTTTCCGAAGGAAGGCAGTTGCATGCTTATGCTAATAGAAACCTAGGACCCAATATGATTTGGGTTCCTAAGGTAAAGTAATTCTGTCTTGCAGGGTAGTCTAGGTCCCCGTGAATACTTTGGGAACTAGACAGTACGTGGCTCAAGGCTAACTTGGAACAAGCGTCTGCAATAACAGATGTGCTACCTGTTGAGCATACTCACTTTAAGCTACTAATATGTTCTACCTGTGGGACTAAGACGATGACTCTCCATATCCCAGGTAATTTTGATCAGATCAAGGACTTGTGTCATGATGCATCCTCATTCAAAGTAAATATATATATTTCTATCCTTGTGTATACGTATACTTATGCGTATCACGAGGCATGCAAACCATTACACATCAATAAAAGGATAACAAAGATATGTCATTGCGAATTTTGACAATCACAATTGACATCAGAAGTGTCTGAAGAAGTCTCGCTCAAATCCTAATTGATTGTCGTTATAATAAACATGTATTTATTAATCTTGTATTAACTTGACATTCGAAGACATGTCGTTGTAAATCTCGACAACATACAATTGACATTTAGAAGACTTTGCAAAAACCTCAGTAAAATTCAAATAGATTGACTTTAGAATATACTTGTATTTATCATTCCTTTTATTAACTTGACATCGGAAAATCTCTAAAATGGTGCAATGCTTACCAAAGTAGTCAAGAAAAACATCAATATTTACTCCGAATCCCGCCAACCCATTTTACATCTCGCCGAATTAGACAAATCCCGCCGAAGAAGTTCCCGACCGCTCGACTTCCATAAGAATCCCGACGACGTATATAAATCCCGCCGAAAGACCATCTCCGCCTATTCGCCTTCCTCACGACTCGCGCAAGAGCCCACCGACGACCTCGCGCAAGAGAACTCCTAAGACTCTCGCACGGGCACTTCCGCGAACTCGCCGACACGCGCAGCCCTCCGACGCTCTCGTCGACGCCGTCGAATCGCTGCTGTGTGTGACCTTCTTCTCACGGCAAGGTTCTAGCAAGGCCGCACCCTCGGGGATACTCTCCCCTCCACCGAAGATCTTCCCGAAGCTCATCAACTCACTTGCGTGTAAGCCCTTAGGTAACCTCCTCCTCAATGGCTCCAAGGCCGAACCCCAAGTGATGTTTTCCTTTTGAATGTTCACTAATGTTTAGAGTCGGGCTTCCTTCTAGATCCTCAATGGCTCCAAGGACGACTGCAGGTTGATTTCTGGTTGCGAGCTGTTCGCACTGGTTTTTCTCATGCCTCGGACGAGTTCCGGAATCATCATCTCATGCTGGAAGAAGCCGGACTAACCTTCGTATTGGAGCATCCTTGCAAAGTTTTAGATAAAGAAGTGCTGGAGTTCTTCTCTACCGCAAGGCTTCGAGACAGAGACTCCATCATCAAGAGCAAGGTGGCTGGGACTAAGGTAAAGATGTCTGCCAGTAAGCTAACACGCTACCTACAGCTTTCAAGTGCGGAGCAGGAAGACTATTTGGGAACGAGGACAAAGCCAGAACCCTCCTGTTCTGCGGTCTACCCAGAGGCACTCGATCAGTAAAGCGAAAAAGAGATGAATGAAGAAGGGAAGCTCCTATCTGACATCATAGGAAAAGTACTCATCTGCAAGCCAGGCTCCCATGATCATATCTCCGAGATATGTTCAAAATTCTCATAGCTGTGGTCTGCAGAAAGAGGTTCAACTGGGGAGAGTTGCTGTTTCAAAAGATCAAGGACACTCTGGGCACTCCAAGCTTCGGCCGCATCATCAGTCATTCTCAACCAGCTCAACGGAGACCAATTCGACATGAGCAAAGGAGTCCCTCTCCATTACTTGAAAAATATGGATGCTACTGTGTTGATCGATGGGAGCGGCGCATCGGACAGCCTGCTGTAGAAGAGCATGAGGAAGTATCTCCCGCAGCCTCCCCCCGTGAAATTCCTGATACCCTGACTGCAGGGATCGAGGGGGAGACTCTACCCTCTCATATGGATATCATATCTGACATCGCCCAGGTGGCCAGGATGCGGTGGCCGACGTTCATGAAGAAAGTGAACCTGGGTTGGAGGATGAGGAGGTCTGAACAGACACACTCAAGGAACTGAAGCTGAAACACTGGACTCTGCTGATCAAGAAGAGGAAGAAGCTGCTGATGTGGATGAATTTTTGGATGCGGACGGGAGAGGACGCTGTGAATGAGGGCCATGAAGTGTTTGAGTCTCGGATACTGATGAACCTCCTAGATAAGTCTGCACCAGTGGAGGGGGAGGTAAATGAGGCCACCAACATTCCTCCCATAGAGACTGTTGATGGTATCCAGCTCTACTGATGCGTCTGCTGCCGAGCCAGAGCAAGGCCAAGAAAGTGCCCAGGGTATCCCATTACGAGATGCACCTAGCACCATTCACACTGTCCATAATAATTCAGGGCATCGTGAATGCAGCTAAAATCTAGTTTGATAAAGCTCA